>CM060687.1:161860647-162415647 GCA_030686995.1 Artemisia argyi | reverse complement strand
TTTGATTTTACATTTCTTTTGGTGAAACTTTAAAAGACATTTCCAAATATCATTTGCCGTTTTACAACGAAATAATCTTTCATATTTAACTCTTGGTATAGTTTTGAAAATAAGTAATTTGGCTTTAGTGTTTTTATTAATTTTGGTTTGAAGATTTTTATATTGATTTTCAAAATCCATTTTGGTTGGTTTAAGATCACCAATTGAAATGATATGCCAAAGATCAAGATCTATTGATTTCACATAATTTTCAAATTTGTTTTTCTATTCAAGAAAATGATCATTTTCAAATAATGGTGGTTGTTGTGTAAATTCCCCTTCTAAATATTTTTCAAATTCCATAGATCGTTACAAGTTTTAAAATACAATCTATTTTAAAAATTTTGCTAGACGTGGCTCTTGATACCAATTGTGGAAAACTAGAAGGGGGGGGGGTTGAATAATTTTGCGTCTTTTACGTTTAATAAAAGTTTGCTTTCAAAGAATTAATGGTAATCGTAAAAACCTTTGAAGCTAAAGTATATATACAAATTAATTTACCTATGTCACATAGATACTACTTATTTAAAGTGTTGAATAGAAATTATAATTTCATATATCTCACTGAATTATAAGTAAGTATTTATATATGTATATGTGTTTTAATAATTGTATATACTTATATTTTACTAATGTATAATTAAGGTTTTAAATGGAACCTAGTTTGATCTTTATGTGAAATCAATATATGCACAACACACAATAATAATAATGTACGAGAAGCAAGTAAGTAAACAAGTAAAGAATGAGAGATGGAACGATCAGACCGAGAGACAAAGGATTTATAGTGGTTCGGCTACAAGGACACCTTCCTTGCCCTACTCCACTCCCCGAGCACCGAACTCGAGAGTTTTCTTCACTAAGTCAATAACCTCCCTTATGGCGGAGAAAACCATACACACCAAAAGCTTACACCAATTAACGACACAAAGCAAAATGTCTAGTTCTAATCGTAGCTAGAACCAATCTCACACAAAATATCACACCACAACTTCTTCACACCTTTTACTTCTTCAATACTTCTTCACACCACAAGTATCTTCACGCCTTCACAAAATACTTCACGGCTTCAATGTCTTGCAACTTCACAACTTCAAAGCACCAATGTCTTCATAAATTCAAACCAATAATATCTTTGCACCTTCAAGCCACTAGAGTCTTCACAACTTTAATTTACTAATGTCTTCTAGTCTTCTCCACTTGGAAGCTTCAATTTCTTCACTACTAGTCACTATTGCTACTCTCTCCTATCTTCACTACTATCCAACACTACTTCTTCACTTCAAGTTCCACTTCACACTTACAACAATTCTAGATTCTACAACTAAATCTAGCTAACTAATACATACACCTTATTCACCAAAATATGAAAGATCAACAAGATGAAACAAATAAACAACTTAGATAACAAGATAATACTAAGTTGCAATACTTCTAATAGAAGTATTATTCTCTTTGCACTTGAGTGTTGAGGCTTGAATCACTTTGAAACAAAGATCAAAGTATATAAGATCAAAGGATTTTTAGAGGATGGAGAAGGATGTTTAGATCAGAAAGTTTATAATGAAAAAATGTGAGAAAAATATGTGGAATGATCCAATATTTATAGGACCAGAAAATACTGTTCTGGAGCGTGCCGGTCCCTTTAATTAGGGGGCGGTCCCCTTAATAATTAAAGGGGCCGCCTAGTAAAATTAAGGGGGCCGCTCTCCTGAACGTTGGATTTTCTTGTTCTTTTGTGAGGGAAATTTTTCTGGATTAGATTTGCCATTTTTTGTTGAAAATTTGAATTCACAAATTTGTAATTAGTTAAACATATTATTTTAATTCCAAAAATGTTTTACAAAAGATATAAAATGTTTTGTGACATTTTATAAATATCTAGTGATTAACAAAAGTGTTCATTTGATCTTGTAATACATTAGACACTTTGTTTATTATATCTTAAGTGATTAAATGGTAAAGATGAGTATTTACTACTAAATACTTGTTTATGTCATAATCTTTGGTTTGATGAGTTTTCGTTTTGTGATTATCAAAACATAGAGATATCGAAAGATATGAATAACGTTTTTATTCATTTATTTATATCAACAGTTTTATTAGTATAATCTTAGTGTAAAATTACTTAAAGTTTATGCGAGTTTTTCTTTCAAATTCATTTGACACTTAGAGTGGGGTGCACTGAGTTAATGGGTGCAGGTTATAATCTTTGTCATGTCAGTTTTTATTTTTGATATTCTTATAACATAAAATAAAAAATAAAATTAAAAAATAATAAAAAAAAATATCCATGATAACATTCGTATAACACACAACCAAAAAACTTCACTCGCTTTAAAGCAAAAAGAAACGTATAACGCTTCTTAACCTGATGACGAGGGGCCTATAACGGCCATGACGACCATGGGGTCGTTATAGACACCTTAGGCAGCTCTATAACGTGCCTACAACCTTGGTACACCATGCCCTCTTATACAAACTATACTAATTTAATTTTAAATTCAATCAAATAAAAAACTAGCTCGGCCTCTGGCTTCGATGCATATAAACTTTACCACGTGCATCATTATTTTGTTTTACATAATTAGTGATTCGATTTCATAGTATATACCTAGAAAGTAGTACCTGTCAGCCTCAAATCGACGCATCTATGGGGCAAAACCCTATATATTCTACCTTGAAGGTAAACCGCCATGGAAATACTCGAACCTGAGACCTCTCGATGGTAATAACCTTCCCAAGATCACTATTGGTGGCCAACTAAGCTAGCCATTCTTCTCTTAGGGGGCGTTTGGTTGGGGTAAATTCAAGGTAATTGATGGGAAGTGAAATTAAAATTGCTTCAATTAACTTGTTTGGTTCACAATAAATATGTGGGTCCAGGAAATTTATTTGCATGATTATGATTAAAAGTGAGCCATTTTAATTTTCTTTCATATGGGAAGAATTTAGATTTGCTTAAAATTTTAAATAACAACTTTTATATATCTTGAATCAAATGTACCCTTAGTCTTTTATTAAAAGGTTCGCGTTTTGGTCATGGATATGTAAATAGTATCATCAAGAAAGTCATCGTGAATTCAAAGATAATTCAAGTGAAATATCTTTTACCTAACATTCCAAAATTCAAGTGAAATATCTTCTACCTAATAATTTCTTTAAGTTACGAGTGGGTCAAGACGATCACCTCAATTTAAAGGTTTCTATCATGTTACTGTATTGTTAAAAGAATAATGTTACAAGTGATATTTGGGAGACTAGACTAAAAAGACATTCTCTCAGACGTATTATGCCCTTATGAAATTATGGGTATATTTGATGAAAAGAACTAGAGCTGCAGCTGCAGCTTATATTATAAGCTGAAAATTGTAGCTTATTTTTTATTATTATTTTTTTTTTCTAAAAATTCGTTTGACGAATTAGTTTGAGCTGAAATTTATAAATGTAAAATCATATAAAAATATATCAAATTAAATTCATATATATTTTTAATTTTTGCGTGACAATCTAGTAATTTGAAAGGTATATAAGTCATATGACTAACTTCAAGCCCACATAAGCCCGTTTTAACTGATTTGGGCTTATGAAGACTTATGACTTATAAAAGCTTCTATAAGTTTGTGCGACAAACAAAACTTATTTTATAAACTAGTTTATTTTCGTAACTCAATCCCCTGTAAACCTCGCGCAAGTTAGAGCCTATATCTACTAAGCTACAAGAAATGTGTTTTATACACAACGATAACAATAACATGTACGCCATCTTTGGCTTATACTATAACTTAGTGATTTGACTATTTATAAATATCTCAGATTATACATTTAATTAAGAGCATCCACAATAGGAAAACCATACAAAGACTTTTTACTATTACAAAAAGCTTTTTGACATGGTTTTTTGCATTGCATGACTAGTTTTTTTAAAAGCTTTTTGCAAAAGCTTGGTAAACACCAAGTCTTTCATAGAAGTCTTAGGCATTAAATGAGATTTGCATTTAATGCATTAAATGCATCAAGTCTTTAAGACTTATGCCATTGTAGATGCTCTAAGTAACACACAAACATACTTTTAGAAATGTGTAATAAATTAATGCCACATGAAATAGTGTTATATTTTTGAATATTTCTTTTTCTAGATGTTATGCTTTTCAACTCACATGGAAAAATGAAAACTAGAAACAAGACCAACTGGGCAACTGACCTTTTTCTTTGAATGCACATTTTTGACCATCACAAGTTCAAACACGAGTATTCTATAATCAAAACACTTTTCATATATGAGAGGTATTTGACTTTTTGTTATTGGAATTGAAGGACCAACTCTTTAGTTAATTACCTTTAGCGTGTTATATTGTGTTTGTGTTAGATTAATTATCAGGTTTATAAGTTTAAATAAGCTTGTGAAACAATAATAAGCTGACTCTTTTGCTTATTATTAGATTATCAAGTTAACTTTACAGAATATCAAAGCTTATGGTCCACTTAACAAATTCATAAGTCAAGCAAAAGTAAGTTTATGAATTTCTCCAATTCAGGTATACACAATTTTATAAATCTAACAAAATAAGCTAACAGGAACGCATTAATTAATGCTAGCTAGCCCACCAAGAAGTGTTAATGTGTTATGCTGAACTTGTGGCACAATTTATTAATTAAATCAACATGTTCGACTTTAACTATGAATAAATAGACAAGTATTCAGTTAGCATATCTAGTTACTAGTTATAATGCCCACGCACGCGTGGGTTTTTAAAATTTTTTTGAATCATATATTTTTATTTATTAAAAACAAATAACTTAATCTTTGTTTTGTTTGATTTATGATGTTTAATTATAGTTTTTTATTATTAAAGATAATTATTTAAAAATTTTAATCCTATTATTAATTGCATCTTATCTATATTTTTTGTATTTATCTTTTACTTACGTTAATTGCATCTTATCTATATTTTTTGTATTTATCTTTTACTTACGTTAATTGCATCTTATCTATATTTTTTGTATTTATCTTTTACTTATCTTATCTATATTTTTTGTATTTATCTTCTACTTGGGTTATGGATAAATATAAAATATTACCTAATATGAAAAAATAATATTTTTTTTAAATATAATTATTACTAAATAAGGTATGAATACATTTTTTTAAAATGGAAAATTTCCAATAAGGGTTTTATTTTATTATATAAAAGATGTCATTTGATAACATTAATTACAGTTACATACATCTAAAAAAAGAACAACATGTTGGGAAAATTACAGCTACATACATCTAAAATAAGAACAACATGTTGGGAAAACTAGAACTGGAAAATAATGAATAACAATAAGAGAATGAGAGAGGAAGAGAATTCTTATTATTGAGACTAGCAGGGTCTCCGCGCGATGCAGCTGCGGGCACCCTGTAATTTAATTTTTTCGGCTAATAATTTTTTTTATTTGTACATTTTTTGGCAATACTTTTACTGATTAGTTTTTTAAAGCAAAAGTTTGTTGAAATTTTACTTAGTTTGTATTATTTTATTTATTATTTTTTTTTGTTTAGTAGTTTGCTTGGTTTGTACAATATGTGAACATATTTTAGTTTATTATGTTCTTTTTGATAATAAATTAACGGATATCAAAAATTTCGTTTAGCTCGTGTTCATTCGGGCTCGAGCTCGTTGGCTCGTGTCCGTTCGGGCTCGAGCCCGTTTGACTCGTGCCAGTTCGAGCTCGAGCTCATTTGGCCTATTGCCCGTTCGGGTTTTAATATTTGTATAATATGCTTTATTATTTGTATTAGTGACATTTAATGCAGGAATTATGTTTAAGTTAGTTGTACAATATGCTTGAGAATTTGTATTTCTTACGTAAGAGGTGTTTTAATAAATGCATTAATTGTATTTATTGATCAGTTAATTAATTGTATTTAATGTATATAATGATTTATTTATTGTATTAATGTTAGTATTAATTGTATGTTAGAATTAAATATGAGGGGAATTTCTATAAGTAGCATTGGTTGTTGTACTTATAGCTTTAGAAGTTGTATTGCTTAATTTTAAGTATTTCTATTAATAGTAGGTCTTTCTCCATTATAATATAGTATGATATATTCATAATGTTAAAATAGGAGGTATTTATAAGAAAAACCCCAACTTGTTAATCAAGATTATGATGAATAGACATAAGCCCATAATATTTTACAATATTCCTCCTTAGATATTAATCATTCATTATACTTCATAAACTGCCTCATCAAAAACCTTATCAAGAAAAACCCAATGGGATACAAAAACTTGATGAAGGAAAAGAGTGCAGTGCGTATAATGCTCCTCCTCCTCAATTTAATGTGTATATTCAAGCATCGAATGCTAATCTTCTAAACGAGTTGCTCATATACTTTTATTGGCAACAACTTTACAATGAAGTCCATCAAATTGATGATGTTACGAATAAGTCCTGTAAAAATGACAAAAATATATGGGTAGCTTCCAACCCAATATCAAATCAATTGGTTGTAAAGCATACAATGCATGTACAAATATTAAAACTAAAAATACACTCTTCTGATGCATATTAATTACAAAATTGACATCCAAACCTCAATTGTACTCATATATGGTACTTGAGGACCAATTATTTCTTTGAGACATGTGCAAAAACAATTTATATAATATGCGTCCAAAATCATTTGGATCCATATACGGATTCATTTAACTTTATCAAATAAAGTTATTGAGAACTTTATTAATCGTATCTAGAAGTTGAAGCTGTAAGCCATGCTTGAGACATTACAGATCATTCCTCATTTAGAGCGAATTAAATACTTTAATATTGATTGTCTCGTAAAATATCAATAAGATATTTACATCCACCTCGAGACAATATGTCTTTTAATAATCAACTTTGTGTGTTTTGTGAATTTATTTATTCACAACTCATGTCTTAAAAGACATAACTTTAGAGCTCTTATTTCGGTTTAGCACAAAAACCGATTTATATCCAATAGATTTTACACATTGACGTGTACGAACTTCACGTTTCAAGACTTTTAGTATTTCCAAGATACTAAGTCCTTTTATGTTGGCCAATCATTTCGTTGAGCGCACATTTGGATATTAATTGACATTTGATCTTCATCATGCATAATAGCAAGCAATATATTATATGTAGACAAATTTATCGACGTCGTTTATGTTTCGATTTCATATAACTTTAGACATGATATAATTTATTGAGATCTCATTAGCTATTTGAGGTTCTTTGGAACCTTTATGTCTATTGTCTCTTTATGAGACTATCATGGGTCTTTTATACCTCGAATAACCATCTTGTTTTCATGCTCCATATTTTTCATCGAGGATTTTATTTGGAATCGATTTGTTTACCATGCTTGAGGCATGTCATAATAAAATAGTGTCCTTGAGGGACAACTTATAATCAAAGCATGAGTAGCTGAAATTTTGTTTTTAGCCAATGTTTATTTATTGCTATTAGATTATCCATTTTAATAATCAATTCATAAAATTTCTTTCGAGGATCAACAGAATATGATAATTCATTCTGAATTTGCAGCTACTTCGGTCACACCCCCAAAATACCTGAATGGCAGCGGAATAGAATACCTGGGGGTGACTGTCATAGCATCACAGTTACAATTACATTGAACGACCTAAAGTGTCGTTTGTAAAATACGTCGTTTGATCATTAAAAATATTCAGAGTTCACAAAATAGGGTCCCAAAAGGTATTGCCAAATTTGGTAAAATAAGTTCAACAAGATCAAACGTTCCTAAGTGCAGAAAATCTAGTCAGACGCGTCGATTCCGCGACTCCATGAAGGTCCAAATGCATGCAACATGAGCTACCTTAATAACCTGAAAATACATGCTAAAGTGTCAACACGAGGTTGGTGAGTTCATAGATTTTAGTGAACAAGCATGTAATGTAAAACATTTGAAAGAAGAATTCCCAGCAAAAGTATCGTAAATCCGTAATAAGGTTGATGCAAAGGCATCGTAAATCAGTAATAATAGTGATGGAAAAAGTATCGTGAATTTATAAGTAATTTGGTATGTACAATAGCCCAAGTATAAAGTAAAGTAATAAGATTTCAGTCATAAAACTACATTAGCTCTTAAGCTCATGACCCCGAAGCTAGACGTTACTTGGCCCCAAATGAGTGTTTACCAGACACTCTAAAGATATTAGACATGAAATGCATCCGTAATTCCGTTGGAGCAACCCAAACACGGATGGAGGAGTCACCTCAATAGATCTATTCACTCACTCTGGCTCGTACTTTAATTAACGGTCTATAATAATAAAGGGGACTTGTCAAGACGTGGTAATAAGGCAACTTAAGCAATGTAAGGCATTTAATACTTTGGCATGTACAAAAATAATTAAAGCAACGTATTCTCCCCCATAAGTAATTCAAAACGTATAAAAGTATAAAACAAGTATTTAAGCATGTATCTCTCACAAAGAGTTTATAAAGTAATTAAACAAGTAAAAGTGGGGCTATGACTCACCTCGAAATGATGATACAAGGATGTGAAATGATATGGACAACAAGGAGCGAACACTATCTGCAACCTAATATGAACGATAATGATCTACTTTAGATCATGAAATGATGTAATAAATGCACATGTACATGATGCCTATACCACTCATAACTTGGAAATACTAGTTATTGTCATAGTATAATATATTCCATACTTAAGAAAAATAAGTCTTAACTAGACTTGTAAAAATTTGTCGTAATATATCGTATATAGAATGTTAGTGTTATAATCTTCGCCTTGAAATAACGTCTCATAGTCGTAAAAATAAGCTTGTAATCACTAGTACTTCATTAGTTATGAATTTGGCACTTTGGTAGTATTTCTAGAAAATATAGGATTTAGTACGTAGAAGTAGTATTATTATTATTTCTAGTTAAAAGCTGTCAATTTATATATAGTTTTGCCGATATTGAAACGTGAATAACTTGGTCGTTTTAAGTTCATTTTCTTCGTTCTTTATATCCACGGATTCGTCTTAGTATGTACTAATATATTTTTGATAACTCGGCTTCTCTAGGTTACGTCCAATGCCTCGGTTTGTCCACCAAAAATCGTCCAACAGCATATAATTTTCAGAAAAATAGTTTTCGTCATTAAACTTGCAAAAATCATATCTCCTTCGTTATAAACCCGTTTTAGTCCGTTCTTTCGCCTACGGCTTCGTTTTTGAAAGTATTTTCTAAATATTTGGTTGAAAATCTCCCCTGAGTTACTGAGTTTTCCAGAATTTCCATTTTGGGACAGTAGGATTGTAAACATGTTCCAAATCAATTTCTAATGTCCTAAACTAGTTCCTAATCCACCCAAATCACTTTCAATCACCACAAATCTAGTCTATTCCTACTATACACCTTCTTAAGGTGTCATGGGTTCTTAAACATCATCAATCTAGTAGATTTAACAAGGAAATCCAAAATAAGCATTTCTAGGGTTTATAAATTAAAAGTTTGTAAAATGAAGTGGTATAAGCTAACATATGCATGAAATATAGTATAGAAATCACATGATCATAAGGATAACTTAAAGAAATGATGAAAATAAATTTGGCAAACTTACTTTGAATGATTTAGGTGTTTAGATGAAGAAAACCTTATGATCCTTGAGTTTGTATTACAAAATCCTAACAAGGATAATCAAATGAACTAGAAAAGAGCTTGATCTTGGAAAAATTATTGTTCTTGCTTCCTTTTGTGTTCTTGGCCGTGGGTTTGAGTGAGAAAGAAGAGAAAATGGTTCTGATTTTTACCTTTAGGGAATAAGGTGTAAGATTAGGTTTATGTAGATATTTTACTTGTGATGTTTAATAAAGTTAAAAAGAGTTAATGCTAGGGGTTAAAAGGGGGGGGGGGGGGGGGGGGCTTGGCCGGTTTTTTCAAAGGGAGAAAAAGGGCAAAGTGTGTTTTTGATTTATTAAGGAGTGGTAGTGGAGGATTAGTGTAAGTATTAGTTGTTAAATTTAGGTAGTTGTAGTTAGTTTTTAGTTATAATCGGGTGCCGGGTTTGCAAGAAATAAATTTTAACGAAGTTAGCCGGGACTTAATAAAGTCATAAAAATGTTAAAAGTATGTTGGGTACAAAAATTGAGCGTTTGGATAATTATCGTTTAGTTTTCACGAAAACCGTCGTAATTATATTAAACTTACGTTATAAATTTAATAAATTCCCAAAATACCGGGTAAATGAATTTTTATAATTTTTATGATGTTGTAAGGAGTTTAAAAATATATCAGAACCATTGTGGGGATTTTTAGATATGTTAGTTATATTTATTAATCGCGTATTAACGTTTAATTAAAATAAATATACGTAAAACGTTAAATATACCAAAAATATTAATATGAATAATCTACGAGTGGTATAGTATACAAATGCTATTATGATGATATGTAGACTATTTCTAGTCCGTATGAAGTGTCCCTAGTGATAAAGCAGGAATTCGCACCTGAACCAATACGGTTACACGAATTTAAGTACCCGTAAACTAAATTTACGATGAAATGAGCAATGCACATAAATAGTGTTTTTTTTCCTGAAATGAATAGTTTTTCGTGAATAGTAATATTTTTGAACGATTCTCAGAATATCAAACTGACCTAAAAAATGCTGAATAGTAAAATGCTGAATAGTGTTTTGATGAATAGTGATTTATAAATAGTAAATTGTCGAAGTTCGGAAAATGACCTGAAATTGTGAGTTGTGACAGTCTTCCCTTCTAAAAGGAACTTCGTCCCGAAGTTCAGTTTGTGTTGGTTTCTGGAGTAAACTTTGGTAAAAAGATGATAATATTTAAGAATTCCAGCGAACTTTCACGATAGGAATTCGACTATGATTCAACAGTTCGACCTAACAATCCATGATTTCTATTGGTTCTCTTACCAGGTTTACGTTTGTCTTTGGGTTGGATTCCATCCAATGAAATCATGAGTGACTCATCTGAAAGTTATTTCTTGGGATTTGAAAATGTGCAACATGGTTGTTTAATCCGACTGTTCTCAAACAATGCTCAAGTCTGATGGCCACTAGGCCTACTCTGTCTGAAATATTAAATGGTCCAGTGTATATCGGGTTTAACTTCCCAAATTTTCTGAACGATGTCATGCCTTTCCTAGGCAGAACTTTCTACATGACTCTGCCTACCAACTTGAAGTTTTAATGGTTTACAACTTATCGAACTTGTAACTGATTCTTGACTTGTAAGAAATTTCTGGTTATTTCATGAATGCCTACTGGACTAGTAAGTTGGGCTTTTCCAAATTTTGATTCGTCAATGGATGTTGGCACATCGACCATAAAGTGCCTCAAATGGTGTAGTCTCTATGCTAGCGCAATAACTATGGTTGCATCTGAATTTGATTTATGGTAAATGGTTAATCCAACCATGTCTAGATTCAATCACTCATGCTCTGAGTATATCTCCCTATGTTCGAATCGTTCTCTCGCTTTGACCACTGGTCTGAGAATGATAGGCAATGTTTATATCTAATTGGGTTCCGAAAGATATCTTAAAATGATTGCTAGGGGTCTGAGGTGATTCGATTACCTTTATCAGGAATAATTGAAATGGGTACAATAAATTTTTGTGACTAATTCCACAGCGTTACGTCTTTCGAACATGGCGTTATCTGAAGGGGATAGAATATGGGTAGCAATTTTAATTCCTTGTGTTTCGTTCCAACGGATGCTAAGACATGTGTATTTCTACGCCTATTGGGTTAGGTCTCCATTACTGACGTTTGTGCTTAATTTATGGTATCCCTCCTAATTTCCTTCATCGAATATTCCAAGGTTCTTTGTTGTCAAATCACAAAATCCTAAATGCATAAGTGGTGTAGTATGGTGGTTAGCTTTGGAAATTTGTCTCTCGATTGTGAGTTTTGGGTTGAAATCTTTTTCTGAATAAACGAATTTAGAAAAATGGAGCAAATGATTTAATAAGTAATATCTTTCTTGATGATTCAAAATCCAGTAGTTATGAAATGTGAAACCGTTTTCAAACATGTGGTGATTAGGAATGTTTACCAAAGTTTGATGTTTATATATTTCTCGTTGTACAATAGTTTTGCTAAATATTGACCAAAAAGGATCGTACTTGTTCAAAATAGGAATTTCAGAAATTATTTTCTACAATATATGTGATTTGTATAAACACAAATTTTTAAATCAACTTCATCCAAAAGTGAAAGTATTAACAAGGAGTCAAGGATAAAATAGTAAGATAGGTAATGTTCGCATAAATGCATAGATGTCTAATGTTTAGTTCCTGATGTTGGATAATGCTTATTGGTGGGTGTCAGGCAAAACTACAGCATAAGTATTCAAACTAACTTAAGTCCTGAAAAGGTTTATCGTTGAAATTGTCATCATGTTGGCAAGATATATGGTCGAGTCTGATCCCTTTTTTTTATATGAAAGTTAGGTTATCTGAAATTTCTAGAGAACACAACGCCTTAGGGGAAATCCATATCGATATTCTATCAATTGTCCTTGGTGAAAAATCATTACAGGGAAGTTTGCGTTTGGATGAGGCCATGTTTAATTGGAACACTCTACAGTATTGGTTAGGAGGTTTGGTTTATTTTTATAGTGTTACTTAGCGTACCTTCACCCTGTGTTCGATCCTGTAGCTCAGTCTAGCTAGTACCTATGAATGATAAAATTTGACAACTAAGTCAGAGATGGTGATTCGGATGGTCTCGTGGTATCTTAGGACTGTTGTTGGATTATGAATTTTCTTAGTCTAGGTTTAGTAGTTCTGTAATCATTTTATTGTTTTTCTTGTATCGAGGAATCCTCCTAGTACTTGATAGGGAAAGTCTCTCCTAAAGAAGTCAATGGAAAGTCCAACTTAATGGCTAAGTGAGTGACAGGTGGGGTAAGTATCCAGGGGAAAGTTTGTCAGAAAGATACATTTATAAATGAGTTTACTTGTTTAAAACGCTTTTACATGAAGATTGTTATTAGCAATACTCTAAAAAAATAATTATTTATTTCATGGCATAATCCTTCCTGAATTATACATAGGTGATCAGGCTATGTATAATTGAGGACTAATGATGCGATGCTAGATTTAGTCAAAATAGTATTACTTTTCTCAAAAGTTTTAGATGGTGTGCAATGCATTGTTATTAAAAATGGTATCCTGATATTTCCTTTCAAGTAACATGAAAATTGTTTCGCATAATAATATTAAATATTTGGTGAAATGACGGAAAATCAATTTATAGAGTGGTAACAAATAGCATACTTTAGAAATTCTGTAAAACAATTTCCCCCATAGGGTAGTAAAATAGCTTGAAACAAAATTCGTTGAATGATTTATTGGATACATGGGTGAATCTTATGGAATGGTAATAGTCTACTAATCCACTTATTTAAAGAATGTAAACATCTTAGTTCATAACAGGGCAGTGGATTATGATTATGAAGTGGTCGAGAATATGGTAGTGATATTGAGAGTGCGAAGGATGAACGTGTCGTTAAGGCATCTACAGTCAACTAAAGATGATAGTCTATGTGTCAAAGGATATAGGGCAGAAAATTTGTGCCAATGATTTGAAGTATTAGAGAGTTTATACTAGGTAAACCTCGCAGGTTCAAATGTTTAATCCCTCTAGGCATGACTAAAACGTATAAAGAATGGAAATTGTTGTACGGGTGGTCTGAGTCAAGTAGGTACGACATCGTATGATGTTTAATTTGCCACAAATGAAAGCTAAACGCCTTTTGGTCAGGTGAACTTCTCGATATCCTTTCATGAAAATGAGGTCATGTTCCAATGTGACTAAGCTATATCGATCTCTGAAAAGAATATAAATTTTGTTGAGTAATTGTACCTTGATCTTTTAATCCAATGAGCTTATACTAGCGTGAGGGTCTTATAACATGGAGCGAGTGAAAAAGTTGTAATTTAAAGCAGTGGTGTTGAGGCATGGTGTATCAATATTGGTAATCTCAGGTAGAGGTGTTTCTTTCGCATTTAAGGTCAAATAGTAAGTAGGTATAGTGGTTGCTTTCGAGATTCATTCATGAGTTATGCGTGTTCCTTCTTGGAGATATGGTTTCTAAAATTAACAACATTTATTTGAGTGAAACATTGTGAAATTGGTCATAAATGTATTTTGGAGTAACTTTACTTGAAGTTTGTAATGAATATAGTTATGTAAAAGATGTGACTACGAAATGTTTTGTATTTTGATAAAAACAATATCTTATATATATATATATATATATATATATATATATATATATATATATATATATATATATATATATATATATGTCTTTGGAAAAAGGGAATTCAAGAAGATTGTTGCTAAAATAAAAAGTCTAAAAAATATTTTTCTTTCTCTTAAAATTCTTTTTATTAGTTTTAGATTTTTATAAAATTGTTTCACATTTGTAGGATCATTTTTAGAATAAAAGTCGCGTTTTATTTCGTACGTTACGTTTAAAATTACGTGTGCATTTCCGTTTTCACGTTTTTGACTTTCGTGCATATATAACTTGTACCTTGTGCATATTTCATTATTTCATTTCACATTTTGAATTCCAAAATCATATTTTTCACTTTACCACTTTTCACGATTCGATTTTGCGATTCAATAATTCACGACTCCATTCTACCTTCGTTGGGAAAACGACCCGGGAAATACTTTCACGAGTATTTCTTCAGAATATAATTATATACTACGAAAAGACTTTATCACGGCCTGTCATATATGGGTGTAGGGTCTCTGATATGTGATGGTGATAATAGTGAATGGAACACTACCCTCTTTCGCGCTATCTCGCGACATCTAAGAGGTAAAACTGAAGTACGCACTATGGGACGACCAATAGTGAAATAAGTAGCTGATGGTGGTGGTAGTACCCGAGTAGTAAGCGCCCTACTAGTGAAGGAAAGAAAACATACTATCTTCCTTGCAATAAGCATCCTAATAAGTCCATTTAGATTAAGTCTGAATACACTACCAAATGGCATTCTATGTATGGGCTGAATGATAGGAAAACCCTGTTCTTATGACAAATCAATAGTGCTAATGGTGGTGTAAGTGCAACTGGTGGTATAATGGTAGTGGAAGATGACAAGACATCTTCAATGTCGGAATCAGGTAAAAGGATGACAGGGTGAGTATCTGAAGACATGTCACTTGTGAACCAGGTCAATAAAATATATATATATATATATATATATATATATATATATATATATATATATATATATATATATATATATATATATATATATATATATATATATATATATATATATGGGTATAAATAGCTTGCACCGTGTGTGCATGAAACGACATGTGTAATAAATATGCACTTATGATGAAATAATGAGATGCTATGATGATGTGGTTATAGTCTAGGGTCCAAGATGACAAGGCATCTTCAATGTCGGAATCAGGTAAAAGGATGACAGGGTGAGTATCTGAAGACATGTCACTTGTGAACCAGGTCAATAAAATTATATATATATATATATATATATATATATATATATATATATATATATATATATATATATATATATATATATATATATATATATATATATATATATATATATATATATAAGTATGGGTATAAATAGCTTGCACCGTGTGTGCATGAAACGACATGTGTAATAAATATGCACTTATGATGAAATAATGAGATGCTATGATGATGTGGTTATAGTCTAGGGTCCAAGATACATCCTAGTTCGCTATAACCTTAGCTCTGATGCCAATCTGTCACACCCCCAAAATACCTGAATGGCAGCGGAATAGAATACCTGGGGGTGACTGCCATAGCATCACAGTTACAATTACATTGAACGACCTAAAGTGTCGTTTGTAAAATACGTCGTTTGATCATTAAAAATATTCAGAGTTCACAAAATAGGGTCCCAAAAGGTATTTCCAAATTTGGTAAAATAAGTTCAACAAGATCAAAGGTTCATAAGTGCAGAAAATCTAGTCAGACGCGTCGATTCCGCGACTCCATAAAGGTCCAAATGCATGCAACATGAGCTACCTTAATAACCTGAAAATACATGCTAAAGTGTTAACACGAGGTTGGTGAGTTCATAGATTTTAGTGAATAAGCATGTAATGTAAAACATTTGAAAGAAGAATTCCCAGCAAAAGTATCGTAAATCCGTAATAAGGTTGATGCAAAGGCATCGTAAATCAGTAATAATAGTGATGGAAAAAGTATCGTGAATTTATAAGTAATTTGGTATGTACGATAGCCCAAGTATAAAGTAAAGTAATAAGATTTCAGTCATAAAACTACATTAGCTCTTAAACTCATGACCCCGAAGCTAGACGTTACTTGGCCCCAAATGAGTGTTTACCAGACACTCTAAAGATATTAGACATGAAATGCATCCGTAATTCCGTTGGAGCAACCCAAACACGGATGGAGGAGTCACCTCAATAGATCTATTCACTCACTCTGGCTCGTACTTTAATTAACGGTCCATGATAATAAAGGGGACTTGTCAAGACGTGGTAATAAGGCAGGAATTATGATGATATGTAGACTATTTCTAGTCCGTATGAAGTGTCCCTAATGATAAAGCAGGAGTTCGCACCTGAACCAATACAGTTACGCGAATTTAAGTACCCTTAAACTAAATTTACGATGAAATGATCAATGCACATAAATAGTATTTTCTTTCCGAAAATGAATAGTATTTCGTGAATAGTAATATTTTTGAACGCTTTCTCAGAATATCAAAACTTACCTCAAAAATGATGAATAGTAAAACGATGAATAGTGTTTTGATGAATAGTAAATTGTCGAAGTTCGGAAAATGACCTGAAATGGTGAGTTGTGACAACTTCTCTCCTCCTGAAAGAATTATCAATCTTCTATATCCCATATATGTGCATGGTGAAGTAATTTGCACAATATATATATATATATATATATATATATATATATATATATATATATATATATATATATATATATATATATATATATAAAAGCAATCCTAGCCACTCATTTTATCCTCTTTTAACTTTAATTTAATTGCTAATATTAGTTAATCAACTCTTTAAAAATTACTTGAAAAATAAAATTTTTTTTTTTGAAAATTTTCAAAAAAAATTCGAAAAAAAAAATTTTCGAAAATTTTTTTTCGAAAAAAAATTTTCGAAATTTTATTTTTAAAAAAAAATTTTCGATTTTTTTTTCAAAAAATTTTTTTCGAATTTTTTTAAAATTTTTTTTATTCGAACAAATTTTTTTTCGAATTTTTTTTTTCGAAGAAAAATTTTCCGAATTTTTTTCCCGCAAAATTTTTTTTCGAAATTTTTTCTCCCGAAATTTTTTTTGTCACATGTGAAAAAAAATTTGGAAATTTTCACGAAATTTTTTTTGTCACGTGTGAAAAAAAAAATCGTCACATGTGAAAAAAAAAATTCCGTCACATGTGAAAAAAAAAATTCGTCACATGTGAAAAAAATTTGGAAATTTTCACGAAATTTTTTTTGTCACGTGTGGAAAAAAAATTCATCGCATGTGAAAAAAAATTCCGTCACATGTGAAAAAAAAATTTCGTCACATGTGAAAAAAAATTTGGAAATTTTCACGAAAATTTTTTTGTCACGTGTGAAAAAAAAATCGTCACATGTGAAAAAAAAAATTCGTCGCATGTGAAATTTTTTTTGTCACATATGAAAAAAAAATTTCGTCACATGTGAAAAACAAATTTTCAAATTTTTTTTAAAAATTTTTCAAATTTTTTCAAAAAAAATTTCGAAATTTTTTTGACAATTTTTTGAAATTTTTCAAAAAAAAAAATAGTTAACTAATAATAGCCATTAGATCAAAGTTTATGAAGGATAAAATGAGTGGCTAAGATTAGTTCTCGCGTTCTCACAAAAATTATATTTCTCACATGAATGACCCTATATATATATATATATATATATATATATATATATATATATATATATATATATATATATTGTTATAAAATAATGAACAACAATAATAGAATGGGAGAGAAAGAGAATTCTTATTATTGAGATGTATTCATAACGTTACAATAGGAGGTATTTATAAGAAAAACCCTGACTTGTTAATTAAGATTAAGATGAATAGACATAAGTCAATAAACCCATAATATTTTACAATAAGAACAACTTTATCTAATTTTCTCCAAATATTATATGATACAAAAAGTTAAAATCACCAACCATTGCCAAACATGTTACTTCTTTCATCTCGAAAAAAAATGTTCATAAGTAAATTTTGCGCATTTTATGATGTGTAACAAATGTAGATTCAAGTTAATGATATGTCATTTTTACCCATACACTTAATGCATCAATCAAATGTTTTTTTTCTTTTTTTTTTTTTTTTTTTTTTTTTTTATATATATATATATATATATATAGAAAGTAGGATAAATTAGGTAAAGTGATGAATTATAACACGGGCTTTGCTAACATGTGCCAACTGGGCACATATTAACGTTTTTATAAAAGATATCTTTTGGTTCATTTGAGAGAAAATTATGTTTAAATATAGTAATTTATCACTTTACTTAATGTGCATATTTAATGCATTTTTTTGATAAATTAAAAAAGTCATTGTTTATTAACTAGACACTAACTTATGCCCAATTGACACTTGTTAGTAAAACCCAACACTTATAATATTTATTTGTTGCAAGTGGACAATTTTTTGAAGCAAACTAAAATAGTAAGGTGGACATTTAAATTGGGACGGAGGGAATATTATAGTTAGAAAAATGTTAAACGCAACCTAAAGGTTATGTTTAAAGTTTACAAACGTGTATAATTTGTTTGTATCTTACTGATAAATTACTTACCTTCTGGACGTAACTGTTTTCAACTAACCAAGTATATAACTTTTTCTGCATCGTCATATTTAGCAAAACACTTATACATATCGATTATACATAACTAGATTTCTAAAGCTATCTTAGTTTAAGCTTAAGCTTATCATAAGTCTTAACACATTTATCCTTTGTGTTTGTTTACGCTTTTCATTTAAAAACTAAATTTATAAGATGACACAATGACAAGAAAATCTAATAATGGATGATTGGATTTGTTAGAAATTCAAAAAATTTGACATATCGTTGTTATCCATACTTCTTCAACATAAGACAGTCACATTCATTTTATACATTCGACGTTGCTTGGAATCAAACATATCTATTTAAGTGAATAGGTTCATCTATACAAGTTATCTTGTAGGCTATGAAAGCTAGTTTGCATATATTGCAAGCCTTGAATTTTTTTGTTATATCATGTACAAAAAGTAGGTGATACACAAACAAATGACACCTAGGTGGCGTTGAAGGACTTTCATGACATTTACATATTTCTTAAATAAAAGAAGTTAAGAGACTTAAAACTTATTTCTAATTTTTTGACACAAAATTATTCAACCGCTTTAGTTTATCGGTCATTTTTTTTATCAATTCATATCTTACGTGTTATATGCAAAATTATATTTAATAAAAATAAAGGAGCCACTAATGATCTATCAAGCCATTCACATTTAAATAAGTCCTTCGGACACGGAACAATCTCTAGAAGAAATTGGTTTTGGGTAGAAACCGATCAATTCTATAGACATTAGCGTCCTACAAGGAACCAACTATGCGCCGATAGACCGGACAAGCAAATAACATATTGAACGACCAATACATTTTATTAATGATCGGCCTGGTGCCCTCAAAAAATCAGTGGATACAATACAAATTCATGACACACAGAACTATGCTTTTTGAACCGTTAGATAAAATATACATTATGAAGTATTATAAATACAATTCAACCTATACATTTGTTAAAAAATAAATATTGGCATTTATTTCATCGCGGGTTCGATACTAACTCTCCCATCAAAAGCTTGATCACGAACGAGTTCCCATGACAAGAATAACATTTTACTCTCTTCTTAGCATCTAGCCAAAAGATATCCTATTAGTTTAATTTGGCTTATTTCAAACAACCTTTTCTAAAGTATTCTCGAAAATAATATTTTTCTCAAATAAAAGATGATGGGAAAGCCCCTTTCTTCAATATGAGATATCACTTTTCTAAGATCGGGATCATACTCAAGATCTTTTTCGTCTTTGTAAGATAGAGATCGTAAGATCCGATATGGATTTTAAGATCATACTATAATGTCATTTTTCTAATAGTGTTTATAATATTATAAAAATCTACAAATCTTTTATATTTATATAATAAAACAAAACCACAAATGGTGACTTTCGTATTTCAAAAAAAAAAAAAAATGCTTATTTCTTTATTAGGTAACATTTTCATAATTATTTTTTAATTTATAAATTTATAAATTCGTTTTGTTGATATACTACATAAGTAAAGATAAATACAAAAAATATAGATAAGTTGCAACTAATAATATGACTAAACTTTTTAAATGATTATCTTTAATAATAAAAAACTCTAATTAAAAATAATAAATCAAACAGAACAAATATTAAATTATTCATTTTTTAATAAATAAAAATATATAATTAAAAAAAATTTAAAAACTCGCGTATGCGCGAGCATTATAACTAGTTATTATATATCATAAACACAAAATTTTATAAATACTTTATGACGATATTGTTTTAAATGATTATTATGAAATAGTTAACAAGATTAACATGTTGTTTTTTAAATTATATAAAACATAATCCAGGTTTTGTTTGACAAAAGTAAGATCGAATCAGATTATATCTTAAATTTCTATAGTTAAGATCGAGACAATATAAAATTTTAAGCTAACAAAAATCTTACATAAAATTAAGATTATTTTTTACATTGTAATATAGTATAATCGTAAAATCTTAATCATTATCTTAATAACCATGTTTACAAGAATAACATTTAAACCAATACAAATACAAATACAAACACAATAAAACTCAAAGACTATTCCTAAACGTACGGACAAATACATCTTCCATTTTTCTCTATTCAAAATTCAACCACAATACTTTTCAAAAAACCATAAAATAATTTTATTAAAAAAAAAAAAAAAATCACATTTTTATACGGTATAAATTCTTCAGGAAGTCAATATATTAGGCCAAGGCACCACCCACCACTCAGATCACATTCTTTATAGACAAAACCAGTTAGTTAAGAATGAATATAGACAAGTACACAGTTGAAGTTGAACCGGCGGTTAAGGCCAAAGATGGCAGACCCTCGATGGGTCCGGTTTACAGAAGTATCTTTGCTAAAGATGGTTTTCCTAAACCTATTGATGGGCTTGATTCTTGTTGGGATGTTTTTCGGTTAGTTAGTTAGATCTGTTTTTCTTTTTTAAGGTTTGTGTTTTTGTGTTGTGTTTTTTTTTTAAGGATTTTTGAGATGTGGGAATTGGGATGTGTTTGACTTTTTTTTGTTTTGTTTTGTTGTTGTTGACTTTTAGTTATGGTTTTACTTGTTGGTTAGTTGATTCTGTAGGCAGTTGATTGGATTTTGTATTTGGGTTCTTTGAGTTAAGTTAAAAAGTTTTACTTACATGAAGTGATGAACAGTAATCTCTAGGTCAAACCTTGTTTTTATAAGTATGGAAAGATTTATAAGATTTGAGATAAGCAGAATTCCAAACACCCTTAAATTCTAAATGCAGTAACCTTTTAAAAAGTTTGATCTTTGTTTTGATGAAACTGATGAACATTAAGGACAATTGTTGATTGTTGAAGTTGGTAAGATTGTAAAACTTGATAATATTGTTGACATAAGCGAAATCCCAAACACCCTTAAATTGCTTGTTTCTTGAAGCAAAATAAGTAGATAAGCATCTCAATTAAGCAACTCCTGTTTATTCTTTGTCTCAAGATGATTATGATGATGATCATCATGTCTTTTAAAAGTTTTTAATTTTATATGTTTTAAATTGCTTATCTGCGTATTTCGTTTTAACGGATAGGCAGTTTGAGTGTGTTTGGGAATTTTGCTTTACCTATGTGTGATTTTGAGTTAGATAAGTTGTTTGGATAAGCAACCTGAAACCACTTATTTAGAACAACTTATAATAAAAGTATAAGCAGGCTTTAACAAGCAATCCCAAGTTCTTGAATTGTGAATTTAAATTATGCTATCTGCTAATTTCTATGTCCGTGCATAAAAGGGGTTCTGAGGGTAAAACAAGGACCGAGCTTTGGGTCTAAATTTCTGTGACGATGATATGATTCATAACCTCAGTGTTTTACTATAATAGAAGGGAATCACCCGATGGGAGTTTACTTGTTTAAAATCATGTGGACGAGATGAATCGCATGATTGTTTGACATGGTCATTTAAGACTAAAACATTGTAGGATAAAACTAGAAAATTTATGTGAAGAAAATTTGTTCATATGAATGATATCCATATCAAGTAAGTTTATTCTGAGTCATGAGTTTCTTAGCATAGGCAGAACTATAGTGGTAATATACAACGCTGTCTCTTAATCCAATCACTGTTTATTATACATATTGTACATTTTGTGTTTTTAAAATATTCCATGGACCAAACAATGGTTGGTGGGATGTTTTGGTGCTCTTATTATATCATGTATACAAGTATCAGCTATCAAGTTTTGAAGATGTATTAATTTTGGGTTTCTTGATTTCCTTTTATTGTTTCTTTATACCTCCTTCTATTGATTCAACGTTTTTAAAATGTTTTTTTGTTATGTTACAGCATGTCAGTGGAGAAATGCCCAAATAATAATATGCTCGGTACTCGTAAACTTGTGAATGGAAAGGTATACTAATGCCCACTATTTATGACTTGAATTTCATTTTCACTTTCACCATATTTATGTGTATCTTGTTAACTCTATAGCATGGACCATACGAGTGGTTAACTTACAAACAAGTATATGACATTGTTATACGTGTTGGAAATGCTATTCGTGCATGCGGTATCCAGCCAGTGAGTGACTATTTCTGTTCTTTAAATAATTTTTAATATTTCTTGTTTGACATTAGTGTTTATATTTGAACTTGATTGATGTAGGGAGGAAGGTGTGGGATATACGGTGCTAATTGTGCAGAATGGGTTATTAGTATGGAGGTACTAACTTCGCTTTTGGTGTTTCAAGCTGTTTTAGATGACTGTTAGTTTACTTTATTGTTGGAATTATTAGATCAGTGTTGTAATATTCACAATTAAATGCAGGCGTGTAATGCTCATGGGTTGTATTGTGTACCATTATACGACACCTTAGGTAAGTACTCAATGTTATTGCTCAACGCGTTTTCTCAAAATGCTTATTTATTTATTCTTATCTGGTATCTATGATTTACTTTTATCTTTTTGTTTGCATATAGGTGCTGATGCGATAGAATTCATCATTTGTCATGCGGAAGTTCCACTTGCTTTTGTTGAAGAGAAAAAGATCCCTGAGGTAATTTGATCATGCTCAATTTTATATACAGATAATCATTATCTTGGTACAAAGTTAACAATTGAATTGATAAATTTACGTTGTTTGTTCAGTTGCTCAAAACATTTCCCAAGTCGGGAGAATATCTGAAAAGTAAGTTACTCATCATGTCTAATTTCTATAACTTTAGTAAATATTTTTATAGAAACTAATATAGTAATAATTTTTATGCTTCTTTGTAGCAATTGTGAGCTTTGGGAAAGTTACATCTGAGCAAAGGGAACAAGCTGAAAAGTTTGGATTGGCAATACATTCGTGGAATGACTTCTTGTCATTGGTACGCTCTTGTCACTTCGTTTTACTATTTTTGAAAGTTAACTCTCAAACTTTCAGCGATTTGGAGTTTAATCCTTTTAACATTTTTTGCCAATGTTTCTATCTGTTACTTCTTTCGTCCTCATATATATTTTTTCGACATATATATTTTTTTATTATATATGCCTGTTTAATATGTCAATTTTTGTTAAGTTGACAATTAAAACAATAAAAGTGAAGGGACAAAACCACTGAGAAAAATAAAGTTTGGATACAAACATTGACATAAAATTAAAATGGATAAAAACATTGCCTGATAAGTTTAAGGGTCAAACTGCCATATGGTGAAACTTTGAAAACTTAACTATTTAAACCCTTCTATATATATGTAATGGTACTAGTTAATGATTATCTTCCTTTTCTTGGTCAAATTATATGTACATCAACCTGATTTTGGTGAATTTTATTTACTCGTAGGGTGATGATAAAAACTTTGACCTACCATTGAAGAAGAGAAGCGACATATGTACAATAATGTACACTAGTGGAACAACTGGTGATCCTAAAGGTGTTCTTGTTTCCAATAATTGCATGGTATCACTTATAGCCGGAGTCGATCTTTTGCTAGATAGTGCAAATGTATCCGTAAGTTCCCACCCTTTTGTTTATTGATAAAATGAAACTAAAAGTTGGTAGTTTTCTTTTGTCACTAATATATTCTCATATATGCTGTATAGTTGAATAAAGACGACGTGTATCTCTCGTTTCTACCTCTTGCACATATATTCGATCGGTTGATTGAAGAATGCTTCATCCACCATGGGGCAGCTATAGGTTTTTGGCGTGGGGTGAGCTATCACTATCTTTTGCACTTTATAGAATCTATAGGGCTTTATCATTGCTTTGGGTGTGATATTTATTTTGTGTATATCTTTAGCGGTTATAAAATTGTAAACATTGTCTTCTTTCACATACAAGTCTGACAATTTATAAGAGTTTACCTTATCAAATTTTCATTAAGTAAAACATTAGATATCACTTTTTTTCAAATATTGAGCATCATAAAAGCGACTACGTTACGCTTGGCATCATAAATTAATCAAAATCTTTATGACATGTTTCATCTCATATTTTAAAAGCTTCAGATATAATATTTCACCTACACATTTTCTTAGAAACTTAATGTTACAGAACAAAACATTTACAAATGTTCTTCGAGTACACTCATAGTGAACGGTGGAATAGAAAAGTATTAATATGCCTAAGTGAATCAGTCTACTGGATTGGTTGTTGGATCAGTGTATCAAGACCCGGCATGTTTATATTAAACGTATCCTAGATACCTATCGTGATTTGAGATTATATATACAGGATGTTAAATTGCTAATCGAAGACATAGGGGAGCTGAAACCTACTATCTTCTGTGCCGTTCCTCGTGTCTTAGATAGAATCTATTCAGGTATTTTTTTCGTTAGTGACATGGGCCTTTCATATATTATTCATTTATCTGTTACTAAGTGCTTTCTTATTTCTTTGTTAGGTTTACAAACGAAAATTTCTGCTGGGGGTTTTATTAAACGCAATCTATTTAATCTGGCATATAATTAGTAAGTATCGATAAATATCATTCTCTCTTGGAACTTCTTCTAGATCTTGTTTACATATTTGCTGATTTGGATATGTACATCAAACTCGTGCAGCAAGTTACGTAATATGAAGGGAGGAAAAAAACATTACGAGGCGTCTCCACTAAGTGACAAAGTTGTTTTTAGCAAGGTGACATTTTTCGTACCATTTTTTCTCTTTAACATAATTCTGTTATAGCTTGACTCTCACCTTTATCTAATTTCTTCAGGTTAAGGAGGGGCTAGGAGGTAG
Source organism: Artemisia argyi (assembly GCA_030686995.1). NCBI lineage: Eukaryota > Viridiplantae > Streptophyta > Magnoliopsida > Asterales > Asteraceae > Artemisia > Artemisia argyi. Next base: position 162,389,978 of record CM060687.1, on the reverse strand, counting down.
AGTGCGTATTATTCTATCTGGAGCTGCTCCATTAGCTCCACATGTAGAAGCTTACTTGAAAGTAGTGACATGTTCTCATGTTCTTCAGGGATATGGTACTCTCTTTCTTTGGTGATATATTTTATCTGTATGGGTCATGATTGATTATGGGGCCACAGGTGATGAACTAACAGTCTAACACTGGTTGGTTTTCGTATGGGCTGAAAAGGGCGAGGGCGTGTTAATCCGAAACATTTTATATCAGCAAGATTTAATTATTTTTATAGAGTTGGTTAGCTATCCCTATCTTGGGCAAAATATTGAGCGAACTTTGTCTTTTCCAAATTTTGGTCACCCTAGGGGGCATGCATGGGTACTAGGAGATGATACTCATTGCAATCCATTATTTTTGCCCAGAAGAAGGATAGGTACGGATCATAGATAAATATGCCACTAGATTATTGTACTCCCTCACATTGTACCCGCCCCACCATCCATTATGCCCAGGGCCGAGCCCTTCATGTGAGTGTTTTCCTTTGTTGAGACGTTCATTGTGATGTGTCGTTCTTGGGCATGTGTCGGGATCCATCATTCAGCGTCTAGATATGAATAACGAAATCACGTCATCTTTTTAATGTTTAGATGCAATGATTCAGCTGGTGTTATGTTTTATAAGTACACTTTGGGCGACTTTAGCTATGTTAGACCCATTTGACATGCTTCCTTTGAAGTTCAAATCCATTTCTATCATCCAAGTTTGACCCGTTAGTGGAATACTTAGCCCAAATCGACCCATTCATAAGTAACTGGGTCAAATTCGGCATCTCTACGATGTGATGACATGGATGTGGATTATTATTTTGAGCAGCACATGGATGTTGACATTACTTCAACTCGTGATCTTTTGTAGCCTAGATTCACAATTATTGTGCTCAAAGGCCCAAATCATTGCAAAAAACAAGAATAAGTACATTTATCTGATACCTACGAGTAATATCTTTGTTTCTTTGCAATTTAGGCCTGACGGAGACCTGTGCCGGGTCATTTGTTTCAATACCAAATGAAATGGGTATGCTGGGTACAGTGGGCCCACCAGTACCGGCTTTGGATGCTCGTTTGGAGTCTGTTCCCGAGATGAATTATGATGCATGTTCAAGCACACCAAGAGGAGAAGTATGCATACGAGGGGATGTTTTGTTTTCAGGTTACTACAAGCGTGAGGACCTTACAAAAGAAGTACTAGTTGATGGCTGGTTCCATACAGGTGTGACTTTAGTGAGGTGTTTAATTTAATAGCGTTTTTGGTATAATATTGGCTGTAATTAAAATGTATTCTCCTACAGGTGATATTGGTGAGTGGCAACCAGATGGAAGCATGAAAATTATTGACAGGAAGAAAAACATATTCAAGCTTTCCCAAGGAGAATATGTGGCAGTTGAAAACTTGGAGAATGTTTATGGACTTGTTTCCGACCTTGATTCGGTATGCATTCTAACAACATATCATTTTAACTGGGCCGGAGCGAAAAAGCCTACTTCAAAAGTCATAATAAACCTTAGTCCCGCTAAAAGGAAATGGACCTCATTGGTCGAGGTCTTTTCCTGATTGGTCCAGACTGGCCTGGTCATTTTTGACTGCCTCTCTATTTTAACTCTTATATTATGTAAATAACCTGCCACATAAATTAAAAATTTGGTATTACGTTAAAAAAATGGAAGTTGTTTGTGAGCTATGACACAAATAATACGCCAGTTACATTAAATCAACAATTTAGATGATGAACAGTAGCAGTTCAATTATTATTAATAAAATCTTGAGGTTTCACAAAATAAAACACAAAACGTAGCTGTTTTGGGCATAAGTACTGGACGTTTTTGTTATTTTTTTTTCTTCCAAATATTACCGTACTGGGTCTAAACCAAGCTTTGTTACCAGGCCAAATTGGGCTTTTTGTCCGCTCTTAATTCTTGTTTGCCCAGGATCAGGTCCATGTGTGCACATCTATGACATTAATGCTTAACTGCCATTTCAGGTATGGGTATATGGAAACAGCTTTGAGTCTTGTCTGATTGCTATTGCCAACCCAAATAAGCAAGCTGTTGAAAAATATGCGGCAGAACATAATATATCTGGTGACTTTGAATCCCTATGTGAAAATCCCAAGATTAAAGAATACATATTGGGAGAGCTCACTAGAATTGGGAAAGAGAAAAAGGTTTTTTTCTTTAAGACCCTAATCCTATTTTATATATGTTTTCAAATTTGTATGCTACTAAAAACCATTTCTCCTTGCAGTTAAAAGGTTTTGAATTCGTGAAAGCTATTCACCTTGACCCTGTTCCATTCGATATGGAACGTGACCTTCTGACCCCAACATTCAAGAAGAAAAGGCCACAGATGCTCAAATACTACCAGGTATCTATACAAACATATCTTTGTGCAACAAGTTTTGTTTTTTAAATCGTTGAATGGCCTTTCTGATGAAAATACGTTGTTTTTCGTTGCAGCCTGTAATTGATAACATGTACAAGACGCTTAACAAGAAGTGAGTTGCTGCATATGGATGGTGTCCTACTGTCTTCTCTTTTTGAGTAATGGTTTCAATCATGTTTAGCAACTCTGGATTTGTTTCGAACCCTATTCCTTTGATATGTGATTGTACAGCTGTGTTATATGTCGAGTTAATTTGTGGCCATGACGATGTGACAAATTGTATTACACCTTCTTATGATTATTTATTTATGAAAACTGCATGGAACTTTTGTATAACGAAAAACGTATATGATCGTCAATAAAAGCTCGATACTTAAGCCAATGATCTGGGAACTGTGATGTATTTTTGGGTAAAGGGTTTTTGATTAGTGTTTCTGTGCATTTATTTTGCTGCGAACTAAAGTTTCTAAGAACTTGCATTTAGAACATTTTGGTCAATGGTTATAAACCTCGCAACAGGATTTAGCATTTACCAATCTGAATCTGCACCTGTTCATCTTAGACAGTGCAATATTTTGCCATAAACCAATGCTTTGCTCAAATTACACCATAAATAGATTTTGGAAAAGGGTTATGGTACACGGAAGTTACTAAAGTTTCACCAAAATTTGTCTTAAGGAAAAAAGTTTCATTTTGTACTTCTAGGTTACTGAAACTTTGAAACTTTGTTCACTCAGGTAACTGAACTTACAAAAGTGAATGTTCAGGTTATTGAACTTTGAATTTTATTCACTCAGGTTACTGAACTTATCAAAAAATATACATCCAGATTACTCGGACTAACAATGAATATTCGAAGTGTATGCTTACCGAAAGTTCAGTAACCTAGAAGTACAAAATGAAACTTTGTTTCCTTAGGACAAATTTTGGTGAAACTTTAGTGACTTCCGTGTACCATAACCCTTTGGAAAATTCTATGTATTATCGGCACGCAAAGAAATCCAATCGAAATTCTAATCCCTCCAGATCGGTTTTGTGGTCAAATGTCTAGAGCTTTGGAGCATGAACATTGGTTTTTTTAATAACTACTAGAAGCCATGTTTCAGAAGTTACAAAATATGATGCTTATCTTGGTTTATAATTTTAGTTTGAGTTGCTGCTAAAACTTTAGTATGCATGTTGAGTCTTAGTAGTACATAAACTGATAAAAGTAAGCAATTTGGTTCCTTTTATAACACAAAAACTAGATAAAAGAACAAAGCATAAATTCCCAAAAATCAAAACAAGACTTCATATTCAACTGTAGTAAAATTCACTCTTATTAATCGTCCTCACGCGCTTGCCTAGCTGTGATAAATTGGAATCCACAAGTGAAGTCTCAGTTTCGAGTCTTGGAATCAACAAGCCGAGTCTCAGTTCCAAGTTGCAATCACATTCTTTTTCTTAAGAGGTATGCACCTCTCACGTCGTTTCGAGTTCTGGAGATGACAGTGTTATACTTTCATTTTGGTATGAACACTAATGATGTTATATTTTATAGGACATTTAAGTATTTACACATGATTTTATAATTTAGTTTAACCTTTTCAAACATAACAATTATCGCGTCATATATAAGCTATTTTCGAAAATATATCATCTCTATATCGAAGCGTGCTAAAAGCAGAAACAATTAGAAGAAGCACACAAATGTGTTGCAGGATCTATATTCATATTGGAACTTAATGCTCCCCAATTTTTACAACACAAAGTACACCGTAAAACAATATGACACGCTGCCAAGATGTTATTTGATTGCACGAGTTATGAACCATTGGAATTTGCTTTAAGCACGGGCTAGAAAGCCGAATTTATAAGTATATTTCTTACAACTGTAATGAAAATTCTATTTTGTTAGAGGAATTTAGACAAAAACACAGTTCTAACTCTTTTGGTAAGGGAATTCTATCAGTGTAAGTTTAAGGTAACGCAAATAAGAGAAGTGCTACTGCTGATTGCAAAATCCGACCGTTCATAATTCTCTTATAACAGTATAGGCTAGTAAAGGGAATCCTTAGCCAAAAATCATAAACAGAAAAGAAATTTACTATTTCCTCTATATAATGACTACCAATAATTAAACAAAACAAACTATCATTGTATTAGCATATATGCATATCTTGAAAGACACCAAGCAAACTGTGAACATTCAGCATTTCAGCCTTTCTCATTTACAACAAAAGGAGCAAAAACATAAATTCCGACATTCCATACATTAAATATGCAAGATACTTGTCCGTCATATGAAGTTTGCAGCCTTTCTTTTTTGTATTAGCAGATAGTGATATACACCTATTTTTGCTACCTGAGATTGTTAGATAGTTTTAGGATTGTCAATAAACCAATTTATCAAGACTCACTTGTATTCACATACTGAAAGTAAGCACCTAGCACGTATCTGAACCAAGTGCTTGCTTACAACTATTACGCCCTCTTAATAGGCTGCATTTGCGTGATGAGTTTTTATGTGGAGCATATTTGGGTAAAGAAGTTGGCTGCGGAGAGAGAAATTGACGTGTCAACTGAGGTGGCGGCGGTGAAGTTGGTTGTGGCGACTCCTTATACCACTAGCCTAAGTGTTTTATAAAATCCATTTACTCCATAATTTCACAACTACCAAAATGTCACACATTTAGCCGGGTCTAACTTGGTAGCCGGATATAACCGGGTCTGGCCGGGTATATTCAGGTCTAACCGGGTCTTGGCCGGAATAACAAGATATAGCCGGGTCTTGCCCGGAATAACTGGGTTTGGCTGGGTTTTGGCCGGAATAACCGGTTTTAGCCGGAACTTGGCCGGAATAACCACAAATGAAGTCTCAGTTTCAAGGTTGTAATCAGGTTCTTTCTCTTAACTCTTAAGAGTGATGTACCTCTCACTTCGTTTCGAGTTCTGGAGATGAAAGTGATTTTCTTTCATTTTGTTAAAACACTAATGATGTTATATTTTATAGGACAAGTGAAAGAAGCAAAAACAAGTGAAAGAAGCACACAAATGTGTTGCACGATCTATATTCATATTGGAACTCAAGATGTTGCCCAATTTTTACAACACAAAGCACACCAAAAACAAGTGAAAATGTGAAAGACAACTTCAGAAAGCTAACTTGATGACTTGATGTTGAACAAACAACTCTAGTAACCTATCTTTACCACTCAGCTATATATTCCATACTCTATACTACTAATATAAGAGGATGAGAAAGAGGATGAGCACTTCTTTTAAATTCTCTCTTCACTCCTTTCTTCCTCCGTTCTTACACACTTTAAAAACGTAAATTAACCGAAAAATCACTCCTAAGAAACCACTTTCTTTAGTAGCTTCTTGTTTGCCTTGTCTATGGATCACGTTTGTGATCTTGACTTAGGCCAATGTGTAGCTTGAGATTGAAACTTCTGCTGGTGAAGCGGTGTGGATGTAAACAAACTCCATGCTTTTACCGGATGGCAATGAACTAATCCATGTTGGGAAACCGTATGAACCGCTTGTGCTCTTAGTTAGGCCCCATATAGGACCGTATAGTTTGGAGACTGATAAGTTAAGGTTCTTGATTGTCTTCCCTGATTTGTTGGTTACTATGGCTGAGTATCTGTAGTAAGTTTTTCCGTTTGCTACCCATGAAGTTGTAGTCTTTTGTTCAATTGCAATAGGAGCTAAACAAAGCAAGCATAGAATCTTGAATCAGAATTTGTAAAAAAAAAAAAAATTGCAACTTTTGATCATAAACAGAAGAATGCAACAAATTTCTAATCCATGGGTTAGGAGAGCCAGAACTCTACGGGTAAATATTAGAAAGATCAATATTACCTGAAAATGAAGTTTCTTTAACTGGATTAGGCTTTGGTTGAGCAGCTACGGGCTTTGGTTGAGCAGCAATAGGCTTAGCTACAGGAACTTCAACTGCAAATAATTATAAAACGGTTAATCAAAAGAAACCACAACAAAAGAATTGAACACCCCGAAAATTTAAGCATACCAGGAAGTAGTTGATTATAGCCACCGTGACCACCATGGAGCCTAGCCAAAACACCAAGAAGCGGGGCATTATTATATGTAGCAGGCTCTGTTTGCTCATAATTATCTCTATGGTCAGCAAAATTGTCATATGCATCAGGCCCACCAACAATAGCACCAGCCAAAAGATTCGGGTCACTCGCTTTTCTACTGAACCATGTAGCATAACCACCTCTACAGCTAACAAACGATGGGTTAACCTTAACCGAAACAATTGATGATCCTCTATGGTGCACTTGTTGTGGGTAGTTATTTCCATATCCAACCATGTAACTTGTTGCCCTTGGATTGTCACCAAGAATGTAATCGACCTAAAAAACAAAAGCAGAAAATCTTTTAGACATTTTCGTATGGCATAATTAACTGACCTTACTAATAAACGGGCAGATCACATTACCTGTGATTTGGCGAATGCGAGTAGCTCTGATGGTGCAACACTGCCTGAAGAACAATGAAGATTTTTTCGTGCAGAAGTTAAGTAATCAGAGTAAACAGTCATAAGAAAAGATGCACTTGTGACAAATTGCAAGTTGTTCCATCTTTGCTTATAGATTAGGCCACCGGGAGTCTTTTGAACATTTTGATTACTCTTGCCGAGGCATGAGCACATAAAAGATTCAGCCTTTTCTTGGTACTTTCCAAATACCTGAGCATGACTGCCGGCTTTCCCTCCCATTAGAAACTGCATTTGATCAGAATACAAAACCGTCATTACCCTATTTGAAAAGCGTACAAACAATGTGCAACCTATTAAAACACCTAGCTAGTGGTTCAAATTTTTACTTGGTTATAATGTGAGTTACATAAAAGTCACAATTCTTAATAAATCATATGTTATCATGATGTATAATTTCAGTATTTTAAAGATAACTTTAAATTTCGCTATTTTTCTAAAGGGCGTGACAGGGTACTTTGTAATGTACCCAATGTAACCATAAAAAGTACCTAAGGCATTTGACCTAATGGAATGTGAGTTGATCGACCACTCACAAGCCTTAGGCATTAGTGAGATTTATTATGAGATAGGTGGCACAGGGTATGAAAAAAATTAACGCTCAAATAAAAAAATGTGACCATAAAAAGTACGGAGCAGCTAGAAATATTAGTCCTTTCTCAAATCTCAACACATGTGTTTCTTAGTCGTCTTTGTTTTGTAGTAATGTACATACAATACAAACAGTGTAATAAATACCTTAGCGACAAGGGTCTGGACCCCGGCATACTTAACATCCCAACCAAACTCGGTCATAGCCCACCCGGTCCCTCCGAGCGCGTCACCATTTTTACCAAGGTAATCCAAATAATACTGATTGTTAGTTGCCTTGTACATCCAAGCAGCTGCCCACAACAATTCATCCTACACAAATCCAAAAAAACCAAAAAAAGTTAGTAAATTTTTACACAAGGGTAAATGAGTAGAGTTGAAACTGTTAAAAAGATTGTAGTCACATACAGCATATCCACTGACTGATCGGTAGTACTTCTGGGCCACAGTAATGCTCGAGTCATATTTACCCCTGTACTTGTCGGCAAAGTCAAATAGCTGCAGGGAAGAAAGATGTAATTTAGTAAGAGGAAAAAGAGCATTTTTCATCTGTCAATCATTCATAAACGCGTAAAAAAGGATAGTCGACATGTAGCAGTAGAAGGATAAGTAAGAGCGTGCATCGTTTTTAAAGTCATTCATAATGGTATGTTAATGAAAATGTGTACAGAGATTTTTCCGCAAGCAAAAGATTTTCGACTATACATTTTTCGTGACAATATATTATCAGCGGTGTTGCTAAAAAATTCAGTGTTGAATATATAAAGAACACTATGCATTATTTTTATAATTGTATTATGTGTAATTTAATTCTATGACTACTATTTAATATCGATATGCTGCTTTTTGTTTGGTTCATAAGTTATTACAATGTTATCGGTGGTTAGCAATGACTGAAAATGATAGCGACGTTGATGATAAATGACGGTGTGCGTCGAGCTTGTAGATATAAAAATAAAAGTGTTTTGGTTTAATAATCCTTGAATCAGAAATAAATTTTATGTTCTTAATACTTTCCTTCTGTGATTGGGGAAATTAACCCACAATATTTACAAACTAAAAAAAAAATAGTGAATTGTTGTTTAATGGAGGGCATATTAGTCATTTAGCGTAAATGATTTACATGTAGTTTAGGACTTGAGATTAATAAAATGTGAGAAGGGTAATATGGTAACTTTATTACACCGACAATATTAAATTAGGATAGAGTCATAGGTAGGTTAAGATCTACGGTTGAGAGGAAATCTTGTACTTGAGACCACATTGCCCGTGAAACACAGCAATTATACCTAACTTTTATGACCAAACATGTGCGCCGAATAAATTGTACCATCAATTTCCTCAATTGCCCTTTTTTCTTCTTCTTTTAGTTGTGTAATTTTGCTTTTTTATCTACATGTACCTTAATGCATTTACTATTGTACAGTACATGTATAAAATGTTTATATAACACTTTTTGAAAAAAAATGTTCACGGTAAACATTGAAGTTGTCCAAAATTTCTCATTTACTAGCAACTTAATTTTTACAAAAACCGACATTGTGTTAAACAAGAAAATGACACGGTTTAAAACCGACCCAACAAGACTAGTTTAGTCTCATTCATGAAAACATGACGCATGATAATTAAATCATAATCTTTCATAAATGTTCTATACTTGTACACATTGTAAAGAGTGATCTAACTATAAAAAATTATGACTCATATACTAAAAAATTATTACTAGTACAATAACACTTGTAATTTGATGACTCATATGCTATAAAATTTCCATCCAATGTGCCATCAGTATTTTAACATTTCAATAAATAAAATCAAATGGTTGCTTTTACAAATTAGCTTACTATGCACTGATAAATTGTTGCTTCAATGCAATGTTTCTTGTAGCATTTTCCTTAAAACTTGTTCATGACAAAAGTAATTCTCTTTTTCTTAACTTGAAATTTCAAATTCAAACCAACACTGCAAAATGCCATATATAAAGTTGTATTTGATTCTGTATTTGGAAAACTTAGCTTTGGAAAAAAACTATAAAAAGAAAGTATAAAAAGAAAGTGAGATTAATGAGTTATTCTATGATAGGCACATTATTAAAGAGCTAGCCACAGAGAGCTAGGCACATTATCAACTACCATGTGGTCTAGTGGTGAGTGCTTAACTTGTTAAGTGAGCCACAGAGAGAGTAGTACCGGATGGGTGACCATCCGGGAAGTCCTCTTTGACCACAGGGTTTGTTGATACCAGGCTTTCAAAGTCCTTCAATGAAGGTTTCAACCCACTAGGGTTCGAATCTGGAGAAGGCAGGGTTTACTTCAAATTAAGTGTCGTGCCTTCGGGCGGCTTAAGTTGAAGATTTTCCCCCCATCGGGTTTCATTGGTCAAGGATTTCTCCGAAAGAACCGTTTCAAAAAAATTAAAGAGCTAGCCACCTAGCTACTTATTTAACGGCCAAAAACATGGCAGACAATAAAGTTAAAACAGTAACTGTTTTTACTAACACCAACCGTTTACTAACATGAGCCCGTCTGTTGCTAACTTACGCATTGGTCATAGTTACTTTTTCTTTTTTATTTGGCAGCTTTGCACAAAATGTCCACAAGAATGCTAGTTGTTCACAACTTCTCATTTAACTTTAGGTAACTACCTACATTATAATGTAGGTAAGATTTCCCCTTAACTTTATGTGTGTATTGTGCCTAAAAAGATGTAAACTATGTGTAATAATATTGACTAGAAGTTGAAAATGGTAAAAGAGGCTAAACGAACCTGGTAGGCGTGGTTGAGAAGCTCACGAGAATACGCGGGGTTTGAGCGATGGAAGACGATGGAGGCTGCAGCCATTGCGGCAGCGGTTTCTCCAGCAAGATCGGAACCAGGGTTGTTTTGGTCAATTCTATAGGCGTATCGTGAAGTTGTCATGTCCTCGGGCCTTTGCCAGCAATAGTGGTCGGTGTTACCGTCTCCCACCTACAGTATGACATTATTAATAATTTTAGACATACACTTAAAACCTTATTTAATATATCTAAAATTTAAAATTGACCTTTATTTACATCAAAATGTATGCATAAGTATCATTACTCTTTGTTCGAGATTTTATATTTGTGGGTCCTGTGATGACCCACAAATTAATACCTTAAAATCAACATCAACTTTACCGTTACGAGGAAAGACTATGCAAAATATCTTATCTTATTTTTTTTAGCGGCAAAATTCTACTTTTTTCGTCTCAAAATATAAGTTCAATTTTAGGCTCAATGTAAAAAAATATTGTTAAATGTCCACTTCCTTTTTCTATTCAAGGATTGAGCTTCTAGACCATCAAACTTCACATTTCAACACCAAGTAGGTTATACAATTTGTCCAATAAAAATTTCAACTCTTGCATAAGTACTACTCCGTATTAAGTATTAACACTTTTACTTTTATCATAGCACCAAAAATGAACCAAAAACAAAAGGTCAAAGAGTACCTCTCCATATAGAACATGAGGTTGAGGATGAGCTTTGATGAGATAATCAGTACCCCATTTAACAGCATCCATAGCATGACCAAGCTCACCACTAGCACCCATTTGATTTCCATATTCCATTATACTCCATGACATCATTGTCACTGTAAATGCCATTGGCAGCCCAAATTTTACATTATCCCCTGCATCATAGTACCCTCCTACCAAGTCCACCTTCATTATTCACAAAATTTTAATCAATTACAATTATACCCTTGTAGATATTTCACAAAATTTTAAAAAGGTTTAGTTAGCACAATGTCGAATTTACCCTTATGAAAACATATTAAAACAAACTATGCGGAGACAAGCTCATATAAAAACATTGCCAATAACTTTGCGACAAAAATAGTACACTAATTACAGATTAAAGATACTACTAATAATTAAGAAAATATTTTAGTTAGCATATCACTCATATTTAGTCTTAAAAGAACAAAATTACCCATGTGAAACCACTTTTTTTTTTTTTTTTTTTAATTAATTTATTTATTTTAATAAATGTACACTTGTTATTATATGAGCATGTAATTATGGGTAGAACGATAAGAATAGTAAATTATAGTAAAAAATAACACCGAGAGTACTCAGCAGTTATTTTGTAACCACGGACCGAACGAGAACAAAACGGCCCAGGTGCATTTACGAAAAACTAAACAAGACTATAAACACATTTTACTGGACCAGATGCATTTTCGAAAATTTAAAATTTTTCGCAAGAACTAGCACTACGTGACAAAAATCCATAAGTGTCCCGGAACTCCGAGACACACCCTGGTTCCATCCCTGTTTGTGACAAACTCAAAAAAAACGGAAACTGTGACTTTAACATTGGTAACCAAGAGTAACTAATTATTACCCCATTTGATTTGCCATCATAAAGTCCAGAATTACCCCTCCATTTAACTCTTTGGCTGCTAGGAAGAACACCTGATCTTTGAGCTTCAAAAAACAAAATGCTCTTACTTAAAGCAGCCCCATAATCATGTCCACCTCCTAAAGCCAAAGGCAAAACTCCCATAACCATAAACAAAGCACTTATCACCATTGAACACATTTCGCTTTTCGGGTTTTCGAGAAAATGGCTTAGCCAAAATGACAATGTGAATTGAAGTTTTTGTTAGAGAAGTGGTGAAAGAAAGAGATGGGAAGAAATGAAGGGAAAGAGTTGGTTTATATGGAGGAGATGAAATGGAAGGTGACAAAAGTAGTGATTAATAAATGTGTTTTCTTGATTTATATAATTTATTATTCAGAAATATTGGTTTTTATGTGTGTAAATTGAAGAATGAAGGGTTTCTTTTGGCTAGTATGAACAAGGTAAGCAAAAGAGAGCAATGCATGTGAGCTTGTTGGGTTCATTTACTAGGGAAGATCGGTGGTTTTTCTATTATTATTTTAATTTTTTGTAACTTAATTTATTGTGTAACACACATGTGTGTGTTTTGGTCATGTTCATGGATGCTTAATCGATTAGACGAGCTTTTGGATTTCGGTTCAACCGGTTTATAAGTGGGTCAATTAGGTTCTTTTGCCAAAAAAACCGATTATCAGTTCAATCGGCCGAGTTAACCTGGGTTTTAATGAGGTTAAAACAATACTCGCAGATCCAAAGCATGTAAAAATTACAGGTATTACATATTTAATGTCGACGGTAAATAAATAAATAAAAAATAAGATATGAAAAATATAATTTACTAGGTATGGATTTGTTGAGTCGGCACTATCTGAGTTGTTCATTAATTAAGCTGGATTTACCTCTCACGTGATTGACACGTGACAGTTTAAATTTGTGCGAGTTCAAGTTGTTTGAAAAAAACTTTGATGTATAGTTAATTACATACCTAAGCCGAAACAAAAGACTAATGACAAATTAAAGAATAATTAGTGTTAATGTAATTCGAAACAATTATAACTCAGCCCTGAAACTAATGATCAAATATCTACTAGAAGAAAGTGTTGATGTTTTGGAGAGGGTCATGGTTGGTCTGTCAAGATTCGAAACGCACGAGTATTGTATTTGATTTGCTTCTATGGCCTAGTCGAAAGTTTCGAGCTTTATAAGAAGTGTGGCTTGTATATGAAGCATTATCTTTATGATTGATGGATGAATGTGTGACTAGTTAAATTATTGAAACCGTATGACAGTGTCATTTTGCACTATGTGACTAGAAATCTGTAACACCTTTATAACCAAAATTATATCTTTAATTAGTAAGAATTCTCTAGTCCAAATGTCTTACAAAAATTATATCTTTAAACCACAATAAATTGATCTATATTTGTTAAGTGCAAACAACCGTGAAGTGGTGACGCCAACCTCCTAAAAGTAAGGCTTTACTCGAATAATGGCGACCGGATAACCTCAACTTAGATTTGTATAGTTTACTTTTTCAATAGTCCAACCACCTTCTATAGTTCTGTTTCCATTTTTTGGAACTTTTTATGAGACATCAAAATCAAATCATAACGCACTTGTAAAGAAAACCGTTCTTGAAATGTTTGATAAGAAAAAAAAAGAAGAAAATATGACATATTTATTGAATGCAGTTTTAGTTTCTAAGCTTATAAAATGAACAAGTAACAATAAAAAAAAATTACAATATGCATACTATTGCATAGTTTTCAAAGAACCTTATTTTCAGGTGAAAACCAAATATAATAACTTTACTCGGTGGAAGAACGCAAAACATGGTTGACTTATTAATTAATGCAATACAACTAAATGTTGGTCGTAAAGTTTTGACAGAAATCAAATCATCAGAGTTAACTTGTAATCATCGTGCGTTGTATCTCATAATTAACCAAACAAGTTGGGTAACTTTTAAGCTTCTTTTTTGTTCATGTAAAGACGTACATAATGAAAGTGGTTGGCAACGCCCAAAGTCTTAAAAAAACTACATTATATTAAAACAAAAGAATGTTAATCTTTCATGGGAATTACTCCATATGACTTTGGAGCATTGTATTTCTTTTTAATTGTGAACGTACACTTTGTTAGATATTGAAAACCCGTCGGAAATATTGTATTTGTATTTATAATGTAATTACATAAAATCTAATAGAAATCCTTGTTGGAAAATTTAGTGCACTTGAGAGATCAAATCATACTTGGAAATGGGTTTGGAGGTACGGAGTGTACACCCATCAAGTCCCTGATTACCCTGACTCAATAGTGGTTGAGCAGGATCCTGCTGCTAGTGTTGGTTTCTGCTGATTGTAGATCCTGCTGCTAGTGGTTCCTGCTGATAGTAGACTCTGCTGCTGAGCAGTGATTCTGCTGCTAGTGCAAAGTAGATTCTACTGATGAGAATGTAACTGATTTGACATATTCAAATGACAGTTATATCTGCACTTATGACCACGTTTAATTGGTCATGTAACCACTATTTTAGGCTATAATGGGGATAATTATGTGGAGATTAATGAGCCGATTAATTCTCATAATTTCATTTGACTAGGCATGAGTATCTTCCTATAAATAGGAAATCAAATAAAGCATGAAGGACACACAAAAACCAGATAACACTTATACACGAAGAGTTATTGATTTGTGCCTAAATCACTAACAACATTTGGTCTTATCCCAAGTAGATATTCGTGATACCCAGTCATTAGGGTCGAATAGTTTACTTTGGAAAGTGATAACACGATTCCAAGTGATATCCGGTAACCTTAATTTGTACGTAGTTAGGCTATTGATTATCTTAACCCTGTTCTGGGCTCATAACCACCAACAATCAAAGTAAACTATTTTGTGATAATCAATGGCTGCTGCTATGAGGCATATGGCTGCTAACTTTTCCAAATTGGAAAAGTTTGAAGGTATTGATTTCAGAAGATGGCAAAAGAAAATGCACTTCTTGCTGTCAAGCATGAATGTGGTGTATGTTCTTAGCACTGTTATTCCTGAAAATCATGGGGACGATGCTACTGTGGAACAAATAAGGAAAAGAAGCAAATGGGAGAATGATGACTATGTTTGCAAAGGTTTAATTCTTAATGGTATGTCTGATTCTCTCTGACATTTATCAGAATGTTGAATCTTCTAAAGAACTGTGGGATTCCTTGGATGCTAAATATATGGCAGAGGATGCTTCAAGTAAGAAGTTTCTTGTAAGTAATTTCACAAATTACAAAATGACTGATTCAAGACCAGTCATGGAACAATACAATGAACTTCTTGGAATACTTGGAAGATTTACACAACATAAAATGAACATGGATGAGGCTATTTCAGTCTCTTGTATCATTGACAAACTCCTTCCTTCTTGGAAAGATTTCAAGCATACCTTGAAACATAAGAAGGAAGAACTGACACTTGTTCAGTTGGGTAGTCATTTGCGTATTGAGGAATCCCTCAGGGTGCAGGATAATGACAAGCCAAAGAGTAGCAATGCTACTGGTGCATCTGTTGTCAATATGGTGGAACATAACAATTCCACCAGTTACAATGACAATAAAAGCAAACGTAAACATCAGGATAACACAAGGGCTGATCCTAACAAGACGGCAACACCTACTTGTTGGAAATGTGGCAAAACTGGTCACATTAAAAGGGATTGCAAAGGTGTTAAGGTTGGTGGTAAAACCAATGGTTCAGGCACTAGTGGTTCAGATAGTGGTGGTTCTGCCAACTCATTGAAAGGTCAGAATATGTTTAATGAATCTCTTCAGGTTTATTATGTTACATATGTATCTGAATCTAACTATGTGCAGGATGATGATGTTGCGTGGTGGGTTGACTCTGGAGCAACTGTTCATGTGTGCAAAGATAGAAGATGGTTCAAGACTTACAAGTCACTGAATGATGATTCTATTCTTCACATGGGAAATGAGTCAACAGCTTTGGTTCATGGTCGTGGTTGTGTAGATCTTAATTTTAGTTCTGGAAAGATTGTAACTTTGTTTAATGTTATTCATGTTCCTGATATAAGGAAGAACTTGGTTTCAAGTAGTGTTTTGAATAATCATGGATATAAACAAGTTATTGAATCTGATAAATTTATTTTGTCTAAACATGGTGTGTTTATTGGTTTTGGCTATTTGTGTAATCAAATGTTCAGGCTTGATGAGGCGAAAAATGATCCGTTTTTAGGGGTCATTTAAGCCGGAATTTGAATCTATTTGATCAAATATTGCCCTAAATCGTTCCTTTTGTGATTTTAGGTACTTTGGTGCATGGTCGTGGTTGTGTAGATCTTAATTTTAGTTCTGGAAAGATTATAACTTTGTTTAATGTTATTCATGTTCCTGATATAAGGAAGAACTTGGTTTCAAGTAGTGTTTTGAATAATCATGGATATAAACAAGTTATTGAATCGGATAAATTTATTTTGTCTAAACATGGTGTGTTTATTGGTTTTGGCTATTTGTGTAATCAAATGTTCAGGCTTGATGAGGCGAAAAATGATCCGTTTTTAGGGGGTCATTTAAGCCGGAATTTGAATCTATTTGATCAAATATTGCCCTAAATCGTTCCTTTTGTGATTTTAGGTACTTTGGGAGTGAATTCTGGAAAAGGAAGCATTTTGGACATTTTTGGAGCATAAAAGTGAAGAAAACGGCAAAGTCTTGATTTTCCTTGCTGGGAACAGTACCTGACGGCGTCAAGAAGATTTTGATGACGGCGTCAAGAGCAAAAATGGTGACGGCCCAGTGAAAACGTGACGGCGTCAAAACATGGCCGTCAAGAGTAAAAGTGGTGACGGCCCAGAACAAGATTACACATGACGGCGTCAGATCTGGATCTAGGCAGTCCGAGAATTTTATGGGCGGCGGGTTGACGGCATCAGAAGTTTCTTCTTGACGCCGTCACCTTAGGAAATCTATATATACTCTTCGTAATTTTCATTCTAAAGAGAGGAGAATTTTAGGGTCGACTTGAATAAACCCTAGCTCGTTTTTAACAGTATTTTCAAGGGTTTTCACCCCTTGAAACCCTTCATGTTCAATTGACAGCACTATTGCGATTCCCACGCATCAGTGATTGCGAGTATCAACAGATTGAGACACCACTACCACGATAGTAATGATCGCAACTATATGGGGTACATCATCTCGAGATATGAGGTCACGTAATAGCCCATGACCTTGAGTCTAGCTACAAGACTCATAAATAAAGAAAAGCGCTTCTTGGGAGGCAACCCATGCTTTGTGTGATTTTTATTTGTTTGATTGTTATTTGTTTCCGTATGCATGCTTTATTTTTTATTATTGGTAGATCATGTTTCAAAACTAAAATGGTGAAAATACTTTATTTTGTCGTTTGGCTTAGTCTTAACTTCATCCAAAGGTATTTCGCAAAAGATAAGTATAAGGAAAAACCTCAAATATGTTTTTAAGAAACAAAATTGATCATGATTCTCCACAATATTAAATGAACATGTATATTCGTATTTGTTAGAGTCAAATGCTTGTATCGAGTCATAATGATGTTTTGCAGGATTTTCCAGGAAGTAGGACAAAGTTTTTCCAGAAATTTTCCGGAAACTTAACGTAAGAATTTCTGCAGATCACTTCTGACGGCGTCACGTGTAAAATT
This sequence comes from Artemisia argyi, assembly GCA_030686995.1. NCBI lineage: Eukaryota > Viridiplantae > Streptophyta > Magnoliopsida > Asterales > Asteraceae > Artemisia > Artemisia argyi. Next base: position 162,372,412 of record CM060687.1, on the reverse strand, counting down.
CTGGAAATTTTGCTAGTTTTGTTTTTCTAACGGAGTCCAAAAGTTTTTGTTAATTCTTTAGTTTTATAAACTTCAGAAAATCTGCAAACATTCATTCCACAAGCATGATATCTTACATTGTTTTCTAGGATTTGTTATCATGTATAGATTGCCGCCGATTTTACGCGAGGTTGCCTTGTTTGTTTTCTCAGGTTTAACAGGTTATGTATGACAAGAAGATGATTTATATTTCTGGAAGGGAAGCTTTGATTGTTCATTTTCTTGGAGGAAGATCTAACCTTGTTACCATACTATCCATACCGAGCGACTCATGGGAGTATTTGATTTCATTCTTTTACCTGTTTTACTTTTACATTCTTTAATTGAACATTGGGCACAATGTTCATCCTAAGTGTAAGGGGAGGGTAAAATGATGATACCTCATAGGATACACTTTCGCTTGAGTTTGTTTGTTTGATGGTAGGTGTGTAATAGAACTAAGAGAAATACTTGTTAGTGTAATTTTAGCGCCAAATTTAAATTTTTTTACAACATTTAGGAGTGAAACTTTAGCCTTAGCAAGCATCTCATGGATAGGAGTTGTATGACTAGCACAAAACCGTACTATTCAGAAAAATTTTCCAGCCAAATATGTGAGGTTCGCCTTTAGATTTGATAGAAAAAGCATTTACTATCAGTGCTTATGAGTGTACCGGTAGCATTTACATTCTAGAACTTGCGTTAGTGATGCATCCCGAGACTGCTAGTGAGACTACATTCGTGTAGTAGGATTTACTACATGATAAGAGGCATTAGGATCACGCTTGTGTTAAACCGGTATCATAATTACTTGACCATTTAAGTCATATTACTTGGCTAGTAAAGTCAACTAGTTTTTCCCACACCTTAGCGTTGTACTCATTTTTAGTACATGAAACCCCTAGTACACCCCTCCGAGCCTATCCTTTTGTTTCTAACTTTAAGCATCTTACTTAAAGGAAGAATTTGTTACACCCCATTTAAATGTACAACCAAATCGCCTTAGCTTTCCGTGTATGCACCCATCTTTAGTGCATTATTGTTATTTGTTAAACCCTTAGTTAATTATCTAATTGATTACATGGTTGCTAAGTCGAGTCATATCCTTGTACATATTGTTTTGGGACAATTGGGACTCATGGGTAAAGTACTAATCTTATGGAGTAATGAGGAAGAACATCTATTATTACCCCCATATGTACGTTAATCTTAAAAGCACTCCAAGTGTTTTGATTATCCTGATTCGAGTCATTAGATTAGTTATTGTAAAGTATGTAAAAATTCAAGTGTAAGGGGAATGTTCATTCCTTATGATGTATTATTTTGGATGGTAGGGTAACAGTGTATGAAAAAAAATCAAAAAAATCAAGAAAAAGGAAAAAAATAGAAAAAAAAAAAAACATACGGACTACCATCCCATTTCATTCTATGTTTATTTTATGGTTTTGTTATTTTTCATTTATTAGCTTATGTCGAGTCTAGTCTTGGCCTAGCAACGCCATATTGTACATGTAATTAACCAAGATGACTAACTCGCCACCAGTAAAGATTGCCTATATCCAACAAAACCGTGTATTCCATATCCCTACACCTAACATTATAACCCTTTAAAATACCTCTTTGATAGTTTATCCTAGGTGCTTACACCATGTGGTGGAGGTTTGATCCTTTCTCAAGCCTATGGTAATCTATTTTGCTATGACAGGTAGTGAGAGATGTTTTCCATTTCCATATTGTGCTACATACTTTATTACACCCAAGAGATGTGAGTATCTAAACACTATTTGTGAGGTTCTAGTGTAAGACCTCCGTGCTTGTCTTTGGTCTTTAGTGGAACGATTATTTGTTGTAATTACTTTTATATTAGTGTTAAATGACCCCTAACTTGTATTTTGATTAGAATAAAAGCGCATTTGCTTGAGGACAAGCAAATCTCAAGTGTAAGGGTATATGATGAGGTGAAAAATGATAAGTTTTTAGGGGATCATTTAAGCCGGAATTTGAATTTATTTGATCAAATATTGCCCTAAATCGTTCCTTTTGTGATTTTAGGTACTTTGGGAGGGAATTCTGGAAAAGGAAGTATTTTGGACGTTTTTGGAGCATAAAAGTGAAGAAAACGGCAAAGTCTTGATTTTCCTTGCTGGGAATAGTACCTGACGGCGTCAAGAAGATTTTGATGACGACGTCAAGAGCAAAAATGGTGACGGCCCAGTGAAAACGTGACGGCGTCAAAACATGGCCGTCAAGAGTAAAAGTGGTGACGGCCCAGAACAAGATTCCACATGACGGCGTCAGATCTGAATCTAGGCAGTCCGAGAATTTTATGGGCGGCGGGTTGACGGCGTCAGAAGTTTCTTCTTGACGCCGTCACCTTAGGAAATCTATATATACTCTTCGTAATTTTCATTCTAAAGAGAGGAGAATTTTAGGGTCGACTTGAATAAACCCTAGCTCGTTTTTAACAGTATTTTCAAGGGTTTTCACCCCTTGAAACCCTTCATGTTCAATTGAGATAAGTATCCTTTCAATTCATTCAATATGTCTATGTGTTGTTTGAATATATCTTACGCTTGTCTTGATTTTAACATGCTAGGCTAGATCTCTTGTGTGTTTGCTTAGATGTAATGAAACCCAGATGTTGATTATAGGCTGATTGCTTGTTTATAGTTATAATGGATGAATGATTTCAATGTTAGGCTTAAGAAAACTGGCAGACTTCCATTGTGTAACATGCTTGAACGTCTTAAGAAACATGAACCAATGCGTACTAGGTTTTTATGGTTGTATTTAGTGCATGAGCGAATTCTAGTGATCCCATGTTAGGAGCTTCTTGCAGGCTTGACATAGGAATGAAGTAGGAGCTTACAGAGTTGGGGAAGTAAGTACGCCACCCCACGATTGGTATTAAGGAATATAACCCGTCATCCACGCAACTGTAACAAACAATTAACCTGTAAAAGATATCTAGGGATTAGTGAAATCTAAGTAAACACAATTTTCCCATCTATTGTTCACACCATATTAGTAATTAGCTTTATTTTCATTTCTGTTATTTTATTTTGATTGCATCTGTAGTTTTTGGGTTAGTTGACTAGCAACTAATTCCGCCCACTCTTCCAAAAACCCGAGATTTTACTTGCTTTCATAAAAATATAAAAATATAAAAAAGAATCAAACTTCACCTCTAGACCTAGTTTTTAGGCTTTCTAATCCTAGCGACACTATTCCTGAGTTGAACGATCAATCCCCCGGTACTTGTCACTATACTATACTTCAACGATCAGGTATACTGCTTGGTGGGGGTTGTAAGCTTCTCGAGATCCCTTGAGAGGTAAAGCCTGGTGCAATTCCTACGCATCAAGTTTTTGGCGCCGCAGCCCGGGAAATAGTTATTGTCTAGGTTAGGATTTCTTTTTATTAGGTCTACTTGCTAGATTCCTTTCTAGTAAGATTTTATTTTTATTTTTAGTTTTCTTTAGTCTATCTTATTTCTTCGTGTTTTTGTTCGTAACGTTTTACCATCCGACATCATGGAAGGTGGTAACATCTTTGAACCCATCAACCCACCACAACAAGACCAGCCACAAAACCCACCACTAGCAAACCAACCTCTTTGGCCCCGAACCCTAGGAGAGTATTCCTGACCTAGCCACCAAGGCTATCGAAAAACTATTGAGCTCACCCAAGGAGCCAATGTGTTTCCCTTGCGATCCGACACCATCCGGTTGGTGCAAAGCGGATGTGCATTCCATGGACTTCGTTCCGAAGATCCTGATCAACATTTCAAGGACTTCCTTAAAATCGTAGATTCTATAGACCTTGATGTTACAACTAGAGAGTCGACCCGATTACGCCTATTCCAATTCTCTTTACGTGATCAAGCTAGTCAATGGCTTGAACGTTTCCCCGCGGGATACATCACCTCATGGGATGATCTCACCACTCGTTTCCTTGCTCAATTCTTCCCACCGGGGAAGACTGCGATGTTTAGAAATGACATCTTGATGTTTGAACAACATCAGGGTGAAACTTTCTACGAAGCGTGGGCTCGTTTCAAGGATCTACTCCACAAAGTCCCTCATCATGGTATAAATCTTTGGTTATTAGTTCAAATCTTCTATGACCATGTCGATTATCACATTAAGCGTACCATCGATCGAGCCGCAGGAGGTAGATTGCGTGATAAGAACGCCGAGGAGTCTTGGGCAATTATTGACGAACTTGCCGCCGATAATCAAGAATTGTGGGAGTTTAATCACACTATAAAAGTGGCCATCAACGCAATCTCGACACTTGAAGGGATTAATCAAATCTCTGATGAACTCCTTTGCAAACTTGAGGCAAAAGTTGACTATTTTGGAACTGATTACATTGGTGTATCAAAGGTCCCTGATGAATTATCATCTCAGGCCCCAGATGAGGTTGTGGTTCAACAACCTGAACCTGAGCTCAGGAAGAGCAAAAGGGTCTGGAATCCAAAGTCATTTGGACCTGAGTTTCAATTATACTTAATTGAAGGTACAAGGAATGATGTCTCTGACCAATATTCCTATTGCTTCATTGTTGAGGATGATCCCAAAACATTTGAAGAAGTAATGAAGTCCTAGGATGTTGCTTTCTGGAAAGAGGCAATAAGTGATGAGATTGACTCCATCATGGGCAACAACACTTGGGTGTTGGTTGATCTACCACCAGGTTGCAAACCTCTTGGTTGCAAATGGATTTTCAAAAGGAAAATGAAGGTAGATGGAACTATTGAAAAGTTCAAGGCTAGACTAATCATTCAGGGCTTTAAACAAAAGTCAGGGATAGACTACTTTGATACTTATGCCCCTGTGGCACGTATTAGTACCATCAGGATGCTGATTGCTTTAGCATCAATTCACAATCTGATTATTCATCTGATGGATGTGAAGACAGCTTTCTTGAATGGTGAATTGGATGAGGAGGTTTATATGAACCAACCTCAGGGCTTCATCATTCCTGGAAATGAAAACAATGTGTGCAAACTGATTAAGTCTTTATATGGACTGAAATAGGCACCTAAGCAATGGCATCAAAAGTTTGATGAAGTGGTTTTCTCTAATGGTCATGTTCTTAACCAGGCTGACAAATATGTATATAGCAAATTTGATGAATTTGGTAAAGGAGTCATCATTTGCCTATATGTTGATGACATGTTGATCTTTGGCACTAACCAAAATCAAGTTGACCTGACAAAGGAATTTTTGTCATCAAGGTTCTCCATGAAGGACATGGGGGAGGCTGATGTTATCCTTGGTATAAGGATTAAACATGAAAGCAATGGTATATCAATTTCTCAGTCTCATTACATTGAGAAGGTACTGAAGAAATTTAATTGCTTTGATTGTACTCCAGTGAGTACTCCCATGGATACCACTGAGAAGCTTATGCTTAATACTGGCAAAGCTATATCTCAACTTGAGTATTCCTGGGTGATTGGCTGCCTGATGTATGCCATGACTTGTACAAGGCCTGACATTGCTTTTGCTATGGGTAAACTGAGCAGGTATACTAGTAATCCTAGTGCTCAGCACTGGCAAGCAATTTAGAGGGTACTGAAGTATTTGAAGAGAACTATGGACTATAGTCTCTCATATACTGGTTATCCTTCAGTGTTGGATGGATACACTGATGCAAGTTGGATCAGTTACACTGAAGACAATTCGTCTACCAGTGGCTGGGTATTCCTACTTGGTGGAGGTGCAATTTCTTGGGCATCCAAGAAGCAAACTTGCATCACTAGTTCAACAATGGAATCAGAATTTGTGGCCTTAGCAGCTGCTGGTAAAGAAGTTGAATGGTTGAAAAACTTGCTTCTTGAGATTCCATTGTGGCCTAAACCTATAGCACCTATTTCTATCCGATGTGATAGTGCTGCTACATTGGCAAAGGCTTATAGTCAGATGTACAATGGGAAGTCTAGACACTTAGGTGTCAGGCATAACATGATTCGTGAACTTATCATGAATGGGGTGATATCTATAGAGTTTGTTAAATCTCAACAGAATTTAGCTGATCACTTGACGAAGGGTCTTGCTAGAGACTTGGTTATAAAGTCTGCTAAAGGGATGGGTTTGAAGTCCAACTTGGTCACTGAATGCTAGGACACCCAACTCCCTCCTGAGGAAACTTGGGAGCTGAGTTCAATGTGGAAAGCTGAACATTCAGTGTACCGGAGCACATGTATTATACTACATCCCAAGGTTGTGCTCAGAACCTGCTGAAAAGGAGGATGAAGTCTTTACTTCTTAATGGTTAATTTTCTTTGAAAAAGTGCTTGGCAGGAGCATGAATAAAGAGGAACCACCTATGTAAATGTTGAAGTTTTGCCGCTTCAGGAAGCTATGGACTTTTAGCTTTTACAACATTTATGAATTGGATATGGACACATGGCTTGTAAAGTATCAGGAGTGTTTAAGTGTTTGAAAATATATGTGTATTTTATCTTCAGGTATTCAAATGGGTTGAAGGGTTCAATTCTTAGAACACCCTGATTCTCGAATATTTGAACGTGTAATGTACTAAGATGAAAATTCAATCCTTAGGATATTCTCGTTTATCAATATGTTTTGTTAACGTTTGATTTTCATGCAAAGAAAGTGAACTAAATTTGGGGAGGATTGTTGGAAAATTTAGTGCACTTGAGGGATCAAATCATACTTGGAAATAGGTTTGGAGGTACAGAGTGTACACCCATCAAGTCCCTGATTACCCTGACTCAATAGTGGTTGGGCAGGATCCTGCTGCTAGTGTTGGTTTCTGCTGATTGTGGATCCTGCTGCTAGTGGTTCCTGCTGATAGTAGACTCTGCTGCTGAGCAGTGATTCTGCTGCTAGTGCAAAGGAGATTCTAATGATAAGAATGTAACTGATTTGACCTATTCAAATGACAGTTATATCTGCACTTATGACCACGTTTAATTGGTAATGTAACCACTATTTTAGGCTATAATGAGGATAATTATGTGGAGATTAATGGGCCGATTAATTCTCATAATTCCATTTGACTAGCCATGAGTATCTTCCTATAAATAGGAAATCAAATAAAGCATGAAGGACACACAAAAACCAGATAACACTTATAAACGAAGGGTTATTGATTTGTGCCTAAATCACTAACAACATTTGGTCTTATCTCAAGTAGATATTCGTGATACCCAGGCATTAGGGTCGAATAGTTTACTTTGGAAAGTGATAACATGATTCCAAGTGATATCCGGTAACCTTAATTGGTACGTAGTTAGGCTATTGATTATCTTAACCCTTTTCTGGGCTCATAACCACCAACAATCCTAACGGGCCCAAATCCCACAACCAGGCTTGGGCCATCTACATCTAATACTTCGGCTTCCCCGCTATCTGAGTGAAGAAATCGCAAAAGCTCGGATTAGATTATAAGACTAAAAAAACATTAATGCAATAAAAATATAATTTGTTGATGAATAATTCCTGTGGCAAGCGGAAGCAATTATTCAAGCAGCAGTAAAAGCAAATAAATGCAATAGCAAAAGCAAATATCATATTTGTTGATGAAGAAATCCGACAGCAAGCGAAGATTAATCTTCACCATCCAGCAACAGCAAAAGCAGAAGCAACGAAACAAAAATAAAAATAAACTTTAGGGATAAATAACGGCGGCTAGGGTTTGACGAGGTGCCATAAAGGAGGCGGCTCAATTTAACCACATAGATCTGAAGATCAGACCCCTCCGATATCATGTTAGACATTGAAAACCCTATCGAAGATATTGTATTATTGATACGATATTTATAATGTAATTACATAGAACTTACTAGAAATCATAGAAACCTTAAAGGACCCAAAGCACACAACTGGGCTTACACTTGACACTTATTTTTCAGGTGCTTGATTTTTCATTTTTAAGAAAACATCGGCTCGCACCTAAAAAGATCGCATGTTGTCACAATTTGGCAAAACCTTTAATAAATATTTCTTGGAAATGATTTAACAGCTAGTGTGATTTGTACGAGACTAATTTCACATTGTCCTTAACTGTGTATAATCTACAACACAAATACACTCATATGCAAAAAATAAAATTCTATTGCTTAAGTTAAAAAGCAACTATTGAACTATTTTTTGAAACAAAAAAAATAGTTTTTCCTCTTCTTCTCACTAGAGATTCTATTATTACGCTAAATAAACAAATTTTGTTACCAACGGATATATAAAACCATAGATCATGCAAACTACTTGGTAAATGTACATATGTATCGCAATTAATGTGTCACACACTCTCATGAAGCTTTTTCATTCCCTACAATTGACGACTTTAATCATTAAGTCTGAAACCAGTGGCGGTGACTCACTTACAATCACTTCAATGTTATCTCTACTTTCTTTCTCCTTTCACTTTCACTCACTGTCACTCACTATCACCTTTATAAAAGTAAACGTCACTAAATACCCCCACACACACTAACAAACCAAATATTTAATTATAAAACATCTACTATGGTCCACTTTTTCACCTCTCACTGTGATGAGTAACTCACCAAACGAATGCAAATTTGATCGTGAGTGGGACATCCGTTTTGAGAGTTACCACGGTGAGTAGGTTACTCACTCTCCAACTCACTACCACTCCCTCTAGTCTAAGAGCACTCGGTGACTTGAGTTATAGGGTTGGCTGGTGCTCTATAACGCCAGCCCCACACTCCACACCAAGCTATAGGGTCTTGCGTTGTTATGAATAGCCAACGATTTATGGCATTTTTTTTTGTGTGTATGTTACTATGTTGTATTTATGTTTTATTGGGTTAAGTTTGGTTCGGGGGTGTCATATAACTGAGTGATGGAGAGAGAGTGTTTTTGAGTTAAGTTATATATGTTCTGAGTTATAGAGGAAAAGTGATGATGTGGCACACCTAACTTGAGCCGTATGACTCCGGGGCACATGATGCTCTAAGTATAAATACCTTTGCTTCAATATGCTACATCTACATGATATTCACAAACAAACTTCCACACAATGATATGAAATAATACTTGACCCACTTATTTTCTTTTTCCCTTTACCAACTCTTCTTCTTTCACAAATCATTTTGCTATAGTGTTTCTTTTAATAAATACCCCACTCTCAACCACAACTAATTAGAATTATCAAAAATATTCCTCTTAAATTCTTAAACAATACTCCATAAATACAATAGAATGGCATACAATGGAAAACAACATTTTTTTGGTTGCAAAAACTGAATTATATTACTATTTAAAACTTTGTACAACATAAGTCTACAACTACTGATTTGGACATACCCAAATCAGATACAAAGCTCATATACTACATCCGATATCTGAAACAACATAACAGATATCTGATAAAACTCTGTTTGAAACAAACCAAACAGAATAGCTAATTCCCAGCTACTTCCAAGCATCATGAGTTAGAATCACCTTTAAGCACCATACCATCTAGCTATATTTTCATTTCTCTTTCCCACCAAGATCATTTACCCTGCCACCACAGTGATCAAAATATGATAGTAGAATTGCATCACTAGGTACTCATTCACTCAATCCAGTCAAGGGCTATACCAAGTTTCCTAGCTACATTTCCATTTCTGCAAATGGCTTCAGAAACTTGGGAACATACTCCTTGAGGGAGAACCATTCCTACCTCTTTTGGCAGTTTATAACATGAATCAAGTAGGTTCATCTTTCACTCCTCACTATTTCATGCTTCATACACCCTCCCACTCACTTACCCTTCACACTTTGCAACCTACTTTATGAATCAAAATAGGATAGGGAAAACAAGATTTTTTAATAACTTTATATTTTGTTACCAAACTTTGTAAAACTTAAGAAAAACTTACTCCTATCAAATAATTTATGAAGTAAACTAAATGTACTTTTCATAAAACACTGTAACGAATAACAAGCATTATTTTGCTCTACATTTCGAAATACAGAACTTCTTAAACATTTTTTTAGAGCTTTTCAATATTTTCAAACTTAGGTGACCAACTTAATAATTTCATAGAGGAATACTTATACATAAGTTTTTCAAAAAAAAAAAAACAAAACAAAATATTTATACATAATTTTTAGTGTACGGAGCTTTAGAAAATCGACTTTGGGAAAAGGAAAGAAAATGGTCAAAAAAGTGGACCACGTTCGAATATTTATATAACCGCAATCAACGGTTTCTCCAAGAAAAATTTTAAAATTATAAAGTGATGAAATATCAAATACGCATTACCTTATTCTTTTTACACTTTTGATTAAAATAGTAGTAATTTGTTTTTAATTTCCCTCATTTTTTGTAAAGTCAAAAACGCCCACACCCGTAATTAACGGTTTAGCACCGGTTCTGCTACGGCGACCTTCTGTCGGGTGCCTTACACGTGGGCCACACCAACCTAAACTAAACCTATTTCCACTTGTACTTTTATTAACTTCCATTTTACTTTGGTTGTATTGGTTCGAAACTTGGGATCCAAATAGACTCTACAGGTCAAAGACAATAAACGTTAAGCGATACTCAAGGTTTTTGGTCTAGTGATATGTCAGTTCTATATCAAACAAGAGGTTGTGTGTTCAAGCCTCACAAGAGGTATAATTGTATAAACGATTATCGTATTCATTAAAAGGTTTAAGTCAACGGAAAGACCTTACATTGTCCAATGACAAGTGTCAATTGTCACTTTTTCAAGATTCGCATATGATGATTACTAGTTGTCACGATAACTTTGTGATAGTAGTTGAGAATGAACCCATACCATTTCTTCAACGGGTCATCTTGACTGCCGTCAAGTCGTCAACTATGCGTTTGCTACGAGAAAAATGGTAGCGTGAGGAGCTGAGACTCTGAGAGCAATGTCCCTTTGGTTGAACGGTTCTAGTATAAGTTTGGTTTATCTTTGGCAAGTTCTCTTTAGATTAATTCGACTAAAGTCTTTTATGAAACTACAACTAAAACGTATGTTTGCATCAAAATTAGAAGACGATATACATCAATGTGTGGAGAGTAAAGTTTGACGCACTCAATTTTACTGATCATCAAGAGACATGTGTCACTCAGAGATAACTTACTTTGCATTTTATAGTAAAGATTTTTATTTTTATTTATTTGGTCTAAGAATCTCATCATTTGAATAAAAGTAACATAAAATTAGTTAACGTAACATTTAAAACCAGACATAATAGACTTGACGAAAAAATAACAAATGAGATACAAATCTGTTATAATGTATTCAATACTCATGAATGAATAAGATAACACATTAATAACCATCATTTAATCGATTATTCAATGAAGAGAATGGTAAGAAAAGATGATATTTGTTCCATGCCTATTGTTTTAATGTTTTTAGTCGACCAAAGCTCCACATGGACATGATTACTACTTATAACAATTTTTAAGCATAGGTTCTTGATAAAATCGAATATTACATTTTTAAGTTACTCCTCTTAGCTACTTTTTCAGTATCAAGATGACAAAGTAAGTTAGACAGCGACCTTCATTTTGCTTGCCACACCAGCTTTCTTTTTTCGGTGACGTCGACATACATACGACATTTTACCACACCAAAGCGCCATTCATCATTTTTTTTTTTTTTTAGATCAATATACCAAAAACACCTAATGAAAGAAACACACTTTTACTACAAATGTTGTACACGTTGATAACTTCATGTTGAAATATGTTGAAGGAAAAGCAAGTGTAGTTTGATAACTTCATGTTGAAATATGTCGAAGAAAAAGCAAATGTACCAGGAATAGAAGAGGAACAAGATGAAAATGAAGATTCCTTGTTGAAGCTTCTTACGGTGCCATATCCAACTATTTGTGAGAAACTTAAACGAACTGCCTTGGATCTCAAAGAAACTGTATTTTGTCGATTTCGAGTCTTTAAATTGTTGTTATTATTATTATTATTTTTACATCAAACGGTCAAATGGTAATGGTAGGTTTTTTTTTTTTTTTTTTTTTTTTTTTTTTTCATCATATGTGTGTTTGCATCGATCGCCAACGAAAAATAAATAAAAACCTGCCAACTGATGCCGGCCGATTGGGCACATCAGCAACGACCGACGATCGATTCGGTCGACCTACACCTCAACCGAACTGTTGTGCAAAGCCTAAGTTTGATAGATTTTTGAAAAATGATTATTCTAAAGAAATTCCTGGAATTTTGAACTTGTCATTGTTTCAGATTTTCTTTTATTATTATTATTATTTTTTTTTTCATTATTATTATTTTTTTCTTATTCCAAAACATTACAATTTCTCTAGGATCTTTTCTTTTTTAAAGCTAGCCATATTGTACCCGCTATATGTGCAAGTGTTCTAACACAACAAACCTTTTCCCCATAATTCAATGTTCTTTAATGAATCATCTTTTGAATACTTGAGCACTCACACAAATTTAGAGGAAGAGCAACGTTACTTGTTTATATAATAAGAATCTTATGAAGTCTTGTGAAAAATTTATAAACTATGGTATTAGTTAAGTGTCTTTTAAGATAATGTTTTGTAAAAACATTACACTTTAGAAAATCACCCGACAATGTTATAAACTATTAACATGGTTGTAAACTCATTTGTTCATTTTACATTGATTTTTGATACATTCATGTTCATTATATATTGACTTAAACTTATGTTTTTGGAAAAAGTGTTGGGGTGACCGAAGTATTCACATCTTCAAGAACTCTATCTAGTGGGATGAGTAGAATATATTTGGGGATTGATATGACTTTTTTCGTGCCAAGACAAACAACAAATGACATTAACAAATCAAATGAAATCCACTACGTTTTTAGTGGTTTTTTTTATTCTTGAGTTTTTGAATGAATACAAAACATCTTTCTAGTATACTTTTTTGGAAGATTATATTTTAGATCTAACTTAAATTATTACATTCAATAACCTTATGAATAATCAAACTTGTATAATATATTGGGTTATCTGACTTTTGTAAGGTACATTGGGTCGGATTTGAGTTGTTTTGGTACTAGTGCATTATCTCTTGTGATACCCGTAATGAATTTGGTTTCTTACTTCTTGATGTTTTTTGTTAGTTAGGAATCAAATAGAAAGTTACAGGTTGATTGGACAATGATTAGATCAAACACAAAACGGCATAAAATCAAGGTAAAGTAATCAGTAGCATAAAGGTGATTAAAACCAAGGCCATTTAGCTATCTTTTTACCAAAGGGGGTTAGACAGAACTTGACTGAGATTATTGGGAGGGCCGAGTGTTATATCAGTTATTGTAATTTGGAACAGCCGAAGTTGTATTTTTTTAAAGTAAATATAAGTAAACCTCAAAGTTTTGGGAGGTCCGTCCATGCAAAGGGGTATATGATATTATTCTCACATTGTAAAATGTAATTAACGTAATTAAGGAAGACCCTAATAAAGAAAATGGCATGGATGCAATCTCGACTCTTATCGATAGGTCATTGTGAGCCGAACATTATGACTGGTTCTTGAAGAAGAATGTTAAGTTGTAGCTCATAATGTACGAAGTCAGAGGTTCTTTGACGATTAAACCATTATTTGAAATTAGTTTTCTAAATTATTTTCTAACTACTGTAACTACGTATACAAATTAAATTTGTAATTGGCGCTTATGAAGATTCAACCAATTAATTAGGTCAAAAGATGATTAGTTATAGTAGTATAATTTGACTTTATGTAAAGATAGATTGAAGAAAGTTAGAATTAGCACATGACAAACCATTGACATTTAACTTTGACCTTTGTGTTTTGTCCTCCTATATTCAAAGTTACACCCTACGGATTAACTTCATTTTAGTCGTATTATCTTAGGAGTCCTTATTGTTAACTTAAGGTATAATTGCATTAAATTTTTTAGAGAGCTACATGATAGTTACAGTTATGTCTGAAAAAATAAATTGGTTGTAGTACCAAATATAACGTTTGGGTAGCGGAGTTGCCCCCGGAGCCAGTGAAGGCGGCTCCCTCATGACTCCCGTTGGCTCACTTAGAAGCGGGGCTTTAAATAGGAGTCACTTACCCCTTGACTACTTCAAGTAACTTACACGAGTATGGACTTCACATCATATGTGTACATGAAGTTATGTTGAGTCAATTCAGTGCCCAATGATTTTAAATTAAGATTTAAATAGAATATACTGTAAATAAGTGTAAATGAAGTCTCCAAATGTCAGAAACATTCACAAAATCATCTTCAGAGTCTAAAGAAAGACTCATCACTTTCTGAGATGGAACTCAGCTTGTGAAATCCCTGAACCAATAAGAAGATGATAAAATTAGCGAGTATTGACAATGGCTCACTGAGTCCTTATTGATCTTCTCATCAAACCAAGACATCTTGAACTTAGATACTTAAGAAAAGTCTCCAAGTCAATGAAACAAATAGGTGGAAAATTTATAGAATTGATAAATGAAATCTATTTATCAAGAAAGTCAATAAAGTACAAGAGTTGGTATAAAAAAGGTAACAGTTGTTAGCATTCTACCCCAAAGCAAGGTTGGACGTGTTCCAAGAATGAAAGCATTTAATGTAGTAAGGTACGAGTATACCTTCTTAGTTGGATGCTTGACACGTCGCTTTTAACCCACGAGTATCCATCTCAAGCGTGGCTATATAAAGAAATGTTGTAAATACATAAATGCATCTCGTACAATCATTGTGTTAACATTTACGAAAGCATTTTCTCCTTTTAAATTAAGTCCCTAAATATATTAAGTGATTAACATATTTTTTACTTAAACACAATACTAAGGTTTGTATTTCAGAAAGTGAGGAGAAGACTTTACATTTACATCTGGTCAACATTATAATTAAACTAGTAAATGTTTTAAACACATGTGAAAATACTCGTGTGAACTTCAAACTTGCAACCTTAAATAATCTCACTCAAGCGTATAGCTTATGTTAAATACTAAAGAACTAGAATGGAAACACAAGTACTTTAGTTTTGTTCTTCATAAATGTTTTCGTGCGTGTGAGATGCCTTCACACGTGTTGGTCAAAAATTCGGTGGTTAGCAAACTTGATTTAGCCGTGTGGGAAGTGGGGACTTATTTAATGTGTTAGGGGACAAAAAATCCTACAAGATACTTGCAAATTTGCAATGGGTCTATCGATCAATAAGTTTGGAGGGTATATTGATCGATCCCACCGTTATTATATCCATGGTCCTACACTCCTACTTGTGATCACATTTTGTATCGTCTAACTAATAATATGTGACAATGTGTAATGGTATAAAATTGGATTTTTGCATAACTTTTGATAACCGGCAACGCTGACTGACTGCTGATACACCTCGCCGTTCGATGACAAAGTGTAATATATACAATGTTCCATGGCCCCTTTTCGAGTCGGTAGTAAAACTCAGTAATTTGTAAGTTGTAAGCAGACTTGCCACAAAACATGGCCATGTTTTTGGGTTGATAAGGCAATATATCTTTAATGATTGATCTATTTAATTATATGTTACAAGTCATGAAAAAATAGTGATAATATTTGTATGTGCTTACAAAATTCCCACGTTACTTCACATCATTAATATCAGATATTCTTGTGAAATTATGTCTAAGTACATGTAATTAATCTTTGCTTCTATATAAAATGACAAGACTTCTCATGTATGATGTGATGAATCAACTCACTTATTCGTGTTTTAATAAATCAAAGTTAATTTGCTTAAAATTAAAATTCGCCAATAATCATTACAAATTTCCAATCAGCACGTTCATATACGACGATATGTTTTCTGAAAAGATACTAGCAACATCCTCTGCATCCAACATAATCTTTGTAAAATAGTCATGCAATATTTGTCATTTGATGTTACATCTAACATATCGTTATCAGTCTACACAATGCCATGTGCTAAAGCTTCCAAACTAACGATCTTACGAGAGCGACATATCCTAAAAATTAAAATACCTTGTATGAAGTTATGAAGTACTATGAACAATCGAACATGGTTATCATGAAATCTATGTGAGATGTCTAAAGTTCAAATTTTGCTACATGCAAACAACTCTGAAGTGGTTACACTTATTCTTCCGGGAAAAAAATGTGATAACTTTACTTGGTTGTGCTTTATAACGGTTAACTCAAGACTCGTGTATTAAAACTATGATTAAAAAGAAATCGTTATCATGAATTTAACTTAAATAAATAGATAATTATTTGTACTTTTCTTAAAGAAATAATTGGTGGAGTAACCTGGCATTATGCGTTGATGGGTGCCGGCTAACTCTTCTCCAATAATTAGCCACATCAAACATACAACATCAACAGTTGCAGTGACTTTTCAACATGAGTTAAAACATGTCATTTTTTTTAAAGGACACATTAACTATGCATTTGTGCAAAAGAAATAATACCACCAAAGTGATAATCTTTTGGCATTTATGAATTAATTACTTGAAATGACTATGGATGCCAATAATTAAGAAGACAAAGCCATTACGTGTTGGTATTAATTAGTATATAATAATGTTGTTAATTACAGTATAATTTAAGTAGAGAAAATAAACATTAATTCTTGTTTTATTAGCATGTGAGAAAGGATGGTTTTATTATGTATGCCGCAAATCACGGTTGCACACGCATGTGCACTTTCTCCCTCGTAGCCCTACTAAATATACCATAAACCCATATACTTTTGTCTTGTGTTTACAATTGGCATCTACTATATATATATAATAGTATACATACAATGAGTCAATGATACAAATACAATAGATTATATATACACACATAATTGCATGTATATGTGTATAAGGGTCCTTTTAACCATAAGGCCAATAAACCAATAATGTTAGACAAGAATTAACATGGCTTGAAATTATATACTTCATGCGCATTATAAGATTTCATAAGTTAGCAACTTTTCGAATGGATAAAAAAGGTTTTGGTTATATTGTTTCATTTTTATGGGGAACTTACGTTAAAGATAGCTAAAATAATCTAAGCTTCTAAAAAAAAAAACGGAAGTAATCGATATATATCATCAGAGTTTTGAAGCCTCAATTGGAGAATTCGCTTTAGGCATCTGAACACCTTGTTATGGCCCACTGACCGTATGTATAAAGGAAACTGATTAAATGCATTACTTCAAAAATCGTTTAAGTTCATAGGATGTGAGTGAAATCTCTCATCTCAAAGCATTGCATAAGCAAAAACAAACGAACCTTATGTGCTTTAAACTATACCTATCATAGAAATGACACCTACACTTATGAACCTACTATAGAAAACGACCACTAACGACAAGATTACATTTGACTCACAATGACACAAAAAATAACTCTATTGTTTAACTTGACCTTGAAGAGTGATATCGAACGCGTTACAGGATACCAATTGTTGTTTCGTTAATCAAGAAGCATCATTCTCGTAACCATCAATATACCATAATCTTCATCCTTAAGAAAACTTGCATTGTTTGCACCACCACCAGCTCGATTCGCTAAGGAAGCCATGAACCAACCCGTTTCATCATCTACCTCCTCAAATTCACTATCCGAATTACCTTCTTGATCTCCCATTGAAGTACTAGGCATAGATGCCGATTCCAAATTCACCCCCTTTTACAATATTCGATTGCTGATCACACGACATAATAGTATTATCAATCGTATGTTTATCTTTTTGCCCATTTCCATCTACACAACTCGCCTCTTGTGCACTAGGAGTTTTATTTTGGCCAATACCCTCTCTTTCGTCCACGTCTACCATATTGTCTAAAGTTTCAAAAGAATTCGATGTAGCAGTAATATTAGCATTCAATCCTATTGTTCTCCGTTGTGTCATCTATGTCTCTTTATTAGATTGAATTGGTCTGTATACCACGTGAGACTTCAAACCAATATGAATTACATGTACAATTTGCCTTTTAGTCTTCACGTTTTTCAACACGTCCGAGTCTATTTTCTTAGGAGACTTCACGTTCAAATCGGATACAATTTTCTTAGGACATTGATCCAACGAATGACCAAATAACTTTCAAGTCGAACATCTAATTGGTTTCCACTCGTACTTAACCAGAATAGTGTGCAAGATATATCCATCACCTTCAATTTTAGGCACAGCCACAACAAGAGTATCTTTCAAATCGACATCTGCTCGAAGATAAATCGTTATTATCGCGAAACTGGATCGACCTCATGATTCTATGCACATTGAGATTTTATAAGTATCCAACATTAATGGGGTACCAAATTTTGTCGTTATAGCACTCAAACCATCCCCCGTGAATGCTATAATAGGGACATCATGGAGTTTTACCCAAACCGAGACACCCTTCAAATCTTCCTTAGATACATTCGCCATAGGAGATCATTTGCGAAGAATCAATGTCATATTACGAATCAACCATGGTCCATTCTCAAACATTGCTTCCATACCCGTGTTGGAATTGAATTTGAAAAAGAAAATGCCTTTCTAGTTCATCATAGTACGAACAAGACCAAATCTACTCCACGCGTTCTTAATATAGTTTTCAACCTCTCGATACACAACTCTCTTGCCTAGGAAAAACCTGTAAACTGAATTCTCGAATATCTCCTTGATCGCTAGGATTGATTCAATGGATATAGCAACATCAGTCCTATTACAAGCTGGGGTTATTAAGGTACAAAAGTTAACAACTTTCATACTTGGTTTCACCATTTAGAAGTTTGGCGTAGGAAACAGGCCCCATACTATCCGATGTAGCACAATTCATCACATTAACCGAATCCTCATCCCCTTTCTTTAATGCATTATTGTTTGGATAAGCAGTATCAATATTGGGGGACGTATTAATGGTACCAAATGTGTTAGACAAGCATGGAAGCGATTCCATTGTATTATCTTGACCATCAACCCTTGAAGGTTTTAAAGGTACCCCATCATCTCCTAACAACACGAGCTTACCTTCTAGCACATGTCGTTCAAAATCTTGAATCTTTGCAATGATTTGCTCGGAATTTGTCATAGTCGACAGACCCTCAGCACATTTTTTTATTACACGTAACAACAAGTTTGTTCACACTAGATTCAACCACATGAGGCTTTTTTTTTCTTCTGATTACTATCCCCCATCCGTATCTAGAAAACCCTTTTGCATTGTGATGGTCTCCTGATGATGCGTGGAATTGCGCCCTCGCAAAAGGTTTTACCTCTCAAGGGATCTTGAGAAGCTTGCAATCCCCACCAGGCAGTGTACATGTTCGTTGTAGTATAGTATAGTGACAAGTACCGGGGGATTGATCGTTCAACTCTTGTAATAGTGTTTGCTAGGGTTAAAATTCTACTAAACTAGGTCTAAGGGTGATGGATGATTCTTTTTGTATTTTTATATTTTTATAAAAGCAAATAAAAATCTCGGGTTTTGAAGGAGTGGGCGGAATTAGTTGCTAATCAACTAACCCAATTAACTAAAGATGCAATCAAAATAAAATAAAATAAACTTAAACTAAATTTTGGTGTAAACAATAGTGAGAGAAAATGTGTTTACTTAGATTTCATTACTCCCTATATATTTTTTACCGGTTGATTAGCTTGTTACAATTGCATGGAAGACGGGTTATATTCCTTAATACTAGTTGTAGGGCCGTGTACGATATTCCCTAACTCTATAGGCTTCTACTTCATTCTAGGTCGAGCCGACTACTAGCTCCTAACGTAGTATCACTAGCAGTTGCCTACGCATTAAATACAACCAATAAATCGTAGTACACCTCCGATCATGTTTTTTAAGACGTTCAAGCAAGTTACCAATTGGAAGTCTGCCAGTTTTCTTAAGCCTAACATCGAATTCATTCATCCACAACAATTATAAACAAACCATCAACCAATAATTAACATCTAGGTTTCATTACATCTAAGCAAACACGAAAGAAACCTAGCCTAGCATGTTAAAGAGAAGATAAGCGTAAGATATAATCAAACAACACATAGACATATTGAATGATTTAATGAAGTACTTATCTTCAATTGAACATGGAAGAAACAAAGGGTTGAAACCCTTCAAAAGGCTGGAAAATTCATCTTTGGTTTTATTCCCTCAAAGTTGCACACAATTAATGAAAACTAGAAAACTATATATAGATTTTACAATTTGACGGCGTCAAGAGTTAAGTCTGACGCCGTCAACTCGCCGCCAAATTAAAATCGTATTGCCTAGATCCACTTCTGACGTCGTCACTCTATATGGGTTCTGGGCCGTCACTCTTTACAATTACTCTTGATGGCCTTGGAATATTTGTTCATGACGCCGTCAGACCCCCTTCACAAAATATTCTGCCACGTAACGTGTATTTGATTTATCCACCCTTTTGTCAACTCATGACGCCGTCACTAATACCTTGGGACGCCGTCAAAGGTGATGCGAGGGAATTGCACTAGGCTTTACTTCTCGAGGGATCTCGAGAAACTTACAACCCCCACCAGGCAGTGTACCTGATCGTTGTAGTATAGTATAGTGACAAGTACCGGGGGATTGATCGTTCAACTCAGGAATAGTGTCGTTAGGATTAGAAAGCCTAAAAACTAGGTCTAGAGGTGAGGGATGATTCTTTTTGTATTTTTATTTTTATGGAAAGCAAGTAAAAATCTCGGTTTTTAGAAGGATGAGCGGAATTAGTTGCTAGTCAACTAACCCAATAACTACAAGTGCAATCAAAATAAAATGACAAAAATGTAAATAAAGCTAATTACTAATATGGTGTGAACAATAGATGGAGAATTGTGTTTACTTAGATTTCACTACTCCCTATATATCTTTTACAGGTTAATTGTTTGTTACAGTTGCGTGGATGACGGGTTATATTCCTTAATACCAATTGCGGGGTGGCGTATGTACTTCCCCAACTCTATAAGCTCCTACTTCACTTATAAGCTCCTACTTCACTCCTATGTCGAGCCTGCAAGAAGCTCGTAACATGGGATCACTAGAATTCGCTCATGCATTAAATACAACCATAAAAACCTTAGTACGCATTGGTTCATGTTTCTTAAGACGTTCAAGCAAGTTACACAAAGGAGATCTGCCAGTTTTCTTAAGCCTAACATCGAAATCATTCATCCATTATAACTATAAACAAGCAATCAACCTATAATCAACATCTAGGTTTCATTACATCTAAGCAAACACACAAAAGATCTAGCCGTCATCTACTGTTCCCAGCAAAGAAAATTAAGACTTTGCAATTTTCTTCACTTTTATGCTCCAAAAACGTCCAAAATGCTTCCTTTTCCAGAATTCACTCCAAAAGAACTGATGAGTGTGTAAATACTCATCATTTTTACCGTATTTTAACTGCTAAAACACGTGAAAACACTCAAGAATGCATCAAAATAACAAAAGTGTCCCAAAGATCGTGTTTTATATGTTTTAAATGCAAAATGATTGAAAACAAACGAAAAACGAACAAAGTTTGCTTATTTGGCAGTTTCAGTCCCCCGACTTTAAAAAGTTGTCAAAACTAGTCCCTAAGCGTTTATTTTGAAAGAAAAGTCAAACCAAGTCTTTAAAAATCAAAAGTTACCAAAAAATGATCTTTGGGTAAAAAACTTTCAAAAATGAACAAGTTTAGTCCCTGAAGTGAAAAATTTTAGAGATTGTACAAGTTTGGTCCCTGCTGTTTGGAAAAATGACAAAAGTGCCCTGGGAATTATAAATTGAAGAAAAGTGATGAAAAAGACCTTGGCAATTCAAAAGTGACAAGAATGGCCCTTGAATGAAGTTTGAATGGTTGGCAGTTTTGGTCCCTATAAAATCAGATTTTACAATGGGCTTTGTTTACTTATATTACTAAAATCAAATGAGCCTTAAACAAAGTCCACCAAAACTACACCCTTATATAATCCAATACTCCCTGGCCCAACACCACTACAAGCCCAACACCAAAACCTGTGATACGTTTAATATAAACGTATATCCTTTGACTCAGTCAAACTAATACCCCATCTTCTCCCTCCCCGTTTTACCCTCTGGTTTCACCACCATCACCACCACTGCCATACTCAACCTCCCTCAAAAGTCCTCCAAACCCATTCCCCAATCCGACTATCACCAATTCCCACCTCCAATTTCCTACCTAACCTCAATTCCACCCTGGCAATCCCAAGTTCTACAAATACTAGTTTGGCGCCAAAATCACATCAGCGGCTAGGATCACTTCTGGCATAATTGGACGACTGGGACTTCATCACAAGGATCAAGAAGGGCTTTTGAAACCCTAATTTCAGAGGAAGAAGCACAGGGGATGCAAAATTCTACCTACCACTTATGTAGTATAAATAGTGTAGCATTGTAAGCCATTGAGGCATCCTTCTTTGTATCTTTCCTTAGTTTCAGATTTAATTCTTAGTTGTAATTCAAAGTTTTTAATCCAATTCAAGTTTCCTTTACATTTATTGCAATTCGTATTCTTAACCAAGATTTCAAATTTATAATTGTTTTACTTATTTTCACTTTAAATACTCTCAGTACTTTTATAATCCTTGTTAAAGTTGTTTGAAGTGAAAAGAAAGCATCAATCCATAAAAAGAACAGAAAAAAGGAGATACAAAGAAAATTTAAAATATATATATATATATACACAAAAAATATTGAAGAAGAAGAGGTAGAAGTAGAAGATATGGTTATGGATAATGGTTTAGAATCCCATGGGGGATGTTAGAACATGTTTTGGTCTCTTGTACTCAGTTTACTACTGGCTTGGATGCCAAGTAAGATTTTAATCTGTCATTTTATCACAAATTGTATTCTTTGATAATTGTTGGTGTTTGTTGTTTATTTCTACTTAATTAGGTCTAATTCAGCTTAATACAAGTTATTTGATCAAGTTTTAGTGTTAGGTTGTTCACTTCCTGTGTAAGTCCACAAAATCAGCTTCTATAAGGGTGTTTGGATTAGAGGATTTGACTGAGTTTTAGATGTTGTTTGTGGTTAAATCCTGTTTAGATATCATACTCAGGGATAATATACACTAGTCAAAGCTTTAAGTCAGTTGTTCCAAGCCAAAAAGTCAAAATTAGTTCCTAATCTCATTCATTTGATTAACTGTTGGATTTGTGGTTGTGAGATCAGTCATTTTGTTGCCATAGTTGTTAACATAACTTTAGATCACATCATTTTAGCTCTATATTATGCATTCAGTTGATTAGAACAAATCCAAACTTCAAAAAAGTCAAATTAGGTTCAATTTCTAAAAAGTCAAATTTGGATTTGGGCAGAAAAGTCATCTATTGCAAGAATTTTAGGGATTTTTGTACTAAGTTTCAGGACTTGAAATTTTTAGGATTTATAGCCCCCCAAAAAATCTTTGAATTCCCATATTCACTTTATTTTTGTGAATTTTTTGTGGGACCCACCATTAGCCCAAACAGGCCTGCAGGGGAAGAACCTCCCCTGCTCAAGCTTATCAGGTCCAAGACCCCAACTTCCCAAGCTATTTCTGAGCTTCTCTGTGGATCCCATTGGGAGATTTTTGGCATTTTGGAAAGCCCTTGTGCCAGGCTTTAGGATTCCTAGCTTGTTTTGGCTTTAAGCTTATTGGATAAGCTTAGAATTTGGCCTGCAGTTAGCCCATAAGGCTGCTTGTTGTTAGTTCTAGGGGATTAGCTTAATTGTTCTTTCCAGCTTATTTAAGTGCTTCTTTTGTGTATTTTAGCTTATTCTAATGTTTGTTTAGGTTGCTTTTAGCTTACTTCATCTTTAGTTTTCAGTTTATAGCTATTTGTAGCTTGTTTAGTTTTAAAAAATCAATTTTTGGCTCATAAGCCCACTGTTACCATATTGAGCTTTTTCTGAGCTTATGTGAAAGTTCCAAAAAAATTTCTTTATTAAAGTTGCTTATATTTGTTGTTAAAAAGGTTTTGCAAAAGAAAATTTCAAAAATAAAAATATTTTGCAAAAAGGTGGGGAGTGGGATTCGAACCCTGGCCATTCTGGAAGCACGCATGCATAACTCCACCCCCCCTTCCAAATGCTCTGGAGCACCAGTTCTGCTATTACTTTCCACCCATGTATATTTAAGTCTACTTTTCCTAATTTGCTTATTAAAGCTGTTTTAGCTTATTACAGCTTATTGACCAGAACTTTTGCCATCTTAATATTTTTCCTAAGCTAGTATTAGTATAAGTTTATTTCCAAAAAAGTTTCGGATTTTTATAAATAGTTTTAGTATTTATTATAATTTAATTTAGTTTAAATACTATTTAATCCGTAATAAATAGAATTTTTGTTGAAAAATTAATTTTCTTTTTTCTAAAATTTTCTTTTGTCATCTAGTGCGTAAGAAAATTTATTGGAAACCCGTAGGACCTTTGTAGCTTACATTTCATGTTTTATTTTGTACATTGACGTTTATTTTTAATAAACGTCGCGTTTTTAATTTAGCTTACGTTTTAGGATTCTCGATACCTAATTATGTTTCCCGTAGTGTTTTAGGATTTTCCTAGTTTGTTAATTACCTTTTGTTTACCCTTAGGTTAATTTATTTTCACTCTCGTTCGTTAATTTCCAAGTTTCGTTAATTTAACGTATCACAAAACCAAACAATCTTTCACAACCAAACATACAAGGTTTTAATCTCGATCTTTTCACGAAGCTTTCCATTCACACCTCGTTGGGGTACGACCCGGGAAATAACTTCCCGGTCTCACAATTTAGTATCACTTTCACGAGTCTTGCGAGGTAATGTTTTTCCTAAAAGGTTTACTCGTATTTCTCTATGTCTAGTTGTCTCACGATAACTTAGACCTCACGTTTGTTGATATATTGATAAATTGTTTTTGCACACCAAAATACAACGAATCAAATGGCGCCGCTGCCGGGGAGGCTGTGTATCGAAAGTCTCGATAAGGTTTAGACGATTAGTCTTGTAGAACCTTCGCAAGAAGTTACGCTTTCATAAAACTTATAAAAAACCAAAAATATTTTTCTTTTGTTTCTATATATGTATTATATCTATAAATGATAAGAAAAACACAAAAAGATTTTCCCGTTTCTTTGTATAATAATAACAACATTAAAATCTTACCACCGCAATCCAAGAGAGAACACCTACCAACTGGGGGTGTGACCATAATAAGTTCCCAAACCAAAGATCAAAACTTGCCTTTGTATCACTTGCGTTTTGGAAAACTTTTAAACGAGAAACACACTCTAAGAGGAGTCGAAACGGTATGTGGCGATCCAACGAACTTCGCCCAGTGAGAGATCTATTCATCTCTCCCGCTCCTTTGTGCGTTTTTCTTTAGAAGTAGACCTTGCGTTCTTGTTTATTGGTTTAAGTTCCCTTTTCGTTAAAGTGGTATTGTTTTAATTGATTTTGATTTTGTGGTGCATGCGTACTTGTTCACAATCGAAGCGAAATCGTCAACTAAGAAACGTCACCGAACTACGTCCTATTGTTGAAGATCACGTTCCAAAAATGGGTGATAATCGTGAACCTTCGAAGGATGACCCAATTCCTGATCTCCGCACGATGGAGGAATTGTGTCAACCTACTATGCACGGAAGGGGTGGCCCTATTGCCCCTCTTAACATCGCGGCTACGGATTTTGGACTTAAGCATCATATGATACAACAAGTCCAAAACTCGTGCCAATTCCATGGTTTGCCGGGTGATGATGCAAACAAACATCTTGATAAATTTCTCATCGTCACCAAAAGCATGAAACAAAATGGTGTCACCGATGATGCCCTTCGTTTGTGCCTCTTCCCATATTCTTTGACTCATCATGCCACTGCGTGGTTTGATCGACTTCCAAAGAATTCAATTCATACCTTTGAAGAGATGGTTGCTAAATTTTTAGCCAAATACTTTCCACCATCTATGGTCACGAAGTTACATAATGAAATTAGTAACTTTCGACAGCTTCCCTGATGCGTGGGGTTTGCACCAGGCTTTACCTCTCGAGGGATCTCGAGAAGCTTACAACCCCCACCAGGCAGTGTACCTGATCGATGTAGTATAGTATAATGACAAGTACCGGGGGATTGATCGTTTAGCTAGGAATAGTGTCACTAGGATTAGAAAACCTAAAGACTAGGTCTAGAGATGAGGGATGATTCTTTTTGTATTTTTATATTTTTTTAAAAAGCAAGTAAAAATCTCGGGTTTGAAGGAGTTGGGCGGAATTAGTTGCCAGTCAACTAACCCAATACTAAGATGCAATCAAAATAAAATACTAAAAATGAAAATAAAACTAAATTAACTAGAGTTGTGAGCAATATGTGGGAGAATTGTGTTTACTTAGATTTCACTACTCCCTAAATATCTTTTACACGTTACTTACTTGTTATAGTTGCGTGGATGACGGATTGTATTCCTTAATACCATTCATGTGGAGGCGTACTTACTTCCCCAATCCTATGAGCGCCTACTTCACTCCTATGTCGAGCCGGCTAAGAAGCTCCTAACATGGGATCACTAGAATTTGCTCATGCATTAAATACAACCAATAAAACCTAGTACACATCGGTTCATGTTTCCTAAGACGTTCAGGCATGTTACACAATGGAGATCTGCCAGTTTTCTTAAGCCTAACATTGAAATCATTCATCCATTACAACCATAAACAAGTAATCAACACATTATTAACATCTAGGTTTCATTAGATCTAAGCAAACACAAGATAGATCTAGTCTAGCATGTTAAAATCAAGACAAGCACAAGATATAATCAACCAACACATAGACATATTGATTGAATTAACAGAAGACTTATCTCAATAGAACATGGAAGGATTCAAGGGGTGAAAACCCTTGAAAACACTGTAAAATATGACCTAGGGTTTACAAAGTTCGGCCCTAGTTTTCTCCACACAAGTTCCTCTTTTAATGAATGAAAAATAGAAAACTATATATAGAGTTTGATAGGTGACGACGTCAAGAACAAAAGTCTGACGCCGTCATCTCGCCGCCAAATAGTTCCTCGGACTGCCTAGATCTGGGTCTGACGCCGTCATGTATTCCCCTTGTGCAGGCCGTCACCAAAAATACTCTTGACGCCCTTGTTGTGACACCGTCAGGATTGCACTGGGTCGTCATGGAATTTACTCTTGACGCCGTCATGGTTTTCCTTTTGACGCCGTCAGGTACTGTTCTCAGCATGGAAAATTAAGACTTTGCCGTTTTCTTCACTTTTATGCTCCAAAAACGTCCGAATTGCTTCCTTTTCTAGGGTTCACTCCCAAAGTACCTAAAATCACAAAAGGAACGATTTAGGGTAATATTTGATCAAATAAATTCAACTCCGGGCTTAAATGACCCCCTAAAAGTGGTTCATTTTTCGCCTCATCATATACCCTTACACTTGAGATTTGCTTGTCCTCAAGCAAATGCGCTTTTATTCTAATCAAAATACAAGTTAGGGGTCATTTAACACTAATATAAAAGTAATTACAACAAATAATCGTTCCACTAAAGACCAATAGACAAGGACGGAGGTCATATACTAGCACCTCACAAATAGTGTTTAGATACTCACATCTCTCGGGTGTAATAAAGTAATATCACAATATGGAAACGGAAAATATCTCTTACTACCTGTCATAGCAAAAAAGATTACCATACGCTTGGGAAAGGATCAAACCTCCACCACATGGCGTAAGCACCTAGGATAAACTATCAAAGAGGTCTTTTAAAGGGTTGTAACGTTAGGTGTAGGGATATGGAATACACGGTTTTGTTGGATATAGGCAGTCTTTACTGGTGGCGAGTTAACAATCTTGGTTAATTACATGTACAATGTGGCGTTGCTAAGCCAAGACTAGACTTGACTTAAGCTAATAAATCAAAAATAACAAAAACATAAAATGAACATAGAATGAAAAGGGATGGTAGTCCGTATGTTTTTTTTTTCTTTTTCTTTTTCTATTTTTTTTCTTTTTCTTAATTTTTTTATTTTTTTATTTTTTTATTATTTTATTTTTTATTTTTTTTGCATACACTCTTACCCTACCATCCAAAATAATACATCATAGGGAATGAAAATTCCCCTTACACTTAAATTTTTACATACTTTACAAATAACCAATCTAATGACTCGAATTAAGAAAATCAAAACACTTGGAGTTAACGTACATATGGGGGTAATATATGATGTTCTTCCCCATTACTCCATAAAATAAGTACTTTACCCATGAGTCCCAATCGTCTCAAAACAATATGTACAAGGATATGACTCGACTTAGCAACCATGTAATCAATTAGATAATCAACTTAGGGTTTAACATATAACAATAATGACTAAAGATGAGTGCATACACGGATGGCTAAGGCGATTTGGGTGTACATTTAAGTGGGGTGTAACAAATTCTTCCTTTAAGTAAAATGCTTAAAGGTAGAAACGAAAAGATAGGCTCGGAGGGGTGTACTAGGGGTTTCGTGTACTACAAATGAGTACAACGCTAATGTGTGGGAAAATCAATTGACTTAACTAGCCAAGTAATATGACTTAAATGGTCAAGTAATTAAGATACGGGTTTAACATAAGGGTGATCCTAATGCCTCTTATCATGTAGTAAATCCTACTACACGAATGTAGTCTCACTAGCGGTCTCGGGATGCATCACTAACGCAAGTTCTAGAATCTAAATGCTACCGGTACATTCATAAGCACTAATAGTAAATGCTTTTCCTATCAAATCTAAAGGCGAACCTCACATATTTGGGTGGAAAATTTTTCTAAATGATACGGTTATGTGCTAGTCATATGACTCCTATCCATGAGACGCTTGCTATGGCTAAAGTTTCACTCCTATATGTTGTAAAAAATTTTAAATTTGGCGCTAAAATTACACTAACAAGTATTTCTCATAGTTTTATTACACATCTACTATCAAACAAACAAACTCAAGCGAAAGTGTATCTGTAAGGTATCATCATTTTACCCTCCCCTTACACTTAGGATGAACATTGTCCCCAATGTTCAAGTAAAGATTGTAAAAGTGAAATAAGTAAAACAAATGAAATCAAATACTCCCCTGATTTGCTCGGTATGGATAATAAGGTGGTCAGGCTAGATCTTCCTCCAAGAAAATGAGCAATCAAAGCTTCCCTTCCAGAATAAGAATCATCTTCTTGTCATACATAACCTGTAAATCCTGAGAAAACAGACAAGGCAACCTCGCATAAAATCGGCGGCAATCTACATATGTTAATAAATCCTAAAAAACAAAATAAGATATAATGCTTGTGGAATGATGTTTGCAGATTTTCTGGAGATTATAAAACTAATAATTCAACAAAAACTTTAAGACTCCGTTAGAAAAACAAAACTGGTAAAATTTCCAGATTTTTTACACGTGACGCCGTCAAGAGTAAACTCGTGACGCCGTCAAAAGTGACCTGCAGAAATTCTTATGTTAAGTTTCCGGAAAATTTCTGGAAAAACTTCGTCCTACTTCCTAGAAAATCCTGCAAAACATCATTATGAGTCGATACAAGTATTTGACTCTAACAAATACGAATATACATGTTCACTTAATATTGTGGAGAATCATGATCGGTTTTTTTTCTTAAAAACATATTTGGGGTTTCCCCTTACACTTATCTTTTGAAAAAATACCTTTGGATGAAGTTAAGACTAGGCCAAGCAACAAAGTAAAGTATCTCCACCATTTTAGTTTAGAAACATGATCTACCAACAATAAAAATAAAGCATGCATACGGAAGCAAATAACAAACAAACAAAATAAAAATCACACAAAACATGGGTTGCCTCCGAAGAAGCGCTTTTCTTTATTTACGAGTCTTGTAGCTAGACTCAAGGTCATGGGTTACTACGTGATACGGGTGAGTTCCTCATTGAGGACATCTTTGGGATCAAACTTAGGTTTTAACTTCCTATCGGTTTTCTTAGTACGGTATGACCTTTCAAACTTTTCTCCATCCGGATCATACAAAGTCATCTTCATATGCCATGATCCGTCACCTTCTTTAGGTGGCTTGTCCCACCGCCATTTACACTTATCTCCCTCTCTTTTCCACTTATTCATCTCTATATTAATAGGTATTACGCTTAAAAACTCAATCATCTTCCTAAAGACTAAGGGGTCCTCAAAAGGATCTAGCCCTTCATATCTAGCTGTGAGTTGTTCCACCGAATGTGTCTTTTCGATTTTTTCTAAATAGAATGCGCGTTGAGGTCCTATAAAGTTCCTTTCTATCCAAGGTCCATATCTAGATGGTCTCCTATTCATCTCTACACAATGTGGTGTCGATTCATCCTCACAATCATAGCTATGTTTCTTAACATCGTATACTGACCAAGTGTCGCCTTCACCTACCGCTATCTTAGACTCCTTACAATCTATCATGGCGCTAGCGGTTGCTAAAAATCCTCTTCCTACCAACAATGGGCATGTGGTGTCACTAACCATGTCTAGGACGTGAAAATCCGCTAAGATAGTTAACTTCCCTGCGTGAACAACTACATCCTTAATCATTCCAACTGGGTGGGCAATACTCCCATCCGCTAGACCTATCAATACCTCCGACTCCTCTAACTTTCCTAGCTTGAGAGTGGTGAAAAGGGATAAGGGAATCAAGTTGAGGGTTGACCCTAAATCAGCTAGTGTATCGAAAGCTTCGGATCTTCCTATCTTACAAGGCAAAACAAATATACCCGGATCATCAAGCTTTTTAGGCAACTTGTTTTGAACGAAGGCGGTCCCATTTTTACCTAGTTTAAACTTCTCATACTTTTCTAGGAGGGAACTATAGTAGGGAGCACGGGCTAAGACATCAATGACGGGAAGTTCAAGGTGAAGCTCCTTGAATTCATCTTCAAGGTCTTGCGTGGGAGGTGTTTCAACTATGCTTTTGACCGGTTTTATGTCAGGTGTTTTATTTGATTGGTCCTTTTGAAGAATTTGGTTTTGTTTGAAACACGTGCTCGTTGATTTAACCGAGTAGTATTGTGGACAAGAAGTGGGTGACGAAACTGATGATATGGAATTAACATTTAGTTTCGGATTCTTGACCGTGTCGCTTGGGAGTGCTCCCATTTCTCGGTCATTGAGAACTTTCAACAATGTGTCAATTTTGGTGGTCATCTCGCTTTGCTTTTGTTTGAAATCGGCTTCAAACTTAGATATGCGAGCTTCTTGAGATGCCATGAACTTAGACATCAATCCTTCAAGATTATTGGTACTACCATAGTTGTTAGAAGGATTGTTGTTGAAAGTACGGTTGGAGGGTGGACCGTTTGGTTGATAACGATTAGGCGGATTGGAAGAATTGGCTTGATTTTGTTTCCACCTAAGGTTTGGGTGATTTTTCCAAGAGGGGTTGTAGGAATCACCGTAAGGGTTTGGCTCGAGTTTGAAAGTGTACCACTTATCTCCCGCTTCGTCGATACGCGAGGATGCGTAGTCCGCAAAAGCTGTTCCGGGGAGTTCCACACAATCACGAGTGTCATGAGGACCACTACATAATTCGCATGAAGAAGTGATTTTGTTCACTTGGCTTGAAGGCTTAGGAGCTTCGTAAGATTTCATGAGAAACTTGACTTGGTCCTCAAGTTCCATGATCCTACGGTCGGGAGTGCTAGAGTTGTTCGAAGGCAAAGATATTGCATTGACTGTTTTGTTCAAGTCGCGGGGATCATTCCAACTTTCGTTGTCATAGAAAGCAAGATCTTCTATATGTTCCCATGATTGTTCCGCACTTAGATCACGTAGCTTACCACCGGCCGATTGGTCAATGGCTCGCCTTGTAGAGAGATCGATATGGTCATAAAAGATTTGGACTTGGAGCCAAAGATCTGTGCCATGATGAGGGACTTTTTGGAGTAAGTCCTTGAAACGAGTCCATGCTTCATAAAGAGTTTCATTTTGACGTTGTTGGAACATCAAGATGTCATTTCTAAGCTTGGTAGTTCTCCCCGGTGGGAAAAATTGAGCAAGGAAACGAGTGGTGAGATCATCCCATGAGGTGATGGATCCTGGGGTAAACGTTCAAGCCATTGACTAGCTTGATCACGTAGAGAGAATTAGAATAGGCGTAATCGGGTTGACTCTCTAGTTGTAACATCAAGGTCTATAGAATCTACGATTTTAAGGAAGTCCTTGAGATGTTGGTTTGGATCTTCGGAACGAAGTCCATGGAATGCACATCCGCTTTGCACCAACCAGATGGTGTCGGATCGCTAGGGGGCCACATTGGCTCCGGTGAGCTCAATAGTGTTTCGGTAGCCTTGGTGGCTAGGTCGGGAATACTCTCCTAGGGTTCAGGGCCTAAGAGGTTCTAGTGGTGGGTTTTGTTGTGGTGGGATGACGGGTTCAAAGATGTTCCCATCGTCCATGATGTCGGGTGGTGAAGAGTTACGAACAAAAACACGAAGAAATAAGATAGACTAAAGAGAACCTAAAAAATAAAAATAAAATCTTACTAGAAAGGAATCTAGCAAGTAGCCCTAATAAAAAGAGATTCTAACCTAGACAATAACTATTCCCCGGGCTGCGGCGCCAAAAACTTGATGCGTGAGGTTTGCACCAGGCTTTACCTCTCGAGGGATCTCGAGAAGCTTACAACCCCCACTAGGCAGTGTACCTGATCGATGTAGTATAGTATAATGACAAGTACCGGGGGATTGATCGTTCAGCTAGGAATAGTGTCGCTAGGATTAGAAAACCTAAAGACTAGGTCTAGAGATGAGGGATGATTCTTTTTGTATTTTTATATTTTTTTAGAAAGCAAGTAAAAATCTCGGGTTTGAAGGAGTTAGGCGGAATTAGTTGCTAGTCAACTAACCCAATACTAAGATGCAATCAAAATAAAATACTAAAAATGAAAATAAAACTAAATTAACTAGAGTTATGAGCAATATGTGGGAGAATTGTGTTTACTTAGATTTCACTACTCCCTAGATATCTTTTACACGTTAATTACTTGTTATAGTTGTGTGGATGACGGATTGTATTCCTTAATACCATTCATGGGGTGGCGTACTTACTTCCCCAATCCTATGAGCGCCTACTTCACTCCTATGTCGAGCCGGCTAAGAAGCTCCTAACATGGGATCACTAGAATTTACTCATGCATTAAATACAACCAATAAAATCTAGTACACATCGGTTCATGTTTCCTAAGACGCTGAAGCATATTACACAATGGAGATCTGCCAATTTTATTAAGCCTAACATTGAAATCATTCATCCATTACAACCATAAACAAGTAATCAACACATAATTAACATCTAGGTTTCATTAGATCTAAGCAAACATTAGATAGATCTAGCCTAGCATGTTAAAATCAAGACAAGCACAAGATATAATCAACCAACACATAGACATATTGATTGAATTAAGAGAAGACTTATCTCAATAGAACATGGAAGGATTCAAGGGGTGAAAATTAAGACTTTGCCGTTTTCTTCACTTTTATGCTCCAAAAACGTCCGAATTGCTTCCTTTTCCAGAGTTCACTCCCAAAGTACCTAAAATCACAAAAGGAACGATTTAGGGTAATATTTGATCAAATAAATTCAATTCCGGGCTTAAATGACCCCCTAAAAGTGGTTCATTTTTCGCCTCATCATTCCCGATGAGTCCTTATTTGAGGCATGGGAACGCTATAAGCTTTCAATCGATCGGTGTCCTAATCATAACATGTTGCTAGTCATTCAAATAGATACCTTCTATAATGGGTTGACAATGAGACACCGAGATACAATCAATGCTGCTGCGGGTGGTACCTTTATGAAAAGGAGACCCAAAGAGTGTTATGATCTAATTGAAAACATGACCGCTCACCATAATTTTTGGGACACCTCAGCCGAGAGAAACGAGTCATGTAGATCTATCACTCCCGCATCCAATGAAATAGCGACTCTTACAAAGAAGCTTAATGACTTATCTACGGCTATGTTAATGACTCTTACAAAGTTGTGAAACGTGTGGAGGTCCACATTCTTATTCCGAGTGTCCTGCCGTCGGTGGCCACACTCAAGAGAATGTATATGCTGCTCATAGTTCTTACAATACGGGAGGTAATGTTCACCAACCACATGGGGACCGCAATCTTCTTAGCTATCGTTCTAACAATTTCCTTGGACCACCTGGGTTCAATCAAAACCAAAACCAAAGTTTCAATCCTAACCAAAATGCCCAAAACCGTAACCATAACCAAAATCGAATGAACCAAGGTTTTCAAAACCAAGGGAATTTCAATCAAGGGTTTCAAAATCAAGGAAACTTGAATATAAATCAAGGTTATGGAAATCAAGGAAATAATTTTCATGGTAATGGTAATCAAAACCAAGGAAATTTTCAAAACCAAGCTTTCAATCAAAACAACCGAGCTCCAAATTTTCAAAATCAAAACCAATCCGTTGTTCAACCTCAATCATCGTCCGATGAGGTTTTGAAACAATTCATGAAAGCTCAAGAAGAAACAAATAGGTTGTTGATCGCTCAAATTTCTTAACTAAAGAAGTCTTTAAATGATTGACCTGGATCGGGAACGCTACCAAGCAACACGATCGCCAACCCGAAGTGCGATGTAAAGGCGATCACAACCCGTAGTGGTGTTTCTTATAATGGACCCACGATTCCTGCCACCTCTTCTACTTCTAATCCAAAGGTAGTGGAACGTGAACTTGAGGCGACAACGGACAAAGTGCAAATTACTAGTCCACCAAGTACCGCACACGTCCAACCTCATGTTGTCCCAAAAACCAAATCCAAACCAGGAGTTGTTTTTGAACCTCCGGAAAATCCCATTCAATCCAAAGCTTCAATACCTTATCCATCACGTTTAAACGATCAAAAGCTCCGTGAAAAGGCTAGTCACCAAATGGACAAGTTCTTGCAAATCTTCCAAGAATTGCATTTTGACATAAGCTTTGCGGATGCTATCATGTTAATGCCAAAATTTGCTTCAACTATCAAAAACTTGGTAAGTAACAAGGAAAAGTTATTTGAAATGGCATGGACTCCACTAAATGAGAATTGCTCCGCAGTTATACTAAAGAAGCTTCCCGAGAAGCTCGGAGATCCTGGAAAATTCCTCATTCCTTGTGTTTTTCCAGGAATGGTTGAATGCTTCGCCTTGGCCGATCTTGGCGCTAGCATCAACCTAATGCCTCATTCAGTGTGGAGAAAACTTTCACT
Organism: Artemisia argyi; assembly: GCA_030686995.1. NCBI lineage: Eukaryota > Viridiplantae > Streptophyta > Magnoliopsida > Asterales > Asteraceae > Artemisia > Artemisia argyi. The sequence goes on along the minus strand of CM060687.1, from coordinate 162,337,268 downwards.
TCCCGAACTTACTCCTACATGTATGACTCTCGAGCTTGCGGATCGTTCCATCACTCGTCCACTCGGCATTGCCGAAGATGTGTTCGTGAAAGTAGGAAAGTTCCATTTCCCTGCTGACTTTGTAGTTGTTGAGTTTGATGCGGATCAAAGTGTTCCTCTCATTCTTGGAAGAGGATTCCTAAGAACGGGACGTGCTCTTATTGACTTTTTTGAACAAGAGATCACTCTACGTGTTGGTAACGAAGCGGTTACTTCTAACCTTGATCAAACTTCAAGGTACCCCTCAAATTTTGACTCCGAATTGGTAAACCGAATTGATGTCATTGATGTTGCATCTGAGGAGTACTCTCCAGAAGTTCTCAGTTTTTTTTCGAGTGGCAATCCCACTCCTTCTACTACACCAATCATAGCCGACTCTTCCCCTTCTCTCACTCCATTTGAGGGAAGTGACTTTCTTTTGGAAGAGGTCGATACTTTTCTTTCCCAAGATAGCTCAATGTCACACGAGTTTGATAGTAACTATCTTGATTCCGAGGGGGATATACTTATGCTTGAAAATTTGTTGAATGAAGATCCTTCACCCCCTCTTCCTCCAAAAGAACTTCATAACGAGGAGGTCAAAAATGTTGAAAAAACTGATGACTTCCCCGAGGTTGAACTCAAGGACCTACCGCCTCATCTCGAGTATGCAATTTTAGTGGGAGACGATAAGTTTCCCATCAAATTGCCAAAGACTTGAATGAGGAAAACAAAGCCACTCTCCTCAAGGTTTTAAAGTCACACAGGCGAGCCATTGCTTGGAGACTTTCCGACATCAAGGGTATTAACCCAGAATTTTGTATGCACAAAATTTTGATGGAGGACGACTTTAAACCGGCAGTTCAACAACAAAGAAGGGTACATCCTAAAATTCTTGAGGTTATCAAGCAGGAAGTCATAAAAATTCTTGATGCCGGTTTGATTTACCCTATTTCGGATAGTCCTTGGGTGAGTCCCGTTCATTGTGTGCCCAAGAAGGGTGGTATTACGGTCGTTAAAAATGATGATAATGAGTTAATTCCTACTCGATTGGTAACGGGTTGGCGTGTTTGCATTGACTATCGAAAGTTGAATGAAACCACCCGCAAAGACCACTTTCCTCTACCTTTCATGGATCAAATGCTCGAAAGATTGGCGGGAAACGAATACTATTGTTTCCTTGACGGTTTTTCAGGTTATTTCCAAATTCCCATCGACCCTCAAGATCAAGAAAAAACAACTTTTACGTGTCCATATGGAACATTTGCTTATCGACGCATGCCTTTTGGCTTGTGCAATGCTCTGGGCACTTTTCAAAGATGCATGATGGCTATTTTTCACGACATGATCGAGAAAACAATGGAGGTTTTCATGGACGATTTTTCGGTCGTTGGGAATTCATTCGAATCATGTCTCACCAATTTAGACAAAATGCTTCAAAGGTGTGAAGATACCAATCTTAGTCTAAATTAGGAGAAGAGTCATTTCATGGTCAAGGAAAGAATTGTCCTTGGCCATAAGATTTCTAAGAGCGGGATTGAGGTTGATAAAGCTAAAATCGATGTCATTGCTATACTTCCTCCTCCCACAACTGTTAAGGCTGTTCAGAGTTTTCTGGGTCATGCCGGCTTCTATCGTAGATTCATTCAAGATTTCTCAAAGATAGCTAGGCCTATGACCCGACTTCTTGAAAAAGAGACTCCGTTTGTCTTTTCTGATGAGTGCATCGAAGCTTTTCAAACTCTCAAGAAAAAGCTTATCGAAGCACCAATTCTAGTTGCCCCCGATTGGGACCTACCTTTCGAACTTATGTGTGATGCAAGTGACTTTGCCATAGGTGCGGTCTTGGGGCAACGAAAAACCAAGCATTTTCAGCCGATTCATTATGCAAGCAAAACCTTGACCAAAGCTCAAGCTCACTACACCACAACGGAAAAAGAATTACTAGCTGTGGTGTATGCGTTTGAGAAGTTTCGGCCATACTTAATCTTGACTAAATTCATAGTGTACACGGATCACTCGGCTCTCAAATATCTCTTTGCCAAGCAAGATGCAAAGCCGAGATTGCTCTGTTGGGTTCTCCTCCTACAAGAATTTGATATCATCATTCGTGATAAAAAAGGAGCCGAGAACCTCGCTGCTGACCATCTTTCCCGATTGGAAAATCCTCATCAAGGTGTTCTTGAGAAAAAGGAAATAAATGAAACGTTTCCTCTCGAGACACTTAATGTGATTTCTTCTCGTGGTGATTCTAGTACCCCATGGTTTGCCGACTTTGCAAACTATCATGCGGGGATTTTCGTTGTTAAAGGGATGTCGTCCCACCAAAAGAAAAAAATTTTCAAAGATGTGAATCATTACTTTTGGGACGATCCCTATTTATTCAAAATTTGTGCGGATCAGGTTATTCGTAGGTGTGTTCATGGCCAAGAAGCCATGGAAATTCTTAGGGCTTGTCATAATGGACCCACCGGGGGTCATCATGGCTCGAACTACACCGCTCGAAAAGTATTTGATTCGGGTTTTTATTGGCCCACCATTTACAAAGACGCCCGTGACTTAGTCAAATCTTGTGACTCGTGTCAACGTCAAGGAAAGATAACACAACAGGATGAAATGCTACAAAATGTCAACCAAGTTTGTAAAATCTTCGATGAATGGGACATAGACTTTATGGGTCCGTTCCCATCTTCACGAGGGAACAAGTACATACTCGTGGCCGTTGACTATTTGTCGAAATGGGTTAAAGCCAAAGCTCTCCCAACCAACGATGCCCGAGTAGTTGTAAAATTTTTAAAATCTCTCTTTGCTAGGTTTGGAACTCCCCGTGCTATCATTAGTGATCATGGTACTCACTTTTGCAATGACCAATTTGCAAAAGTCATGCTCAAGTATGGTGTCACTCACCGACTTGCTACCGCTTATCACCCACAAACGAGTGGGCAATTGGAGGTTGCAAACCGTGGACTAAAAAGAATTATTGAAAGGACCGTAGGCGAAAACCGTGCCTCTTGGTCGGATAAATTAGATGACGCTCTATGGGCTTTTCGCACAGCTTATAAAACACCCATCGGGTGTACTCCTTATAAGCTTGTGTATGGAAAAGCATGTCATCTACCGATCGAGCTCGAGCACAAAGCTTATTGGGCTTTGAAGAATGCCAATTTCGATCTCAAGTCAGCGGGTGATCATAGGAAAGTTCAACTCAATGAACTAAATGAACTTCGTGATCAAGCTTACGAAAACTCTTTAATCTATAAAGAGAAAACAAAGAAGATTCACGACTCCAAAATCAAGAACCGCGTTTTTAACATTGGTGACCGAGTCCTTCTTTTTAACTCTAGATTGAAGATATTTTCGGGTAAGCTTAAAACCCGCTGGACTGGGCCTTACACCGTTGCCAAAGTTTTTCCATATGGTACCGTCGAGTTATCTCAAAATGACGGTCCAAATTTCAAAGTGAATGGGCATCGGTTGAAGCATTATTTTGGAGGGGACATACCACCCATAGTTGTCCCGGACCTCCAAACTTTCCCCATGGACCAATGAATTCGGGGATCGAGTCAAGCTAGCGACTCGATAAACAAAAACAGTAGCACAACATGGGTTTTCACCCATGTCTCTAACTTCTTTCTACTTTCTAACCCCCTAGTGTGGGGGAGTGGCTGTCCCCTGCAACTGTTTGCAATGTATATATCTTCAAAAAAAAAAAAAATTTGTGTGATGTATAAATAAAGTGAAAAATGAAAAATGACGTTCCCATAATTAGCTTCTAATATTATCTTCTTACGTTTAAAGATTCGGCATAATAGCCGAGACTTTGAATATTGAGGACAATATTCAATTCTAAGTGTGGGGGAAGGGAAAATTCTAGCGAATTTTATCAAATTATACCGTCTAGTACCCCCTTTTTGGCCTAAATTTAAAAAAAAAAAATCACTTTATTTCAAAATTTTTGTGGTTATCAGTCCGCCAAGTCTAACCGACAAAAGGATTGGCTAATCCAGGAGCAAACGGCTCTTGGTAAAGATAACTCAAATCCGTTGACGGCTTGCAATTTGCCCAAAATTGTATGGTATCTCAACTCGCCATATCTTAAAAAGTGAAAGAGTTGGCTAGCCCGCAAGATCATGACTTGTGGTAAAGGCAGTGGAAAAACCACAATTGGTAATCAACTCACTAAGATGTTGACTATGTCCATCAAGAGTTGGCTAGTCCAGAAGCAAACGGCTTCTGGTAAAGACAAATCAAATCCATTGAAAGATGGTGGTTTGCTCAAAATCACACGGTTATCAGATGGACCATAGTTCTTACTTGAACCGAAACATTTGGCTACTCCAGAAGTAATGGCTTTTGGTAAAGAGAGTTCAAATCCATTACTTTTCACAAAAGATTGCTAGGGACTAGCAATACTCAAGTGTGGGGGATTGATGAGTGTGTAAATACTCATCATTTTTACCGTATTTTAACTGCCAAAACACGTGAAAACACTCAAGAATGCATCAAAATAACAAAAATATCCCAAAGATCGTGTTTTATATGTTTTAAATTCAAAATGATTGAAAACAAACGAAAAACGAACAAAGTTTGCATATTTGGCAGTTTCAGTCCCCCGACTTAAAAAGTTGTCAAAACTAGTCCCTAAGCATTTATTTTGAAAGAAAAGTCAAACCAAGTCTTTAAAAATCAAAAGTTACCAAAAAATGATCTTTGGGTAAAAAAACTTTCAAAAATGAACAAGTTTAGTCCCTGAAGTGAAAAATTTTAGAGATTATACAAGTTTGGTCCCTACAGTTTGGAAAAATGACAAAAGTGCCCTGGGAATTATAAATTGAAGAAAAGTGATGAAAAGGACCTTGGCAATTCAAAAGTGACAAGAATGGCCCTTGAATGAAGTTTGAATGGTTGTCAGTTTTGGTCCCTATAAAATCAGATTTTACAATGGGCTTTGTTTACTTATATTACTAAAATCAAATGAGCCTTAAACAAAGTCCACCAAAACTACACCCTTATATAGTCCAATACTGCCTGGCCCAACACCACTACAAGCCCAACCCCAAAACCTGTGATATGTTTAATATAAACGTATATCCTTTGACTCAGTCAAACTAGTACCCCATCTTCTCCCTCCCCGTTTTACCCTCTGGTTTCACCACCATCACCACCACTGCCATACTCAACCTCCCTCAAAAGTCCCCTGATTGGTGCGAAAGCAGTCAGATATTGTTGATCAAGGTCAACAAGTCAAAGACAGCCTCGTTTCAATACTCCGGTGATAGTATAGTGTGTCCCCGGGTCGTTAAAGTCCCAGCGAGATTGAAATGGTGCTATTTGAAATCGTTTAGGAATGAGTGGCACTGAGGACAGTAGCCCAGATGATATGGAATTGCTTTTGCTACTATTATTTTGGTATTTGTACAGATATAATATTCACAAAAATCAGATATACAAGTATATGCACAAATTCACAATTTGGTAACACGTAATCAGACATAAAAGTGGGATTTGGTAAATTACAAACTACAGGGGGTGCTTTTGAATACTTAAAGGTACTAGAAAATTTAAGAAAATTATTTTAAATACTTAAAGGTACTAGAAAATTTAGAAAATTATAAAATTGGAAAAGTGCTTATAAATAAGCCAAAATGAAAAATGAAAAAGATAGTTTCTATTAAATAGAAGCTATCACTATTTTTATTTTTGGTTTTTTGGATTTTTTTTCTTTTTGACAGATAATTATATGATGAAAATGAGTAACTTTTGTAAAACAACTTTTTATCAAGCTTAAAAATAAGCTGTGTGCACCCCCTAAACCAAAACAGTTTGACTTTTGTTGACTGAGTGGACAAATAAGCTCAAATGAGTGTAGGTGGGGTCCACAATGGTGAAACTAGGTACAAATAAGCTAAAGGAACTCAAATAAGCCAGAAACAACAAGCAACAACTATTAAGCAACAAAATAAGCACTTTGAAGATTGAACTCAAACCCAGAAATAGGACAGACTTTGGGGTGGATTCCAGGTGGGGTCCACTTGTTCTTAGGTCAAACCAAGGGTCAATGCTTGATCCCTGGTAGGAGGGGGTTGTCAAAACCAAAAATGAACATTGGGGTTCACTGAGATGGGCTGCAGCCACCACCAAAGTTGGTGATGTGGTGGTGGTATGCTGGTGCAGGGGAAGCCTTCTTCCCTGCAGGTGTGTTCCAGGGCTTGTGGAGCCAACACAAAAATTCACAAAATTTAAGCAACAATGGGAATCAGAAGTTGAGGTGGTAGACAACAAATCCTATAAAGCTCAAGGTCTAAATCACAACACACAATTCCTCAAAATTCCTACAAATTTTGGTTTTTCTGAGCAAAAGTACAATTGACTTTTAAAGAAAACTTGATTCTTTGACTTTTGTGACTTTTGATTCAATCCTAGATACTAATAGTGTTATATTAAGCTGAAATGAAACCAAACTAAGGTAGATTAACTACTTATGAATGGACTTGATGGGATTTGGGGTCACAATTGCCCAACAGTCAACAGTTAAGAGGTAATGAAGATGATTTTGACTTTTTAATGAAACAAGACTTGATTTTATGATTGATATGTTCTAGTATTAACCTAAGTCACTTGTAGAAACCAGAATTAGCAATACTTAGACACCACAACCCTTTGAATCCCCTTGATCCAAACACACCTTATTACAAACTGTTTTTGATTTTAAGAAGCTAAAGGTTATAACAGCTTATGAGATTGATCCAATTCAACTTCTTATGAAATATTAAGCCTAATTGAGTGCTTAGAAACAGAAAGTAACCATAAACTCACAAGAATACCACTTAAACTAGTATTTAAACTAAGATTCAAAGTAACTATGAATTTTGAAAAACAAGTTATGAATACTAAACTATAAATCACTTAAATAACAATCAAATAGCACAAGAAAACACATAATGGCAATAAACAAGCAAGCAATCAGAAGCTAAGATTTTTAGGTGGAAAATCAAATTGAGCAAATGCTTACTAACCACTCCTAGCATGAACAAGGAGTTTTCCACTGATGCCTATCTTTAGATAGGCCAAATCCAATTCCAAGCTTGCCCTTCAACACTTCTCAAAACCTGAAAACACTTCAAAACAAACACAGTTTGACTAAGGTTGACTTTTTTTTATTTTTTTTTTTATTTTTGATTCTTTTCTATTAATACTGAGTTTTAGGGTCTCTAAAAGCTTCAATAAGCTTTATGGGATCCTAAGTGAGCTTAAGAGTCCACAATTCAAACACAAACACTAACAAATTATGATCTAAAATAGTGACTAGAAACTGAAATTTGCATAAACAAATAGGATTGAAGAAACTTGATTATATTGCTTTAAAAAGGGGAAAGGGGGTGTTTGACTCGGTTTGACCGAGGTCAATGTTTGACCCCGGTTATATTACTATGGGGTGTGTGGGATGGATTCTGTCTTGGGCCAAAGATAAAACAAAGGTGGGCTTTGGAGGGTTTTATGGGTTGGACTAGGAGTAGTATTATTATTAAGGTCCGGTTTGGTTTTTAGAAATTCATAAGGACCAATTTTGCATTTTATCGAAAGTTGAGGGGTGAGTTTTGGCAATTTTCCAAAGTGTTCCCAAGGGTGTATTTTGCCAAGCTATGAATAGTATGAGGCCCTGGAATGATTTTTCCATTTAATTTTCACCAGGGACTAAAACTGCCAAACTTTCAAATTTCAGGGACCAATTGTGTAATTTCACCAAACTTTTCCACCAAGGACCAATCCTGCCATAAAAGGTTAGTGCAAGGACAAAATTTGTTTTTCTCAAAGTTTTTAATATCCCAGGGACCATTTTTGACAATTTTCCAAACTTCAGGGACTAAACTTGACATTTTGTGAAAGTTTGCACCAAAGGACTAATTATGTCATTTTTTGATTTAAAAGGACCTTTGGTGACTTTTTCAAGTTTTTAGAACAACTAGGGACTAGATTTGACAACTTTTGAAAGTTGAGGGACTGAAACTGCCAATTTTGCAAACTTTGTGCGTTTTTCATCTGTTTTTGATATTTTTGCATTTGAAACATGTAAAACACTTTCCTGGGATATTTTCACTATTTTGATTCAATATTGAGTGTTTTTAGATGTTTTGGCAGTTCAGAAAAGGTAAAAATGATGAGTATTTACACACTCATCAATCCCCCACACTAAAACATTGCTAGTCCCTAGCAATCTTTTGAGAAAAACCTGATGGATTTGAAAATATCTTTACCAAAAGCCATCACTTCTGGAGTAGCCAGGTGTAAGAACTGTGGCACACCTGATAACCGTGTGATTTTGAGCAAACCACCAGCTGTCAACGGATTTGATTAGTCTTTACCAAAAGTCGTTTGCTTTTGGACTAGCCAGCATCTTGATGGACTAAGTCACATTCTTGGTGAGCTGATTACCAATTATGGATTTTCCACGGCCTTTACCACAAGCCATAATCTTGTGGGCTAGCCAACTCATTCGCTTTATGGGATATGGGGAGTTGAGGAACCATACAATTTTTGGCAAATTGCAAGCCATCAACGGGTTTGAGATGTCTTTACCAAGAGCCGTTTGCTCCTGGACTAGCCAATCCATTTGTCATTTAGACTTTGGCAGACTGATTACCACAAAAATTTTGAAATAAAGTGAAAAATTTAGGCCTAAAAATGGGGGGTACTTAGAAAGTTTTGTGATAAAATTCGTAAGAATTCCCCCCCCCCCCACACTAGAATTGAATATTGTCCTCAATATTCAAAGTCCCGGCTATTATGCCGAATCTCTGAACGGAAAAAGCTAATATTTGAATCTAACTGTGGAAATATGGATTTTATTTTTCACTTTATTTAACTGTACATATAAACATTTTTCATTTTTTTTTGAAGAAACTTATATACATATTTACTTTTCAAAAGGTGGGGGACGGCCACCCCCCACACTAGGGTGGTAGAAAGTAGAAAGAAGTCAGAAATACGGGTGAAAACCCATATATGTTGCTAATTTTTGTTCACCGAGTCACTCGCTTGACTCGATCCCCGAATTCATTGGTCCATGGGGAAAGTTTGGAGATCAGGGACAACCATGGGTGGTATGTCCTCTCCAAAATAATGTTTCAAACGATGACCATTTACTTTGAAGTTGGGACCTTCGGGTTGAGATAACTCAACAGTCCCGTATGAATATACTTTAGCAATAGTGAATAGTCCAGTCCATCAGGTTTTTAATAGTGAATGGTCCACTTATGTAGTATAAATAGTGTAGCATTGTAAGCCATTGAGGCATTCTTCTTTGTATCTTTCCTTAGTTTCAGATTTAATTCTTAGTTGTAATTCAAAATTTTTAATCCAATTCAAGTTTCCTTTACATTTATTGCAATTCGTATTCTTAACCAAGATTTCAAATTTATAATTGTTTTACTTATTTTCACTTTAAATACTCTCAGTACTTTTATAATCCTTGTTAAAGTTGTTTGAACTGAAAAGAAAGCATCAATCCAGAAAAAGAACAGAAAAAGGGAGATACAAAGAAAATTCAAAAAAATATATATATATACAAAAAATATTGAAGAAGAAGAGGTAGCAGTAGAAGATATGGTTATGGATGATGGTTTAGAATCCCATGGGGGATGTTAGGACATGTTTTGGTCTCTTGTTCTTAGTTTACTACTGGCTTGGATGCCAAGTAAGATTTTAATCAGTCATTTTATCACAAATTGTATTCTTTGATAATTGTTGGTGTTTGTTGTTTATTTCTACTTAATTAGGCCTAATTCAGCTTAATACAAGTTATTTGATCAAGTTTTAGTGTTAGGTTGTTCACTTCCTGTGTAAGTCCACAATATCAGCTTCTATAAGGGTGTTTGGATAAGAGGATTTGACTGAGTTTTGGATGTTGTTTGTGGTTAAATCCTATTTAGATATCATACTCAGGGATAATATACACTAGTCAAAGCTTTAAGTCAGTTGTTCCAAGCCAAAAAGTCAAAATTAGTTCCTAATCGCATTCATTTGATTAACTGTTGGATTTGTGGTTGTGAGATCAGTCATTTTGTTGCCATAGTTGTTGACATAACTTTAGATCACATCATTTTAGCTCTATATTATGTATTCAATTGATTAGAACAAATCCAAACTTCAAAAAAGTCAAATTAGGTTCAATTTCTAAAAAGTCAAATTTGGATTTGGGCAGAAAAGTCATTTATTGCAAGAATTTTAGGGATTTTTGTACTAAGTTTCAGGACTTGAAATTTTTAGGATTTATAGCCCCCCAGCAAATCTTTGAATTCCCATATTCACTTTATTTTTGTGAATTTTCTGTAGGACCCACCATTAGCCCAAACAGGCCTGCAGGGGAAGAACCTCCCCTGCTCAAGCTTATCAGGTCCAAGACCCCAACTTCCCAAGCTCTTTCTGAGCTTCTCTGTGGGTCCCATTGGGAGATTTTTGGCATTTTGGAAAGCCCTTGTGCCAGGCTTTAGGATTCCTAGCTTGTTTTGGCTTTAAGCTTATTAGATAAGCTTAGAATTTGGTCTGCAGTTAGCCCATAAGCCTGCTTGTTGTTAGTTCTAGGGGATTAGCTTAATTGTTCTTTCCAGCTTATTTAAGTGCTTCTTTTGTGTATTTTAGCTTATTCTAATGTTTGTTTAGGTTGCTTTTAGCTTACTTCATCTTTAGTTTTCAGTTTATAGCTATTTGTAGCTTGTTTAGTTTTAAAAAATCAATTTTTGGCTCATAAGCCCACTGTTACCATATTGAGCTTATTCTGAGCTTATGTGAAAGTTCCAAAAAAATTTTCTTTATTACAGTTGCTTATATTTGTGGTTAAAAAAGTTTTGCAAAAGAAAATTTCAAAAATAAAAATATTTTGCAAAAAGGTGCGGAGTGGGATTCGAACCCTGGCCATTCTGGAAGCATGCATGCATAACTCCACCCCCCCCCCCCTCCAAATGCTCTGGAGCACCAGTTCTGCTATTACTTTCCACCCATGTATATTTAAGTCTACTTTTCCTAATTTGCTTATTAAAACTGTTTTAACTTATTACAGCTTATTGACCAGAGCTTTTGCCAACTTAATATTTTTCCTAAGCTAGTATTAGTATAAGTTAATTTCCAAAAAAGTTTCAGATTTTTATAAATAGTTTTAGTATTTATTAGAATTTTATTTAGTTTAAATACTATTTAATCCGTAATAAATAGAATTTTAGTTGAAAAATTAATTTTCTTTTTTCTAAAATTTTCTTTTGTCATCTAGTGCGTAAGAAAATTTATTGGAAACCCGTAGGACCTTTGTAGCTCAAATTTCATGTTTTATTTTGTACGTTGACGTTTATTTTTAATAAACGTTGCGTTTTTAATTTAGCTTACGTTTTAGGATTCTCGATACCTAATTATGTTTCCCGTAGTATTTTAGGATTTCCCTAGTTTGTTAATTGCCTTTTGTTTACCCTTTGGTTAATTTATTTTCACTCTCGTTCGTTAATTTTCAAGTTTCGTTAATTTAACGTATCACAAAACCTAACAATCTTTCACAACCAAACATACAAGGTTGTAATCTCGATCTTTTCACGAAGCTTTCCATTCACACCTTGTTGGGGTACGACCCGGGAAATCACTTCCCGGTCTCACAATTTAATATCACTTTCACGAGTCTTGCGAGGTAATCTTTTTCCTAAAAGATTTACTCGTATTTCTCTACGTCTAGTTGTCTCACGATAACTTAGACCTCACGTTTTTTGATATATTGATAAATTGTTTTTGCACACCAAAACACAACGAATCAAGTACCTAAAATCACAAAAGGAATGATTTAGAGCAATATTTGATCAAAAGAATTCCAATTCCGGCTTAAATAACCCACTAAAAACGGATCATTTTTCGCCTCATCAAAAGGCAATTTCCAGCATGCTTTTGAGACTTTATCGTTTTCTACACTTTTTCGCTCCAAAAACGTCCAAATTGCTCCCTTTTGTAAATTCCTCTCAAAAGTACCTAAAATGACAAAAGGAACGATTTAGGGCAATATTTGATCAAATAATCTCGACTTTGGCCTTAAATGCCCCCCAAAAGTGGTACACTTTTCGCTTCATCAAATACCCTTACACTTGAGATTTGCTTGTCCTCAAGCAAATGCGCTTTTATTCTAATCAAAATACAAGTTAGGGGTCATTTAACACTAAGATAAAAGTAATTACAACAAATAATCGTTCCACTTCAACCAAAAACAAGCACGGAAATTATATACTAGCACCTCACAAATAGTGTTTTGACACTCACATCTCTCGGGTGTAATAAAGTATATATCACAATATGGAAATGGAAAACATATCTCGCTACCTGTCATAGCAAATAGATTACCATAGGCTTGGGAAAGGATCAAGCCTCCACCACTTGGCGTAAGCACCTAGGATAAATATCAAAGAGGTCTTTTAAAGGGTTATAACATTAGGTGTAGGGATAGGATAAACACGGTTTTATTTGATAAAGGCAATATTTACTGGTGGCGAGTTAATCATCTTGGTTAATTACATGTACAATATAGCGTTGCTAAGCCAAGACTCGACTCAATTTAAGCTAATAAAGCAAAAATAACAAAAACTTAAAATAAACATAAAGGAAACGGGATGGTAGTCCGTATGTTTTTCTCTTTTTTCTTTTTCTATTTTTTTGGCATACACTTTTACCCTACCATCCAAAATAATACACCATAGGGAATTTGCATTCCCCTTACACGTGAACTTTTACATACTTTACAATTAACTATTCTAATGACTCGAATTAAGATAATCAAAACGCTTGGAGTACTTTTTAAGATTAACGCACATATAGGGGTAATATATGATGTTCTTCCCCATTACTCCATAACAAAAGTACTTTACCCCATGAGTCCCAATCGTCCCAAAACAATATGTACAAGATATGACTCGACTTAGCAACCATGTAATCAATTAGACAATTAACTAAGGGTTTAAACAATTAACAATAATGCACTAAAGATGAGTGCATACACGGAAGGCTAAGGCGATTTGGTTGCACATTTGGGGTGGATTGTAACAAATTCTATCTTTAAGTAAGATGCTTAAAGTTAGAAACGAAAAGATAGGCTCGGAGGGGTGTACTAGGGGTATCATGTACTAAAAATGAGTACATCGCAAAGGTGTGGGAAAAATTAATTGACTTTACTAGTCAAGGTGATTGACTTAAATGGTCAAGTAATTATGATACGGGTTTAACACAAGGGTGATCCTAATGCCTCTTATCATGTAGTAAATCCTACTACACGAATGTAGTCTCGCTAGCGGTCTCGGGATGCATCACTAACGCAAGTTCTAGAATCTAAGTACTACCGGTATACTCATAAACACTAATAATAAATGCTTTTCCTAACAAATCTAAAGGCGAACCTCACATATTTGGGTGGAATTTTTTTTTGAGTGGTACGGTTTTTCTGCTAGTCATACAACTCCTATCCATGAGACGCTCATTAAGGCTAAAGCTTCACTCCTAAATGTTGTAAAAAAATTTAAATTTGGCGCTAAAATTGCACTAACAAGTATTTCTCTTAGTTTTATCACACACCTACTATTGAACAAACAAACTCAAGCGTAATTGTATTCTCTAAAGTATCATCATTTACCCTCCCCTTACACTTAGGCTGAACATTGTCCCCAATGTTCAATAAAAAGATGTAAAAGTAAATAAGGTAAAAGGATGAAACAAATACTAACCTAATTCGTTCAGTGTGGATAAATCGTTAGCATGGTTAAATCCTCCTCCAAGAGAATGAACGTTGAAAGCTTCCCTTCCGAAATAATAAATCATCTTCTTGTCCAATATAACCTGTTAAACCTGAGAAAACAATAATGGCAACCTCGCGTAAAATCAACGACAATCTATATATATAAGGATATAATGCTTGTGGAATAAATGTTTGCAGATTTCCTGGAATTTATAAAACTAAAGAATCAACAAAAACTTTAAGACTCCGTTAGAAAAACAAAACTTTTAAAATTTCTAGAATTTTACACCGGACGCCGTCAGGTGTTAATCCTAACGTCGTCAGAGTGTTCTGACAGAAATCTTATGTTAAGTTTCTGGAAAATTTCTGGAAAAACTTATGCCTTAATTCCTGGAAAATCCTGCAAAACATCATTATGACTCGATACAAGCATTTGACTCAAACAAATACTAATATACATGTTCATTTAATATTGTTGTGGTTCATGTCCAATTTCCGTTCTTAGAAACAAATTAGGTTTCCCTTACACTTAGCTTTTGTGAAATACCTTTTATGAAGTTAAGACAAACAACAAAGTAAAGCATTTTCACAATTTAGTATGAAACATGAGCCACAAACAATAAAAATAAAGCATGCATACAGAAACAAATAAAATCAAACAAACAAACAATCAAACAAATAAAACATGGGTTGCGTCCCAAGAAGCGCTTTCTTTATTTACGAGTCTTGTATGTAGATTCAAAGTCATGGGCTACGTTTTCTTATTCCGTAATAGGAATGCGGTTTTGAAACTTCTAATCACTCTTCCATCCCACTTGTATTCCGGGCCTAAAGCCAAACATCCCGAATACTTAATTTTATTTCCTCTTTGGTTAACATCACTAACCTCAAATGTTGGAATATTGTCGACATCTAAACCATCAATACCCTTGAACTTTTTGAACTTATAAGGCATCATGTACTTAACACACCCAGTTTCATTGGAAAATGTAACGGTGCCTTCATCCTTATCATAAATCATGTTGGACGTATTGATGAAGGGTTTTCCCAAAACTATCTCACCTAGATGCTGATCTATAATTCCCCTCACATCTTCTAAGATCATGAAATCACATTGATAAACGAAATCCCCAATAAAAACGTGTAGACCTCTAGCAATACCTATGAAATTGCATAGTCGATTGAAGTTATAAGGGTCTTGTCTAGGTTTCAGCTCGTTGCTCATGATCCAATTATAATAGAGCCTAGATATGATATTCATTGGGGCTTGCAAATCAACATAGGTATGCTCCCTAAAGATATGACCAATCATGCAGGGAACCTTCACATTAAAATAACCCCCCTTTTAATCCCTGGGTTCTTTCGATGCTTAGCGGGACAAGGATATTTCAAAAGAAACTTATGGTGACTTAATTCTTCAAGAGTTGGTGAAGAGTTTTGAAATACTTCTAAATCATCCATAGACCCCATTGTGTTACTGTTGTTAAGGATGGTGTTATTTTCACAAAGGTCTATTTTCAGCCCCCTTTCTTTTATAATTAACTCATTAAGCACATTAAACCCCTTAATTTCTCTTTCCATTCGGTTGCGTTGTAAAAACCTTTTTTCAATTTCCAAACGTTGGCTTTTAGTATTCATAATGACACACTTTTTACGAACAAAGACACAAAGAAGAAGATAGACTAAAGAAACCTATAAAATAAAAATCTTACTAGAAAGGAATCCAGCAAGTAGACCTAATAAAAAGAAATTTTAACCTAGACAATAACTATTCCCAGGCAGCGGCGCCAAAAACTTGATGCGTGGAATTGCGCCCTCGCAAAAGGTTTTACCTCTCAAGGGATTTTGAGAAGCTTGCAATCCCCACCAGGCAGTGTACCTGTTCGTTGTAGTATAGTATAGTGACAAGTACCGGGGGATTGATCGTTCAACTCTTAGAATAGTATAGTATAGTGACAAGTACCGGGGGATTGACGCCGTCAGACCCCCTTCACAAAACATTCTGGCGCGTCACGTGTATTTGATTTATCCACCCTTTTGTCAACTCATGACGCCGTCACTAATATCTTGTGACGCCGTCAAAGGCAATTTCCAGCATACTTTTGAGACTTTGTCGTTTTCTGCACTTTTTCGTTCCAAAAATGTCCAAAATGCTTCCTTTTGTAAAATTCGTCTCAAAAGTACCTAAAATGACAAAAGAAACGATTTAGGGCAATATTTGATCAAATAATCTCGACTTTGGCCTTAAATGACCCCCCAAAAGCGGTACACTTTTCACTTCATCACCTGATGAATGGTCTCATGGTTAATGTGAGGGAAATAACCACAATTAAAAAGGTTATTTTAACATATGATTTTCGATTTATGTGATGTAGTGAAAATATAGATAACTAATATAGCAATAACATATTGTCCCTTCTAACTGATTGGTTTCAGATATGAGTTTGTCTAATGAGTTGCCTCAGGGCGGTTAAAATGTATTTACAAACTTTCTTTTTCGATTAGAAAATGCATTTAATAAACATTAATCAAACTGAAAAACTACCTTAATTATCAAGTTTCCTTGTTTAAACGTATAAAACAATGCCCCAAAGGCACTGGTTATACAATCCTTTCAAATATACATGTACTTTATTTTAGTGCACTAGCATGTTTGTTAGTCTTCTTAAAAAGCTAGAGTTGAGCATTAGACCCGCCCATGAACTGGAAACTTGAGCTCATCTAACAGAAAAACGTTTAGAGGACGGTCTCACACATTTTAATAGGCCCTGTAAAACGGAGCCCTAGGCAGTCGATCAACTTGCGCTTGTTCAATTTTGGGAAAGAGTTTAATCATAGTGAGTATATATAGGATGTTTCGGCCACATATTGGTTATATGCGTTTATATTGAAAGTTGAGAAATTAGTCATAATTAACACGGATTTTAGTTAACGGATCAATTCACATCCGTTGGTGATTAGTATAATAAAAATAAAAGAGCCATTTGTTCCCAACTAATACTACAAAAATTTCATAATATTTAGGCTATTTTGAAAGTAGTTTCAATATATCATTCTAACTTGTAAGGAGTATACGTTACTATAATTCGCAAAATCGAGTAATTTTACCCATTTGGGTCATGGGTATGTTTGCAAATGCAAGCTAGAAATTATTTGTTGCTTAATGGATATTTTTGGACCATGTTTAATACGTAGACAAATGTATGCTAACATGCATTTATGATATGTAATAGGTTGTCGAATGTGACCCGTTACCAATCGTTTTCCAATTTGACGCACCTAAAGGTTCTCTCAGACGAGATGGATCAAGGACAAGGACGACGTTAATTGATGCCGATATTGAATGGATATTTTAGTATTCCGAATGTATACGACACTAGATCATTTCGATCTTTCAATTCAATAACTTAACTTTACATTTTCGACTATAACATCACCATTTGACTACCATATTGTAAGACTGTAACTCATATCGTTTTCTTAGATTATCACAATGAAAATGACTTCTTGAACCAAATTTTCACTAGTAGTAATAATTTTTCTTTATAAGCTTAATTATAGTTTTGTGATCATGGCTTGGACCACCCTGTGAGCGTGACCATTTTATACATCATGTGGGAGTCAATAATATAGTTATGCATCATCATTATTATTTTATGTGTTAAAAAGATATGAAAACTTATATGGGAGTACTTTGAAATCGAAAACATATATTCTTCTTAATAATTTACTGAGCGTATCCAAAATAATAGTTAAAATTGCTTATCTATCATAAAAAGATCTTAAAGAAAATATTCCTCCTTTGATGCTTTGTGGGAGTTTGGATTATTATTCGTAATTTTAAGTTATTTTTCTACCATATAATAATTTTTGTTGCACTGTTTGTTACTTTGATACTAAACTTATGTAAAGAAGAAATTCGAACTTGTCTTATTGTTTCAAATTACATGCAAAAATTATGTATAAAATATATCCAAGTATGATTTATATGTTGACCTACAAGAATATAAACTAAATTGAATCAAAATAATTTATTAATTTTAATGAAATCCCCATACAAAAATCCAAAGTAAATATACCTAAATTTGCTTACGCAAGTAATAACCCGTTTTTGTTGTTAATGGTCCATATTGCCTTATTAAATACTATTAATTATTTTGAACGGCCCAATTCAATTTGTCTATCTCAATAAAATACGATAACTATTTTCCAAATATAACAAACATATATAAATTATTTTGTATTTAGTAATTCTGTTATGTTGAATCCGGAAAGCATCTAAGAGCTTGATCTTTTAAAATGACCTAACTTATAACATAACCTTTGTTGGAAAATGAAATTTATAAGGACTATTCATTCAAATTTCAAAATGCTTTATGTTTGACAATGAAATTTATAACAGCATGCGGAATACAAAATCTATTCATTCAAAACTTATATGAATTTGTTTTTGAAAAATGTAAGTTTTTTGAAATAGTTAATTACATAAGCCATTTAAATTAATATAATGCTATAACCACGTAAAAATATCTATAAAATTCTTCACAAAATGACGTGTCAAAATGTGATTGGTGGATTTCATTATAGTTTATCTCTTTTCTTTCTGATCAAGTCAATCACTGCCTAACATATCATTTTGTGAAGAAATTTGTGGATGTTTTATGTTTAAACAAGTTTATTTGAATGTCATTTTGTCTCATTTCACATTTATAATTTGGGTGTGTTTGTTAAAAGTAGTTGTGAGCAGTAGGAGTGAGCTGTGAGAAGTAGCCACAGCCTATCGCTCACAGTTTCTTAAAGAAGAAATGATGGAGAAATGAGCATTCATTAAAAATAGCAAAGCTCATCGTTCTTTTGACAAACGAACATTAAAAATCAAAAAGCTCATTGATCACCACTCGTCGTCTCAAAAAGCTCTGCGACAAACATAACCTTTATATCTAGTAACTATTTGTCAAACATATTTGAAAATAAAAAAGTTTAATTTCGCTACATCTTACAAGCTTTAACTCACAGCTCGAGTCCTGGCTAGCCTAGTCAAACATATTCAAAATCGCAATGGGTTTTTCTTGCTTGTCAATATCCGTGCGTTGGATAATTTGTACTAGTGATGAATATTCTTAATTTATTAAATACTTTTTCAAAAGTAAAATAATATAATTGGTAGCAAACATTATAGTTCACAAATATGCCGAGATAGATCACTTTACCATAAAGGGACCCTTTATGTTATTTTAGTTTTTGACGGACAAGCATAAAAAATATGTAAGGCAAACATGATGGACAAGTCATATAGAGTGCACTAGTAACTACAAATTTCAAAGCCAAATTATTCAAGAAAAGTACTGTTATGATGCATTAAAGGACTATTAAAGTGTATACAAACTTGAAATAATCAAATAATGGTAAAATAAAGTTGAATTGTGAGAGAGGCATATTGGTTTTGACATATTACATAACTTTCTCAATGGACCATCTTAATTTGATATAATTTATTTTTATTGATGGAATGCTACTAGGTTAAAGTGTGTTGTATTAGCTTATCTATAATATTTAGCACCTGCTAAATAAGAAATGTTTTGAAATTTTGCTGGTTACAAACTTACAATTAACATTATAGACAATATTTTAAAACATATTTTGTAGACATGTTTTAATAATAATAATAATAATAATAATAATAATAATAATAATAATAAATACAATGTGATTTAACAAACAAAAAGTCAAATAATAACTATCCTTTTAATTCATGTTCTTAATATACGAACATATTTTAATACAATTAATTGAATGATAAATGATATTTACAATTTTTGTAATTTTTGTTATAATTCATGATTGTGTATGATAACTAATATCTTACATTTTTTTTAACTATAATTGTATTTTGTTTTTTTGATGTTATAAAGTATGCAACAACTCTTAATAAAATTATCAATCATCACATGGTCCTCTTAGAGTGTTTGATATTGTCGTCGCATTGCGCGAATATCATATTAGTACATGTTTGTATAATAATAATTATTTTGTTGCTATATTTTAATATTATACTGTTATAACATATCTCGAAAATTATTTACTTATATAGTATCTGACACCGTAACGCGCATATATATGGCTAATATATATGATGTGACTTATAACATAGTAAAGTGCATAAACTCAAATTAATCAGCTTACACAAACAACCTTAAAATGCATGTTGACAACCGGATACACTTTTTCTTTAAGCGGGACTTCCTCGAATACTCACTCTAGAAAATGTTGCATTTTACATTTATGTTTCTATCCAACAAATCATATTTTACCACTTAGGATACTTTAGTGGTAAGGAGCTTGAGTAATTATTAAGTAGTCTCAAGTTTAATTCATTCTAGAAGCAAACAATTATAAGTGGCACACCTTTCTCAGAAGGCGAACATTTTACTCAATTTGAGTCTATATAGCGGTGAGCTCAAATCTCGTGGATTAGTTAGCCAAAAATGTTGAAAACCATGGTTACTGAAAAAGCAAATTTAAATTATATTTCTTTGTAAGCACGTAACTAGTTATTCATCTACTATGCGGATTTATATCATTTTGCTCTGAAACCCGTTTGTTACGAGCCTAGTATGGGATAGGTTCGTAACAATATGATTGATATCATTTTACTCTGATAATATTTTACTTAAAAATGTTTGTGTTCTTGAAGACCTGCCAACTTATTACTAACTATTTCAATAGCTGACATTTTAAATTGTCCTGTTTTTCAGGTTCTGGTCAATAAGGTTAACATTTAGCAAGACGCATGTGTTGCATCATTTCATATTTTGTATTTTTAAAACTACGTTGTTTCTTTTGGAATATTGTGTACAACATGTCGTTTTTTTTGGAGTATTGTTCAAAACATATTGTAACTCGTACTAGTTTTTGAATTCCTATGATTGGTGTTATCTTTTTGACTTATGCTATGAAACCTTTAGCTGTTGCACCTCGTGTAAATTGTTTGATTACAAAGTAATGTTGAGTGATAGTGTAGTTTTTGTCAAACGATATACGAATCAAGTTTTTCGATATTTTGGAAAAAGAAATTAAAGAAAAACGTGATATTGTTTTGTAAGAAGTTAAAAGTAGACAATGTTAATTTATGAGTGCCGACAAGGGGGTATGAACAGGAAGATGATGAAATGAAACAATGTATACAACCTTCCATGCCTTTTTGTAACCTTCCAACCATACACGTCTTTCCAAATATATATATATATATATATATATATATATATATATATATATATATATATATATATATATATATATATATATATATAACTATATTATTGTATGCATATCACTAAAAAATGCTCTCAAACTTCGGCAACAAAAAATAGGTTGAAAGACAAATATTTAGTTGTACAAAAATTGTTGGAAGAAATCCAACAAACCGATTTCTAGAGCGGAACCACGAATCAAGAACTACTTCAACAAGACCTCGGCAAAGGGTTATGATCCCTTAATGCCGAGTGGCACCAACACACACGAGATATTTTACACTCAAACGTTTATTAAACGTGAGCAAGAAAAGAAGGTACAAATAAAACCTCACCCCCTCATCCCTATTTATAGAGAATGAGGGGGGAGAAACCTAATCCTTGGTGAACAAGGATTCTACAATTGAGGATGTTAGGAACTTTCTTAATACATGACTAACCTCCTTAAGTGTGAGCTAAAATACAATTAACCCCCTACACTTATATCCTAACTACTACACACTAATATTCGATGGGAATATTGTACAAAAACATGGAGGTTCAAAACAAGTTGGGTTTAAGCAACTTGGTCTTGGTGTTAAAACAAGGGTCCATGGAGTGCATGGTCTTGGCGGAACCACGAATCATTCTCTATAAATAGGGATGAGGGGGTGAGGTTTTATTTGTACCTTCTTTCCTTGCTCACGTTTAATAAACGTTTGAGTGTAAAATATCTCGTGTGTGTTGGTGCCACTCGGCATTAAGGGATCATAACCCTTTGCCGAGGTCTTGTTGGAGTAGTTCTTGATTCGTGGTTCCGCTCTAGAAATCCGTTTGTTGGATTTCTTCCAACAATTGCTATCAGAGCCTGGTTCGAGAAGAACGAATCACACAACGTAGATAGAGCTAAAACAAGAGAAACGAGTGAAACGGTTTGGTTCGTCGGTTACTGCGCAGTCGTGGGAAAATTGGCGATGCGGGTTCGTTAACCGTTGGATATCTACGAAATTAGAATCGTAGGTTGAAGACACATAGATCTAGGATCTCACCGGAGGGATCTTGCATCGGAGCTTCCAGGAAAGAGATATAGATTGTCGAATTTTCTGGTTTGGTTGTTGTGTTCTTTGTCGTTTTCGGTTATTGTTTGGCTATAGTTGTGTAGATTACACAGTTCAAGGTTTCTAGGTTTTCGAGTCAAGATTACTTGGGCAACAAGGTTCTTGAAGTTGTCTTGCAAGCAGGTGGATCGATTCTCCTAGGGTTATAGGAAATCGTTTTCTTTTGTCACAAGGTTCTTGGAGTTTCGGTTTTGAGCTTCAAAGGTGACAAGATTTTGCAAGAAGTTTCAACTTCAAGTTTTCGATTTCTTGGAATTCAAGTCTTGGTGGTTCTTGGAAGACAAGTAAGGTTTAGCTTTGTCTTGGGATTCAAGAAAAGTAATTACTTGGAGTACAAGGTATATCAAGGTTGTAGACTTGAGGTGGAAAAATCGAAGCTTTAGGGTTTTTTCTAAAGGTTAGTAGATCAATTATTACAAGAAAGCGGGTTTAACACACGGCTTGTGAGACTTGTTGGTAAAGTTGGTTAAAAAGCAACTTGACAAGGTTTGTAGCAAGGTTAAAGAAGAATGGCTAGTATAAATACTAGGTTAAATATCGAAAAGCTCGATGGGAATAGTGTACAAAAGCATGGAGGTTCAAAACAAGTTGGATTCAAACAACTTGGTCATAAACAAGTTGGGTTCAAACAACTTGGTCATAAACAATTTAGGTTCAACTTGGTCTTGGTGTTAAAACAAGGGTCCATGGAGTACATGTTCAAAAGCGTGTTTGGTTTGAGGTGGAACTGCAGGGAGCTCAGGAAAATCGTGAAGCTGAGGTACTTCAGGAGAGTAACGATCATGCTGCAGTGGCTCAAAGAAAGTTGGAGGTTAAACAACTTGAAGGAAAGACAAACACAGACTGCTTGGTAAATAAGCGGGTATACCTTGGTGCAAAGGACATTACGAAAACCGGAGTACCTGGTCAAGAAGGTACAGCAGGTAATGTTGCTGAAAGGTATAGAGGTAACAGTAATATGGCTGCTTTAGGAGTTGCTATAGTGATAAAAGAAGATGCACATGAGTCATTGACTTTCAGGAATGCAGTTGCTTGTGAGGTAATGTCCAAGTGGATGGCTGTAATGAAAGGAGATATGGATACTCGGTCTGGTATGTGTATGCTCAACAACGGTTTCAGGCGAAGCAGTGACGACAGTAACATATATTACTGGAATTATGCACCAGGTATGTTCATATATCTATTCCTCTATATAGATTATACGGGGTTTACTTGCGAAAGCAAGGCTGAGATCTGGGTTACCAAAGGTTTGCTGGATGAAGCAAAGGAAATTATACTTGGTATGGAGACCTTCAGGACTCAGAGTGGTAATACTCTGAGGGTGTCACGATTCAGGTTTTCCAACGGGATGTCGGTTCGGATATCATTGGGGGGACACTCTACGCTGTCGTTAGAGGATGGTCTATCAAGGAATCGTGATGAAGAAAAGAAGAGTAAGGAGTCATGTATATATACAGTTGGAAGTCATAAGTATCAAGTGGTCTGCACGAGACCTGACATAACATCTGCGGATGTGGGAATGTTGGATAGGTTTGATCGTGGATTACAGACGGACGTACATGCTTTTGTGGATTATGACTACGCCATGGGTATATCAATCACTGTCATGGGTAGATCAATCACAATGTACGGGTTTATGATACAGGAATGTGCTGTGAGCTGGGAAGCTTTGTTGCAGTACATGATGGCTTTGTTAACAACTGAAGCGGATTATATGACACTTGCTGGAGAATTGAAGGAGGATACATGGCTAAAGGGACTCTATTCAGAGTTAGGATTTGAGCTAAGGTTAGTAGCGGGTATTGCTACTGGTGCCTTGATGAAGGCGGTCCCCGGTCCGAGGTTCCAGCACTGGTTGAAGCTGCTGCGTATCGGAGAAGGCTAACTATTACCACTAAGGTGGAAATTGTTAGAATATTAGTGTGTAATATTTAGGATATAAGTTTAGGGGGTTAATTGTATTTTAGCTCAAACTTAAGGAGGTTAGTCATGTATTAGGAAAGTTCCTAACCTCCTCAATTGTAGAATCCTTGTTCACCAAGGATTAGGTTTCTCCCCCTTCATTCTCTATAAATAGGGATGAGGGGGTGATATTTTATTTGTACCTTCTTTTCTTGCTCACGTTTAATAAACGTTTGAGTGTAAAATATCTCGTGTGTGTTGGTGCCACTCGGCATTAAGGGATCATAACCCTTTGCCGAGGTCTTGTTGGAGTAGTTCTTGATTCGTGGTTCCGCTCTAGAAATCGGTTTGTTGGATTTCTTCCAACAATCTTGTAGATATTCCTATGGCCCAGCATCTTTACCATGTCCAACATATAAGCCCAACTGAGGTTACATTCTAAAACCAATTGGTGATAGAAAGAGTAGCCCACCAAGCTTATATGGTAACATTGAGATTATAATTCAACCGATGTGGGATTGGGTTTGTACACCCAACAATCCTCCCCTCAAACCCAAACCACCATGGGCCTCCCCTTCGACTATAGCCACGATCCCACCTTTTTCATACCGCCGACCTTTACCATCGGAACACACCTCCATTTACCGGCTTCCTTTCGGTACAAGGTTTACCGGGATCCACTAATACCGTCGAACCGGGGTCTAACCGAGGGAACACCATCCACATCATCACTGGGCGCAACCTGTCTCTTATACCACTTGTGGGATTCTTACGGCCCAACATCTCACCAAATCCAACATATAAGCCCAACTGAGGTTCCATTCTAAAACCAATTGGTGATAGAAGGAGTAGCCCACCAAGCTTATATGTTAACTTTGATATTATAGTTCTACCGATGTGGGACTGGGTTTGTACACCCAACAATCATGTACTCCATGGACCCTTGTTTTAACACCAAGACCAAGTTGCTTGAACCCAACTTGTTTTGAACCTCCATGTTTTTGTATAATATTCCCATCGAACTTTTCAATGTTTAACCTAGTATTCATACTAGCCATTCTTCTTTAACCTTGCTACAAACCTTGTTAAGTTGCTTTTTAACCAACTTTACCAACAAGTCTCGCAAGTCGTGTGCTAAACCCGATTTTTTGTAATAATTGATCTTCTAACCTTTAGAAAAACCCTAAAGCTTCGATCTTTCCACCTCAAGTCTACAACCTTGATATACCTTGTACTCCAAGTAATCACTTTTCTTGAATCCCAAGACAAAGCTAAACCTTACTTGTCTTCCAAGAATCACCAAGACTTGAATTCCAAGAAACTGAAAAACTTGAAGTTTAAAATTCTTGCAAAACCTTGTCACCTTTGAAGCTCAAAACCGAAACTCCAAGAACCTTGTGACAAACGAAAACGATTTCCTATAACCATAGGAGAATCGATCCACCTCCTTGCAAGACAACTTCAAGAACCTTGTTGCCTAAGTAATCTTGACTCGCAAACCTAGAAACCTTGGACCATGTAATCTACACAACGATAGCCAAACAATAACCGAAAACGACAAAGAACACAACAACCAAACTAGGAAATTCGACAACCTATATTTCTTTTTTGGAAGCTCCGATGCAAGATCCCTCCGGTGAGATCCTAGATCTATGTGTCTTCACCCTACGGTTCGAATTTCGTAGAAATCCAACGGTTAACGAACCCGCAGTGCCAATTTTCCCACGACTGCACAGTAACCGACGAACCAAACCCGGTTCACTCGTTTCTTTTGTTTTGGCTCTAACTACATTGTGTGATTCGTTCTTCTCGAACAAGGCTCCGATACCAATTGTTGGTAGAAATCCAACAAACCGATTTCTAGAGCGGAACCACGAATCAAGAACTACTCCAACAAGACCTCGGCAAAGGGTTATGATCCCTTAATGCCGAGTGGCACCAACACACACGAGATAGTTTACACTCAAACGTTTATTAAACGAGAGCAAGAAAAGAAGGTACAAATAAAACACAGCAGCTTCAACCAATGCTGGAACCTCGGACCGGGGATCGCCTTCGTCAAGTCACCAGTAGCAATACCCGCTACTAACCTTAGCTCAAATCCTAACTCTGTAGAGAATCCCTTTAGCCATGTATCCCCCTTCAATTCTCCAGTAAGTGTCATATATTCCGCTTCAGTTGTTAACAAAGTCATCATGTGTCGCAACATAGCTTCCCAGCTCACCGCACATTCATGTATCATAAACCCGTTCATTGTGATTGATCTACCCATGGCGTAGTCATAATCCACAAAAGCCTGTACGTCCGTCTGTAATCCACGATCAAACCTATCCAACATTCCCACATCCGCAGATGTTATGTCAGGTCTCGTGTAGACCACTTGATACTCATGACTTCCAACTGCATATATACATGATCCCTTACTCTTCTTTTCTTCATCACGATTCCCTGACAGACTACCCTCTAACGACAGCGTAGAGTGTCCCCCCAACAATATCTGAATCGACATCCCGTTGGAAAACCTGAATCGTGACACCCTCAAAGTATTACCACTCTGAGTCCTGAAGATCTCCATACCAAGCATAATTTCCTTTGCTTCATCCAGCAAACCCTTGGTAACCCAGATCTCAGCCTTGCTTTCACAAGTAAACCCCGTATAATCTATATAGAGGAATAGATATATGAACATACCTGGTGCATACTTCAAGTAATATATTTTACTATCGTCACTGCTCGCCTGAAACCGTTGCTGAGCAAACACATACTAGACCGGGTATCCATATCTTCTTTCTTTACAACTATCCACTTGGAAATTACCTCACAAGCAACTGCATCCCTGAAAGTCAATGACTCATGTGCATATTCTTTAATCACTGTAGCAACTCCTAAAGCAGCCATATTACTGTTACCTCTTTACCTTTCAGCAACATTACCCTCTGCACCTTCTTGACCAGGTACTCCGGTTTTCATAATGTCTGCCCCCACCTTTATACCAAGGTATACCTGCTTATTTACCAAGAAATCCGTGTTTGTCTTTCCTTCAAGTTGTTTAACCTTCAACTTTCTTTGAGCCATTGCAGCATGATCGTTACTCTCCTGAATTACCTCAGCTTCACGATTTTCCTGAGCTCCCTACAGTTCCACCTCAAACCAAACACGCTTTTGAACATGTACTCCATGGACCCTTGTTTTAACACCAAGACCAAGTTGCTTGAACCCAACTTGTTTTTGACCAAGTTGTTTGAATCCAACTTGTTTTGAACCTCCATGCTTTTGTACACCATTCCCATCGAGCTTATCGATGTTTAACCTAGTATTCATACTAGCCATTCTTCTTTAACCTTGCTACAAACCTTGTCAAGTTGATTTTTAACCAACTTTACCAACAAGTCTCACAAGCCGTGTGTTAAACCCGCTTTCTTGTAATAATTTAATCTACTAACCTTTAGAAAAACCCTAAAGCTTCGATCTTTCCACCTCAAGTCTACAACATTGATATACCTTGTACTCCAAGTAATCACTTTTCTTGAATCCCAAGACAAAGCTAAACCTTACTTGTCTTCCAAGAATCACCAAGACTTGAATTCCAAGAAACCGAAAAAATTGAAGTTGAAAATTCTTGCAAAACCTTGAAACCTTTGAAGCACAAAACCGAAACTCCAAGAACCTTGTGACAAAAGAAAACGATTTCCTATAACCCTGGGAGAATCGATCCACCTCCTTGCAAGACAACTTCAATAACCTTGTTGCCTAAGTAATCTTGACTCGCAAATCTAAAAACCTTGGACCATGTAATCTACACAACGATAGCCAAACAATAACCGAAAATGACAAAGAACACAACAACCAAACCTGAAAATTCGACAACCTATATCTCTTTCCTGGAAGCTCCGATGCAAGATCCCTCCGGTGAGATCCTAGATCTATGTGTCTTCAACGTACGGTTCGAATTTCGTAGAAATCAAACAGTTAACGAACCCGCAGCGCCAATTCTACCACGGCTGCGCAGTAACCGATGAACCAAGCCCGGTTCACTCGTTTATCTTGTTTTGGCTCTGTCCACGTTGTGTGATTCGTTCTTCTCGAACCTGGCTCTGATACCAATTGTTGGGAGAAATCCAACAAACCGATTTCTAGAGCGGAACCACGAATCAAGAACTACTCCAACAAGACCTCGGCAAAGGGTTATGATCCCTTAATGCCGAGTGGCACCAACACACACGAGATATTTTACACTCAAATGTTTATTAAACGTGAGTAAGAAAAGAAGGTACCAATAAAACATCACCCCCTCATCCCTATTTATAGAGAATGAGGGGGGAGAAACCTAATCCTTGGTGAACAAGTATTCTATAGTTGAGGAGGTTAGGAACTTTCCTAATACATGACTAACCTCTTTAAGTTTGAGCTAAAATACAATTAACCCCCTAAACTTATATCATAACTATTACACACTAATATTCTAACAAAAATGAAATAAAAATAAAAATAAAAATAAAAAAATGCTAAAGTTATATCTACAATTACATGACCCTATTAAGTGTTAAGTGTTAACCATTCAGTTTACCAGTCAAAAAAGCTTTGTAGAAAAAGGGTATAAGTTTAATCCGAAAAAAGGTATAAGTTTAATCCCAACTCTTGCATAAATGTCATTAGAATCTTTGCTTACCGCCTCAAATTGGTTCATGAGAAATGGTTAGTCAACACCAAAAGAAGGCGCATATATTTGTTAAGGGAGGTGATTTACACACTTTTAGAATTGATTGATACACTCAAATTTAGAGTGTTTAGACATTTATTTCATTTTTACTTATTTTCACACTGTAAGGGTATAAATATCACAACACTCTAAATTTGAATGTGACAATCAATTCTAAGAGTGTGCAAACCATCTCCTATTTGTTAATGGGATTATTTGTGCTAAACTCGTATTAGTATTCGTGTTAGATTTGTATCAGTATAGTTTGAGCCCAACCCAAATGTTAGGGTATAATATTATTAGGACATATGTAATCCAATAATCGATTCATCAACATATTACGTCTTAACTGGTATAAAAGCTGTTGGAAAATGAGTTTTGCAAAGTTGGGTTTTGCAAACTTTGGACATAATTTAATGTATGTATATGTTACATATATTTGTGTTTCTTGGGGGCGTTTTGTTCTCCTCCAAGAGAGCTTCACAACAAGCTAAAGTATGTCCAAAATAGAGCTAAGATGAATGAGATATCGTGTCTCACAGTGGGACACTTGAAACACAAAACTTGGAAACAAAAACACATCCCACATCGCCTAGTGAAGGAAGTGGAGACTAGTTTATAAGGATTTCCTTGTACTAGCTTTCAAATTCCTTTAGGTGAGCTATGGTTCCACTCCTACGCGCGCGCAGTGGGGGTGCAGATTGTGGGATTTCTGGGCCAAAATGAGTTCGAAGCTTCTGAACTCATGCGAGCCCGCGCGACCTGCGGACACGAATGCAGCTCCGAAACCTCGCCTAAGTGTGAAAATTTTTGCTGCTAGTTCGGGTCAGTTTTTCCAAGATATTCTGTAAATCTATTTTAGGAATAGATTTGAACTTATCAGACACGTTTTTACAGAATAATATTTGTGTAATACATTATACGAAAATCTGGTTTTATCATAACAGATTTCGTTTATTATAACTTTTATTTAGTCTTGGAGGACAAGACAGGTTTTGAGTATAAATAAAGCCATACCTCATTCAGTTTAATACTGCTTTCGTTTATTTTATTGTTATACTGTCTGTCTTCTGCTTTTACACCTTTCTGTCTGTGTTTATTTTTCTGTTATTTAATTTCTGTTATTTATTATCATAATTTGATTTTATATATAAAGTGTACATCGTTTCTTACAAAAGCTACGTTTGTTTAGCGATGAAGCAGATAAAAAAAAAATAAAAAAAATAAAAAAATCGTTTAGAGTGTGATTTAGGCTAGTGACAGAAGGAGTGGACGATCGAGATAGTTGATCGATTACACTCGATCACCACTTATGTGGCTAGTCGGTCGTTGCATGACAAAAACACAAACCGGTCGACTACTAGACCGACTACTTTCATTTATTTTTTTGCCCTTTATTTTGTCGCCCTTACTGGGGCACTGAATCGCCTGCAGGTCGCTGGAGAGAGAAAGCTGATGTGGCAGAAAAAAGTAAGGGGATTGAATCCCTTTACTGTAGGTAGCCTTATATTTGATCCTAAATCGCTTTTTGGTTAATTTCATCCTCTTGGAATCTTTTGATATTTAGAGATTTCTTTTGAATTTGGTATCGACCGAAACAAAATAAAATTAAGTGTAATTGTTTTGTTTCTATTGGATTCATGGGCGGAGATAAAGGGGGTCCGGGGGGTCACGTGACCCCCCGGCGAAAAAAATTGTAGTGTAAATTTTCGAAATTTTCGGCTATTTTTGTAATTTGCCCCCCTAACGGACCAATTTTTAGTGTAGTTTCTAAAAATTATCATATTTTGCCCCCTCGACAAAAAAGTTCTGGCTCCGCCCCTGATTGGATTGACGAGTTTCTGTGTTATTGGTTTAATATTTGAGTTAGGCTTTGAACTAGAATATGGGTTTTTTGGGATTTTGTGTCACGTGATTATGTAATTCCTATTCGGCATTTGTTTTGTGTTAGATTTTCAAAAGGTATATTTCCTTGAAATCGTTTAGAATAGATCGTGTGATTTGTTTAGCTACAGGAAAAGGAAAAAATAAATAAAATTGCTTGATTGTGTTGTTGAAGAAATTGTTTGTTTTGATTTTTTGTTTTTACTGATGATTCGTTTGAATTTGGTATTGGTTGAAGAAACATTTTTTTTTCATGATTTTTTCTTTACATCTAAAGACGACTAAAACTCGATCAGTCTTCACCTAAAGTTGATTAAAGCTCGTATAGTCTTTATATTTTTTGCAACTTTAGTCGACTAAAGTCAACTACTTTTTCCCTAAATTTCGATAACTATAGTCGAACTCTTCTCACCCCTCACCTTAATTAACGTTCTACCAAACTTTCGTTCATAATGACGAATGATACTCCCTCTCCTCCCACCCTATCACACACCGATAAATTTTATGTCGTTAACTCTATTACCAACCTCATTCCTTTTAAACTTGATGTGAACAAAGCTACTTATGTCGGATAGTATTACTTTTTTCATGAATCACTGTGATAATTTTGATGTCTTAAAACATATCATTAATGACTCTATAAGTTCTTTTATATGTATCGCATGCGTTGTTTGCTGATTTTCGAGTTTGGGCGTTCGCTCCCTCCAGTTCCAATCGTGGGGATGTTAGTGTGCCAATTTGTGTTAGATTGGTATTTGTATTTGAGGATAAACAGGCTTGGGTAAAAAAAAACAGGTCAACTCGTCTAACCCGTTTAATAAATGGGTCGTATTTGAGTTGAGTAAGTATTAAACAGGTCAACCCGTGAACACGTTTAAGTATCCACTAAAATTAAAGTATATAACTTGGATTTTATGTTGGATTTGGATTAAATGTATTTTGTTATGTTCTTAATACATGAGTGAATTACGATTATATTCCAATTTCATTAAAATTGTATTGTAGTTATTTGTATGTTATTTTAATCATTTTTTAGATCTTTATATAATTTTTTGCATTTTAACTAGTTAAATCGATAAACCTTTAACCTTATACACTACTTGATTTATTTATTTAAACATGTTACCAATGGGTTACACATGTTATACAAGTCCGGGTTACGGTTAAGTTTCTTAAAATGATTACTAAATAGGTCGTGTTTGGGTGGAGGTTAAAATAACACGCCAACCCACGAACTCGAATAGGTTAACCCGAACACAACTCGATTGCCACCCCTACTATATGTTAGGACATATGTAATCACATAATTCATTAATCAATATATCATGTATTACAAGGTTAAGGCTTCCCACAATTCTTTACCATACGCAAACATGCTCAGATAAATTTTTTGATCCCAAACTTTTAAGTACGGAATGCTACTAAGCGCAATCACTCAATAATACGGAGTAAACAAGTTTTATGCATGTACTCCTACTATTATCAAAGAAGATTATCAAAATTTGAGTTTCATGTCATTTTTATTAAATCAACGGTTAAATGACTATAATGCCCATTCGGGGATATAAATATGAAAAAGCATGCTTTGGTAGTAAAAAAATGAGAGTCCAAAGTGGAATAAAGTGACATGGTTTTGCCGCTAATAACAAAAAGCATGGCGTTCATTGCCGCCAATTCTATTTGAAAAATAAGGTCTTAATTTGACGTTATTCTTTGCACTTAACTATGATCAAATTTAAAAAACTATTTTTCTGCTTACTATAGTTATATCCATAAGAAACTAACGATAGAAAGAATACAATGTATTCACATGTTTGGAGAACTCATGTTTTTATTACGGTGTTTGGTTTTCAGTCGATTAAGTACATCACAGTGGCGCCGATTAGCATGTGCAAGTGGTGCAACCGCACATGACCCCTTATTGTAAGAGGCATCTAATTTAGTATACACCCATTAATATTTATAGTTTTATACGTATCTAAGTATATAATGTTTTAAACTTTATATACTCCTTCCGCCTTGAACTATATGTCCACTTCTAATTTGCATACGATTTAAGAAAATTTCACTAACAATTTTATTTATCAATCAAATATCATCTCTTTTATTAAAGTCCTTTCTTAACTGATTAAAATATAAAAGTTGACAAATATTTTGAGCCAACTAAAATATCAGCATTATAATTTGTGACGAAAAGAGTATAAAAGTTTGAAGTGGACAACAAAAGAGACGATAAGGCCAACAAATTTCAAACCAAATCTTTTTTTAATTATGTTACATTATATATATAGTAATTTGAGAGCAGAT
The DNA here is from genome assembly GCA_030686995.1 of Artemisia argyi. Taxonomy (NCBI): domain Eukaryota; kingdom Viridiplantae; phylum Streptophyta; class Magnoliopsida; order Asterales; family Asteraceae; genus Artemisia; species Artemisia argyi. The sequence goes on along the minus strand of CM060687.1, from coordinate 162,304,364 downwards.
GATGCCATATGACGTCGCATGGCCTGCCGTTTCTTTTTCCAACAAGAACTTTACTTTAACCCAGGCGAAGCTCAAAATAGTATTTACGAAACATACCCTTTACTATATAATGGGTTAAAAAACAGCGCAAACCACTATTTACGAAACATACCCCCTACTATATAATGGCTTGCGAAAACTACTTTAAACTTTAGCGAGCCCCGCCGCAAAACGCCATCAAGAACCACGCCGTTTCAATTTTTTTTGGGACTTTTTAACCCCGCACCGAATACCTGACCCACTTTCTATTTAACAAAAAAAATAATGTGCAATAATCAACGAATAAAACAACGCCCCGCCGCAACGCGGTGGACCGTTGCCCAGCTCGTCTCTAATAATTACTCCGTATTTTCGTAATTTGAACATTTTCTTGTTGGACCTTTTGTTGATCAGATGACTATGGCCCATAAAGAAGCTAGACCACTTTCACTTTATCACTTTTATATTTCTATTGTCCCATTACAACTTCCTCAACTTTATTATTTGGTCTACAAAAGTGGATAAAATAATCTACAACAATCTCACGAAGCGATAAAAGCGTCTACTTTTACATATTCAAATTGAATAATAATTATGCACCTTACATGCTTACAATTGAGTTATCATGCTAGTTATATTTTTTGTTTTTTTTGATAAATCGTCAAATATACATCAAATGATAAGGAGATAAACCATTATAATGATGCCGGTGTGGACCCAACTAGTAACGGTGACTACTCTGCCGGAAGCACAACTTCATGCGGTGGTGTAGTGGTTAAGGACTATTACTACTCAATGTGCATGTAATACGATGTGTGAGTTCCCATCATTTGGTACCATGTGCATGATTCAACATGTATAAGATAGACAAGATGACTAAGGAATGTCAATTTACAAAATCACTTTTTAGGGTATAAACTATAAACCATGATAATAAAGCTTATTCACGTTTAAAATTGGAATCGATAGCTTAAAGATATATATAAAAGAAGAGTAATGCTACATCCACAAGGAGTTTACAAAACAAGCCTTGGTGACATGACGTGACTCTAGTTCAAACTTACATTAAAATAGACTCGAATTCTATAGACCAAATGGATATTCACTAATCTTTGCTCATTTTATGGGTTTTGCTAACGACAACCCTTAGGGCTGTGGTTAACAAGATGTTATTTATTACATTGTTATGAATAATTGATTATGATTAGTTGATAATTCAGAAAAAGATGAGCACAATCCCGAAAAATATGGAGCCACAACAAACAAGTGATTGTGATTGGATGATTCCACTCATTACAATGAATTTGTAGTAAAAATAAACTTGTTCACGACAGCCCTAAAGGTTGTCGTTAGCAAAACCCATTTTATAATTATGTCATTAGCCCAACAAGAAAACGGATTGACTAACAACTTTTATATGACCTCTAGGTTTTGAGAATCGTTTTCGTTGGAGTTTTGAGGCATGATTGCATGGGCTTTATTAGCCCATTCTGAATTTTGGATAATAAGACCGTGAAAGCCTTATAAGAGCTTTTTAAGGTATTCGTAAGTTTTAATTGTAACAAGTCATCTCATCACTGGCATAATCACTTTAAAAAAAAAAAAAAAAAAAAAAAAATGTATTTTTCATAGTTTGGACTTTGGATCATCTCAAAGTTTCATTTTTTATACATTATGCATGATAAGCTCGTTATCAAGCTTACACAATTAGACACTATAAGTTTCAATGCATTGGTGGAGCTTAGTGCAGGTTGGGGAGGGTGGTTCCCCTTCCCTTATTATTATTTAGGAGTGTATTTTTCTTGCTATTTGTATGTTAAATTTTTATATTTTATTTTTTGGCCTTCAGAATATATATGAACCATCGTAATGGCCTTTCAGATTTTATGTTGAAGCTCCGCCAGTGTTTCATTGGATATGTATTCTACTAGATTACCCTATAATCAAACCTAGTTAAATTTAGCTTGAAATCTTTATATCGCTTTTTTATGATCATCTTGTATTGAAAGTCAAAATTTCACTGCTTACCGACATATGCCGTTAAAAAAATGTGAATGCGTATTTCCTCTAACATATGGACCACACATATTCATTCTACCCCAAGAAATGGAAAATGGGTAGCCTAAAAAAGAATGAGTTTCATCTACAAATTTAAACACCACCTTTTTGTATTTAAGGCAAAATGGGCACCACTCTACTAGTTCCAAATATACACGAAAAGTGTCTTCCAAATGACATATATTTCTAGATAAAATAAAAATGGGTATACAAATTATTTGGGCTCTTGCTGTTTTTCATTTCACATGAGATAGTAACAAATGGTTTCATGATCAAATTATTTTAGTTATGTGTAAACTCGTCCAAATGGTATATGAGTTGTCCATCAATCTAGAGGTTGTGGGTTTAAGCTTCGCTGAAAGTATTTGTAAAATATATTATGAGATATGTGGTATAGGGTGAGAAAAAAAATTACTATGAGGAAAAAAACAAAAAACAAACTCGTACAATCTATGGACATAAGTTATTTTGGCTAGAATCTTAATGATCCAAAGTTCCCAACCTTCGATCAATTGTGACTATAACAAGAAATTGAAACATGAGTTTATGGCCCAAAATTTAGGTGTCTAAACTAGTTTTAGGTAATTCCTTCCATAATTAATGACCCATAATTTATTACTCCCTCCATCCCATATTAAGTGTCCACAATGGAATCTTTGAATGTCTCAAATTAAGTATCCACTTGTACTTTTCAACCAATAATATGAGACTTTAGTGGGTAAAAATAATATTTGATTGGTAGAGAGTTTATGATGACGTATACTCCATATTCGGGTCACGGACACGATTAATGAACATTACTAAGACCCAAACCCACCACGAGTGGGCTATCATAACAATGATTGGGCTATCACACTAACGGTTTGGGCTCACGAAAGCCCAAACCCAAAGTTATTTATGGTTTTGATATAGATATCTCTTATTTAAGGGATATATATCCAAACCGGATATATACGGAAGAGTGAGGCGCACGCATCCAACAAGGATTTCGTGCCTATATAAACAATATCATAACCCTCGTCCAAGGTACGATTTCACAACCCTAACTCTTCAAGTATAACCCTAAAAACTGATTACTTACTCTCACGCCGGAGGATAATCGTGGGAGACAATCCCACGATAAGCCTAACGGTGTTTGTTTGTTTTCTTAGTGCGCATGTCTCAAGCATTAAGGTTGAATTGGTACGAAAACAGGGACACGAATAAGGAACGCCCAACTTTTGTATCAACAAGTGGCGCCATCCGTGAGACCCTACACTAAGAACTAGAATGACGATGCACAAAAACTCGAGTCAGCGGACTCCGCAGTTGGAAAAAACACACGGTGATTCTCAGAGGAAGAAGCATCAAGACTCGACCTCAAAGCAGGCCTCTGGAACAACCAGTGCACCTGGTCACCAAGAAAGGGGCCCTACTCTAATTCTCCCAACGGAAAAGTTACCTACAGGGACTACCCAGGCCACAATGCCCCCAAGCGCTGAAGATCTTCAGCGCACTCTTTTCACCACTCCCCATCAGACGGCATTGATTGTGGACAACACTGTGCCGCCGTGCGCGCCTAATTGTGATAGGGGGCCTAATGTGGAAATAGATGTCCTCGGCTCCTCGCAGTAGAAAGAGAGGCTCCAGAATTCACACTCAGTAATTTTGTATCCCAAAATTACGAAACCCTAACTGCCCTCATGCAAGAGGAAGCAAGGAGAAGCTCAAGTATGAGCCTGCAAGCCAGGCTCAACTTTGACCCTGAGCGCGAAATATCCCCACCACGCTATTAGAATGAGATGCGCGAAAAGGGTACACGCCGACCCCCAGTATTCACCAGGATTGGAAGGAAAACTGTGGAAGATGAAACATTTAATTCGCAGTACTCAGAAGAATATGAATATGATGGAAGGCGCACCAATGTCCACGCTAGACTTGGTAACCGCAGAATACAGGACAGACTTGGACGACAACGCTCACTAAGCGATAGCTCTTCAAGATCTGGTAGTAGAAGAATTCAGGATAGACTGGGGAGACGGGCTTCCCCAAGTGGAAGTCCTCCAAGCTCAGATTCTGAGGAAAAATGGCGTAAGCGCCGTAAAAGAGACAACTCCTCCTCAAGTGACTCCTCAGACAACGAGGACAAAGAAACAGGACATTGGAAGTCCATAGGAAGACATCGCGAGGAAGAAGACGAAGATATGTCTCTTCTTTGGCGTCGCCAAAAGGTTGATGCATTCACACGACGCATCAGCAATTATTCGGATGATAAGAAGAGGCGCATGCCCGCCAATGTTAAAACATATGATGGAACGGGTGATCCTGATGATCTCCTAAAAATTTTTGAATCTGCTGCTACCATCAAAAATTGGCCACAGCCTGTGTGGTGTCATATGTTTAACTCTACATTAGTAGGGAATGCACGAACTTGGTTTAGCAAGCTTCCACGAAGAAGTATAAACGGGTTCGAAGAATTACGAAAAGCATTCCGTCTGAACTTCACCCAAAAGAAGAAGTGCGCCAAGAACCCTGTTGAACTGGCCAGGGTGAAATAGCGCCAAGGGGAATCAACAAGCGCTTATGTGGAGCGCTTCAAGGATGAATGCATACACGTGAAGGCGTGTCCTGAAGTGCTAAAAATCTCAGGGTTCATGAATGGGATAAATAACCCAGAACTCATTAGGAGATTAAATGATAAGGTTCCCCAAACCTTTGATGAGCTAATGAAGCGTACAAGGTCCTTCATCCAAGGAGAAGCAGCAGCCGCGGATAGTAAAAAAGGCTACTTAAATTACAGGTCACAAGAACAGCCTAGGAAACAATCCAATGACCAAAGTAGCAACCGTAACAAAAATTATCGCGGCCAAGGAAGTGGACGAGACAACGAAAAATACACCCCCCTCACGAAAACTCCAAGGGAAATATTTGTAACAGAGGGCGCAAACTTCCCAAGACCTCCACCAATGCGCACCCCAGAGGATCGGCGTGTGGGGAATGGATACTGCGAATACCACGGACAAAAGGGCTAGACAACCAACGAGTGTGTCCAACTACGACAATTAATAGAAAAGCTAGTAAAGGAAGGTAGAATGGACCATCTCGTTAAGAATATAAAAGAAGGAAAGGACAAACAGAAGAATGGAAGTAAGAAAGAGACAAAGAGAAAGCTGACATTATTTACATGATACAGTCATGGCAACGAAAGACAAAGCAGAAAACAAGCCAAAAATTCTCTTTTGGGAATGAGATCTCCTTTCCCACCTTGGCTGCGGATAACGCAGTAGTAGAACCACTAACCATCGAGATACATACAGGAGGACACGAAATCCGCCGATATGTATATTGATGGAGGAGCATCCGCAGACATCCTGTATGAACATTGTTTCAAGAGGCTGCGACCCGAGATACAAAGTCAGTTAATTCCGACTGCGACGTCGTTGACTGGATTTACAGGAGAGAAGATATGGCTTATGTGGCAATTGCATTTACTTGTAGTCATTGGTGATGAACAACATTCCATAACAACCTGGGTGAACTTCATGGTGATCAAATCTCCCTCACCGTACAACAGTATCATCGGAAGACCGGGAATATCGTCTATGCGCGCTGTACCATCCACAACACATGGGATGCTTAAATTCCCAGTGGATGGATGCATTGTAACTATCGACAACACTACCACATCACCCAAAGAATGCAACACAGTAACCAGCAAAGTGGAGGATGTCCCAGAATAGCGCGCAGCCAAAGTACCAAACTAAAAGGTTGCCATTCACCCAGATTACCCAGATCAGCAAATATCAATTGGAAGGTCACTATCTGACGAAGGCAGAGCAGCTGTGTGCGCACTCTTACAAAAGAACCTAGATATCTTTGCATGGGAACCAAAGCACATGATTGGAGTGCCACGATCTATTACGGAGCACAAGCTACAAATCCGACAAGGATATCCTCCAATACGACAGAGAAAGCGCGGCCAAGCCCCGGATCGCGCAAAAGCCATCCTGGAAGAAGTACACAAACTTGTAGACGCAGGTATCATGCGAGAAGTCTACTACCACGACTGGCTTTCCAATCCAGTAATGGTAAAGAAGAGTGATGGCAGTTGGAAAATGTGCGTGGACTTCACTGACCTTAATAAACCATGTCCACAGGATTGCTACCCGCTGCCAGAGATAGACTGGAAGGTAGAATCTCTATGCAGATATCCCTTTAAATGCTTCCTAGACGCATACAAAGGGTACCATCAAATTCAGATGGCTGAGGAAGATGAAGAGAAAACAGCCTTCCACACAAGTTAAGGGGTCTTTTGCTATATAAAAATGCCCTTTGGTCTAAAGAACGCGGGAGCAACATACCAGCGATTGGTGGACATGGCATTTGAAAAGCAAGTAGGTCACAACCTGGAAGTTTATGTTGATGACCTTGTTATAAAGAGTCATACTGAGGAAGAATTGGTGCGCGACATCGAGGAGACGTTCAAAACACTGGGAAAGATAAACATGAAGTTAAACCCCAAGAAGTGCACTTTTGGCGCAACAGAAGGCATGTATCTTAGATATCTAATAGAACCTGATGGCATCAAGCCTTGCCCAGAAAAGACAAAAGCTGTCATCGATCTCCCTTCACCGCGCACACTGAAAGAAGTCTAGTCATTAAATGGAAAGCTAGCTGGGCTAAACCGATTTTTGTCCAAATCAGCAGACAAGTCTCTCCCTTTCTTTAAAACACTCACAAAGTGCACAAAAAGGGAGACTTTCGTTGGACTGAGGAGGCGGAGGAAGCCTTCCAACAACTTAAGCAACATCTCGCAGCGCTTCCCAAACTTGTCGCACCCCGACCAGGGGAGGAACTGATCATGTACTTATCTGCAACTCATGGAGCAGTCAGCGCGGTGCTATTGACGGATAGGAACTCCGTTCAAACACCCATATACTTTGTAAGCAAAGCACTCAAAAAGACAGAGACTAACTATACTGCTATGGAAAAGCTGGTCCTAGCTTTGGTATTTGCAGCTAAAAGATTGCGTAGATACTTTCAGGCGGACCCAATAGCTGTAATAACGGACCAACCTATCAAACAAGTTATCTCTAAACCTGACGCATCAGGACGGCTACAAAAATGAAGTGTGCTATTGAGCGAGTACAACATCTCGTATAGACCACGCACTGCAATCAAGGGGCAAATATTAGCAGACTTTATTGTTGAGAAGCCAGATACCGATACTCCACCTCCGACAAGCAAGGTAGAATTACAAGAACCATGGGTTCTATTTACAGACGGATCCTCGTGCGTGGATGGATCAGGCGTGGGCCTTATCCTCACTAATCCAGATGGAGTAGAATTCACTTACGTACTGCGTTTCGAATTCACAGCCATAAACAATGAGGCAGAATATGAAGCCTTACTTGCCGTACTACGCATTGCAACTCAAATGGGTGTACGTAGCCTAGAGCAAATGTAGATTCCAGGCTAGTAGCCAATCACGTGCTAGGTGAATATGAGGCCAAGGATGAACACATGGTCCAATACTTCGAAAAAACCAAGTCTCTAATCCAGAACTTTGACAGGTTCACTATCAAACAAGTCCCTAGAGGAGAAAACAGGAAAGCTGATGCGCTTAGCAAGATTGCATCTACAAGCTTTGCGCACCTATCAAAACAGATATTGGTGGAAACTCTGAAAAACAAATCAATCTCGGAGATGGAAATATCCACGGTGATAGAGGAACAAGATCCTACGTGGGTGACACCTATCATTGAATTTATAAGCAAAGGAATCTTACCACAAGATGATAAGGACGCTCGTAGGATACGGTGCACAGCGCAGAGATTTGAACTCTGAGATGGCATCCTATATCGACGTTCATTCCTACAACCATGGCTCCGGTGCGTTGGACCTCTTCAGGCAGATTACGTACTCCGAGAGATTCACGCTGGTTCATGCAGTATGCACTCAGGACCACGGGTCTGTAGTGGTGCGCGCCCTGCGGTCAGGATACTATTGGTCCACTATGCACCGCGACGCGCGGGATATGATAAAGAAATGTAGCGATTGCCAAGTCCACAAGCCAATTCCGCGCCGACCACAACAAGAGCTAACCCCCATCACCTCACCATGGCCATTCTATAAATGGGGCATTGACATCGCAGGCCCTTTTCCGGTCGCAGCGGGAGGGCTAAAGTTCCTCATCATAGCTATAGATTATTTTACTAAGTGGATTGAGGCAAAAGCAGTGGCAAGCATCACGGGCAACCAAGTCAAACGCTTCGTGTGGGACAACATTGTGTGTCGCTTTGGGCTACCTGGAGAGATTATTTCGGACAACGTAAAAAAATTATGTGACAACCCGTTCAAAGACTGGTGCGCACAATTAAATATTACACAACACTTTGCTTCAGTTAAGCACCCACAAACTAATGGCTTGGTTGAACGCGCAAATCGCAGTCTGGGCGAAGGAATAAAAGCGCGCCTTTACAGACAAAAAGGAAGGTGGGTGGATGAATTGTCACATGTTTTATGGGCGTACCTCACGACAATAAAAACCAGTACTGGAGACAAACCATTCTCTCTTGTCTATGGGACAGAAGCTGTCATACCAGCCGAGATTGGAATGCCAACTATCCGTACGGCGGAAATAAATGTCACAACAAATGACGATGAGCGGCGCATAGACTTGGATCTGTTGGAAGAAAGGCGCGAACGCACAGCTATACGTGAAGCAAAGACTAAGTAAAAAAATGAAGAAGTAATACGATGCAAAAGTCAAACACACTTCATTCAGGCCAGGAGACTTTGTATACCGCGCCAATGATACAAACCACGCAGAAGACACAGACAAACTTGGACCCAAATAGGAAGGACCCTATGAAGTCACATATGCACTAGGCAATGGTGCATACAAGTTGCACGATATGGAAGGCCATGAGCTAGCACGCACTTGGAATATCTGCAATCTCAAGAGATGCTATCTTTAGGAAAGGCGACGGCCCACACACAGACAACCTTGCACTTTAGTACGTGCCTAATAAATGTCTCTACTTGAATTTTTTTTGTTTTGTTTAGAATTGTCTTTTATCTTCAAAAACTTGCAAGTATTAATAAAACGTTGTGGTTTCTAGCTAACTCCATAACACATTTAACTTTATTGCTTACATTTTTTCTTATTTCTCAATATTGTTATTTTATATTTTGCCTACATGGCGTGCATGCACTTACTAAGACCTACGACGGCAGAAAGGATGAGTAAACCTACTAACTAACTCGTTGAGTAAGAGGGTTGCAAACCCATCAACATTGAATCACGTATCCTTGCTAAGTACCTTACTTTCAAGACGTTGAAGTAAGTTTAAAGTGCGCATCCCACGACGAATACGCAACATAATGTACACTGTACATGTTTAGCAATATACGAGCCAAGACTCTTGGCCATTTGATATAGTATTTGCAAAATAATGCAAGTCTATCTTTACACTTATGATTTTTGTTAAGATATGCACTTAATACAAGTCATCTTAAGTATGTCTAGGCTTAAATTTGACTCTTGGATAATCTTTTACACAAAAGAAAACAATCTAAGTACAAATAACAAAGCGTACGAAAAAAGATAAAAATTATTATTCGTAAGAACCATGCGTTTATACAAACTATATCTACAAAAATCCATACATATCTAAATGCTATGAGCACGCCTATGACTAGAGCTACTAGCTGTAGACGCCAACTCCCCAGCCTCACTCAGCCTCCTCAAAAGGCTGCTATCCTCCTGAGATACCGTTGGTACACTAACGGGAATCCCATCAGATCTGGGGAGATTGGTTGCACCAACACCGCAAAGAATAACCTTCCCCTTCACGCCCTTCTTACGTGCAACTCTTGTCTCATGCGCCTCTAAGGACTTCTTCAAAGGCGAAGGGATTGAGCATGTGACGGGGACGAGCAAAAATAGGCATCTTCAGCTGCGACTCGTCTAGCTTAAAAAAGAAGTCAGGCTGCACCTCTGCATCATCGGCCATGTGCCTAGCCAGAGTCAGACCCTGCATGATCACACCGATTGGATAATCTTGATCACGCTCCAATCGGGCGATATGAGGAAAGTCAAAAACCTTCATCCTCTCCATAGCCTCCACGAGTTCATCAAAGGCATTTGCCTTGTACCCAGGTACCTCTACAAGTGGCACCGTCAGCAATTTGCTCTAATGAAGCTCTTCCGCAGCCTGCGCCTTGCCACGCGCCATGGCGTATTCCACAACTTTCCCAAAAGCCTCCATGACTTCCTAGGACTCCAGCGTGCCCATGGCTTCCAAGCGCAGACCATGGCTGATCAACCACCTGTGAAGATAATAATGCACGCGTTAGAAGATAACAAAGGAGCTATAAAATAAAAAAATAAAAAAAGGAAAAAGAAGAAAGAAGGGAAAGAATGAGTACATGGGCTCAGCAATAGAAGAAACTAGATGAGGATATAACTCCTCATCGTACTCTATACTCAGCTTACGCAGCTTGCTCTCCTGCACCTTCAGAGCATCCTCCACACGCTCGCGAAGTTCATCAAGGTGGGCGAAGTGCTCGGTTCTCTTTTCTTGAAGGTACTTTAAACCCCAAGAGCAGTTAGCCCTGTGCTGATCAGTCTCAGCACGCTCTCGCTTTTCCTCAGCCATCAAATACAGCTTCTCATCTGCGAGCCTCCTAGCATATGCAGATGTGGACTCTACATCTGCTCGCGCATCAGCCAACTGCGCTCTAAGCAGAGCAATCTCCTCATCCTTCTGAGCGAGACTGCTACCTTCACCAACATACCGCGCCTTCAGCTGAGTAACCAACTCAGTCTGACGCTCAGCAGCTGCACCCAAGTCTTCCATCAGTTGCTGCGCAGACATCTCCTCCACCTTCAATGGCTCCTCTACATGCTCATGAGCCCTTGGGGTGGCACCAACCCCTCAACAAACACTGCATCACTCCCTGCAGCACTGTCACTACACGCAAACACAAAGAAGTCAAGGAATGGCACAGCGTACAAAAAACATATATATAAATACCCAAACAATGGTTACTTACGTAGGAAGTGAAGTCTCAGCATTCTCCTGCGCAGCAACAGACAACGACGTCTCCTCATCTGTGGATCCATCCACAATGATCGAATGACGTCTGCGCTTGGAGGTACCCTCACCACCATCATCAGCAGCTTTGCGCTTCGTACCCTGGCGCTCCTCTTCAGAGTCAGTGTCCACTTTGAGGATCCCAACGCTAGTAGATGACTCAGCGCGCACAAGCTCAGGCGCCACCACTCCCTGCGCAGGCACAGTCTGCACTGGTGTCGCATTCACAATAGGTTGTGACACGTCAGAAGACTCTTCTTGTGCAAGCTCCGAAAGGCGCCCATAGGTAGCCTCCAAGATGGGCAGTTCACCTTCCCTCAGGGGGCGCACGCCCACGGTCACCTGCGTAGGCTTTGTCAACCTCACTACGGAAAACAGATCCGTTTCTGCGCAACACATAGACAAACAAGAAAAGGAACAAGTTAGTTGTTTAAATCTAAATATACAAGAGCGCTTACATTATAAAGGCGAGGATAATAAAGGACAAGCACCCACCCCGGCCGCTTTCATCCAAAAATGTCGGCACTTCATCACTTGCGCCGAAGTAATTGTGACTCATCCCCATATGAATCAGAAATTCCTCGGGATAGGAATTGATTGGGATACGGTTACCACTAATGGTCTCCGCATCCTCCACGCTGTACGTACCGGGATCTGGGCGCTCATCCTTTGGAAACGTCCTTTGGGTATAAAACCCAGAGAGCGTGGTGAATACCCTATCATCTATCCAGAAAAATCTCTCCCTCCAACCCCTAAGGGCATCTATTTTTTCAGTATAACACTGATAGCGCCCTGGGCGCTTGGAAAACGTCACCCACCCGTTCGACCACGACGTGTGGTAAAACGCGCAGAAAAGGTTGATAGTAGGCCTTACTGCGAGCAAAAGACAGTTTACCTCGAAATTCGTTATTTTCGCCGCACCTATACAGTGCAGCTGCGAAATATGTAGGCGGTAAAAGTTGAGCACGTCACTCAAAAATAGGGATATAGGCACGCGCTGGTTCGCGAACTCAAAAAAGCGCGTGTATACCGCTATTTTCCCCTCAGGGAAATCCGCGATACATGCGTCGGCATCCGGTAATTCCGGATGCACCTCGAGGGGGATGAAATAGTCGGAGGTGAACTAACGAAGTTCATCCTCGTCCATCTCAGAACGGAACTCTTCTAGCTGACGGACCATTTTTACTAAAATGCGCACCCGTAATTACCTCTCGAAAGATATTAGTTTTCTTGAAGAAGGATTTTTAAATAAAGGAAATGGCGTATATATCCAAACATGATATATACCGAAGAGTGAGGCGCACGCATCCAATAAGGATTCTGTGTCTATATAAACAATATCATAACTCTCGTCAAAGGTACGATTTCACAACCTTAACTCTTCAAGTATAACCCTAAAAACCGATTACTTACTCTCATGCCGGAGGATAATCGTGGGAGACAATCCCACGATAAGCCTAACGGTGTTTGTTTGTTTTCTTAGTGCGCATGTCTCAAGCATTAAGGTTGAATTGGTACGAGAACAGGGACCCGAATAAGGAACGCCCAACTTTTGTATCAATAGTTTAGTTAGTGGAATCTTCTAAAACTTTGTGCATTATAAAAATGGACACTTAATATGGGACGGAGGGAGTAGTATTTAATTGCTAAAAGTCGGATCTATATATGCTATGCGAGAAAAAAACATACGGATATCAATACGTTCACATCTGAATTGCTTGTTAGCCTCTCATTATTTGTCAATAATATACGCTCTTAGAAATTTAATCAAGACAAGAGAAAGAAGTGACATGTGATGGTTAAGTTAAAAAAATAAGCGACGTACTTTCTTATATTTTCACATGTAATTTACTTTGTAACATATAATTAGCAGTTTAACAGAACTTATGTTCCCAAATACCAAGATATCGAAACATGAGTTTCTGGCCCAAACATACGTGTCTATGCTAACTTCACGTAATTCCTTTCATTATTAATGACCCAAAATTTATTATTAGGAGTTACTATATTTAATTGTTAAAGTTGGGTCTATATGCTATGCAAGAAAAAAACGTATGAACATTAATACGTTTACATCTAAAATTTTAGTTAGCCTCTCATTGCGTGTTGATAATACGTTTCTTAGTTATTTCCTCATAAAACTAGACTAGCGCATTGCATATTCACATTGTTAATTAACCAACATCAAGATAGTGGAGACGTCACACAGTCTGACATTCGTATAGGAGTTCTCATGTTCAAAACTCACTAGATACGCAACTCGACGACTCGTAGACAATCAGGAAAGGGAAGAAAAATTAATCTGGTTACCCGTTTACAAATTTACGATACTTATATAGTTATATATTGATATCGTTTATAAAATAGCATGCTACAACTTAGACTTAAACCAAGATGCTCAAGTGTTGCTTCCAGTGTGTCCACCGTTTTCACCATAGTTGCGTACTCAAACATATACATTATGAATCACATGAAGTAGTTGTTTGTGATTCTAAAGTAAAGTCAAAACGTTTTCTGAATGTAACGGAAAAAGTTTTCCGAACTAGGGATGGCAATGGGTTGGGTTCAGGGCGGGTTTTAGTGCACCCGTACTCGCACAACGTTTATAATATCTACATCAGTACCCGCCTCATTACCCGCTGGATACCCGGTTAATATTATCTATCAATTTTTCGGGTTTTCCCGTGGGCATTAGTTATCCCCAATAGAATATTTTATGGATAAAATGGCGGGCAATAAGATTAAGTCACAAAACAAAGGAAAACACCTAAATATATTTAAATTTTTTAAAATTTAAAGAAAATGAATATCGTATCGAACGATTAACGCTTTCGAATAATTCATGTACAAAATGCAGATATGTGTGATAATAGAGATACATATGTAAATAATATAATGGAAGAAATTAGATCTAAGTATATTATAATAGCAATAAAGCGGGTAAGGATTCGGGTAGACGAATATGGGTACGAGTAACGATAATCAAGCGGGTATTAATAGAACTCATCACCAAACCTGTACCCGGCTTAAAAAAATTATCAATACAAAATCTGCCCCCGAATCTGACCCAACCGGTTCGGGTTTCAATTTTTCATGTCGATTTTGGGTGCTTTTGCCATCCCTAATCCGAACCATCTTTAGTGATTATGTAGGTAAACTTGAGACGATATAACCATCTCCTAAAACACACTAAGAATGAGGTATATTTATGTTTAAACTTTTCAATAAATTGCAAAAATCGTCCTAGTTGTTTGGCCGAATTGCAAGTTTCGTTCCTAATCTTTCGAAAGTGCAGGCACCGTCCTTATGCGAAACTTTGGGTTGCAAGTTTCATCTCTGTCTAAAGTAAAATGATTAAAATGCCCTTGTCAAAAACTGCAACTCAAAGTTTCTCACAAAAACGATGTTTGCATTTTCGAAAGATAAGGACAAAACCTGTAAATTGGTCAAACCACATGGATATTCTTTTTTCAATTTAGCAATTGTTTATATGTTCCATAGGAAACATTTAACAAAACTTTTAGGGTGTGCTTGGCACATGGCTTCTTGAGTCTGAACTTTTAAAATAAGTTGTCTTAAAAAATAAGTCTAATTTTTCACACAAGCTTATGAAAGTTTATGACTTATAAAATAAGTTATATGCGTCCATAAGTCTAAGCCCATAAAAAGAGGGTTATAAGGATTTATTGTTTGTTAAATTACTTAAATACATTTAAATAGCTGAAAATATATGTAAATTTAATTTGATTTATATTAATAAGTTTTAGTTTTAACAAATTCGCTAAACAGATTTAAAAAATATAAGCTTCAGCTCTCGGCTTAATATAAGTCCCGGCCCAGCCCAACTCTAGCAAATTGCGCAAAACATATAAAATCAGAATGTTCATTACATGAAACGAGATTTTTTACGCTCAATGTAGTGGCTAGAATTCGTACGCATTAACTTCTCACATCTAGATAATACGTTGACTTAAGCATCTAACTTTACACATTTAATAGAGAAAGACAAAATGTTTTTATTGTGGGCGTTGTTTATAGACCTTGAGAAAATGTCAAATATAGTTTAAAGAAATTAATCCTCCCACATTTTAACTCCTATAAATACCTCTACTTTCAAATATGCTTATCCCTCTATAAACCCTGTTTTCCTCTCTTTTTAAAGTACCTAAGAATACAAAATCATGGATCAATACAACACAAATTCGTTATATTCAGATACAAACTACATTAATTCACAATATTCATCACCAAATTTCATTCCAACATGCATGAACTCAAACACAATTGATTCAATGTACTCAAATTACCCACCATCCCCTGTTTTCCACCCGCAATCCGGTTCTTCGGTTTACCTCGAACTAAGAGAACAATTATTTAAATTGTCCGAAGCTTTTGATTCAGAAAACAGATTTACAACAAGCCCAGACGGGATTTTAGATAACTCGATCAATTCATACAGGAAAAGGAAACTGTATAGAGGAGTGAGGCAGAGGAATCATGGAAAATGGATAGCGGAAATTCGATTACCGTGTAATAGGACGAGAGTTTGGTTAGGGACTTATGATAGTCCTGAAATGGCTGCTTATGCTTATGATCAAGCTGCCCATTTGCTTCGTGGGGAGAATGCGCGTTTGAATTTTTGTGATGAGGCTCAAATCGGGTTGATTGGAGATGCTAATAAGTTAAATGCTATAAAAAATGCGGTGAATAATAAGATTCAGGTGGCTGTTAATAAAGAAAATTCTAAAAAGAGGGAGGTGAAAAATCAGGTTGCGAATATTAGTGGATGTTATATGGGCTCGCCAGAGGATGGATTTTCTGGTGAGGATATGGGGTTTGACGTGGCGGCGGATGATTATTTTTTGACGGAAGTGCCTTCATATGATCCGGATTTGATATGGGAAATACTTGATAATTGATGGGAATGTGTTGTACAATGTCCATAGTGAAATAAAATTTGTACATATAATAAAATTATTGTGTACTTGATTTGGAAATAAAATTTGTAAATTAAATAAAACTTCACAATCATCATGGCGTGGCTTTGGCGCTTTGCCCTCTTCCAGTTGCCCTATGTGTGCGAATGCCCTTGAAGATATTGACCACTCCATCATTCGTTGTCCCAGTCTGATTGCTATCCGGAGAAAAGTATGGAGTTGGTGGAACCTTGCTACTCAAGTGGTTTTTCCTTCATTCTCTATCTCGGATATTTTGGAGGGCAGAATCAAGGCTCAAGGTAGTAACCCTTGTTCAAACAAGATTATCCAAGGTGTTCTTTATAGTACAATTTGGTTTATATGGAAGTGGCACAACAAGACTGTAAATGCGGACCCAAATCAGGTGGATAATGTCCTGAACGAAGACATCTTCACCTCTATCCAGCAGGTCTCTAAAATTTTGATTTCGACAAGGTTTAAGGCTCTCGATGCTAATTGGAACTGTTGGATCCCTAGACCTTTAGACATTATGTCTTCTTTGTAATGTTCTGATTTATGTTTCAAAAAAAAAAAAAAAAAAAAAAAAAAAAAAAAAAAAAAAAAATGAAAAACCCTTCTTAATCAATAGCTAGAAGTTGATCTCCGAGTAGTAGGGCAACCAGCCATATCAACATCCGAATAAGCAACCAATGAGGAAGTAGAAGATGAAAACAACTGTAACTCATAGTCTAAAGTACCCTGAACATACCTCAAAATCCGCTTAAGAACCGAGAAATGAGGCTCCTGCGGATCATGCATATAAAGACAAACCTGCTGCTCTACATAAAAAAATATCAGGGCGCGTAAAAGTGAGAAGAGACCCCGCAAGCCTCCTATATAATGCCATATTAGAAACCGGATCACCATCATCGCCCAGTTTACACTCAGTATCATCAGAAGTCCGACTGGATTTACAACCAACCATACTTACGTTGAGATAAAAACATCCTTTAAGAATCACGTGTAACGGAGATACCCAAAAAGTGATTAAGAGAGCCCAAATCTGTCATAGAAAATTCCTGATGTAAAAAAGCAATAATCCACTATAACAAAATCTCAAATGAAGCATTGAGAAAAATATCATCAACATATAGTAACAAATAAGCAATGTCCGTCCCCTGTCTATAGATAAATAACGATGACTCACTACGACTATGACTAAACCCAATCCGAGTAATATACGCGGCAAAGCGCTGAAATCAAGCCCGAAGGCCCTGCTTAAGACCATAAAGAGACAACTGCAATAAAATTACCAGGATGTGCAGAATCCCGAAACCCAGGCGGCTGATGCATATACATTGTCTCAGCTAAATCACAATGTAGAAAGACATTCTTAACATCCAGCTGATGAACCGGCCAACGTCGAGAAATAGCCGAACTAAGAACTGTCTTGAATAGTACCTGGTTTAACAACCGGGCTAAAAGTCTCATCAATATCAACACCCTCTATCTGAGTACTGCCATTAGCCAGAAGACAAGCCTTATAGCGACTAAGGGTACCATATGCTAAAAACTTGTAGCGAAATAACCAAATACAACGAACAATATTTGCATCCACGGGTCGAAGTACAAGAGTCCAAGTGCTATTTTCAATAAGTGCATTATACTCATCACACATAACATTTACCAATTTAAATCATTAAACGCAGTGTCATATGATTTTAGTAAATGAGAGATAGAAGACACATGAAGACTTCGGCTACGACTAATATGCTAAACATACGACTAACACTTATTTTATATTGAAATATGATTTTACGAGACGTTTTAAAGAAGGCTTGAGCTCTCAATTTTGTTTGAGAGTTTTCTCGAAAGGATATTATTGAGTCATAACCCGCTGGTAAGATTTTATTTATTTATTTTTATTATTATTATTTAATCTCTTTGGTTGTGTAAACAGTACGAGTCGGCTCGCAAGTTACTTTACGAGTATTTAAAATCAACTTGATTTAAGTTTAGTCGGACTCGAGCTAACTTGCGTGAACTTCTAAACTGAGTATTAAAGTAGTATCCTTAACAAGCTCACTAGCGTCAAATCGGTTTATGATTACTCTTTAAGCTGGGAAGTTAAGTCGTTCTCAAATTTGAATCGAGTTTTTCAGTACCCTCTAGTTTAACAAAGTTAAAAGTCAAAACTTCGCTGCATCAAGTTATCCACATATGCCTCTAACAAATGTGAATGCGTATATCCTCTTACTGTTTAACAACATATGGACCACACATACTCTACCCCAGGAAATGGAAAATGGGTAGCCTATAAAAGAATGGGTTTCATCTACAAATCTAAACAACACCTTTTTGTATTTAACGCAAAACGGGCACCACTCTATTAGTTCCAAATATATATATCAAAAAATATTTCATCTAGATGTTATAAACACGGTTATTTAAACTTACTTGGGCTATCTATATTTCATTCACATGAAATAGTAACAAATGGTTTCATGATCGATTGATTTGAGTCATATGCACAATTGTAAAATTTAGGGGCTTAAGTATTTTAACTAGAGTTATAAGATCCAAGTTCCCAACCTTCAAGCATGAGAGGGGAAAATAATAATAATAATAATAATAATAATAATAATAATAATAATAATAATAATAATAATAATAATAATAATAATAATAATAATAAGAGTAAACTGCAAAATACATCCCTGTGGTTTGCCCAATTTGACACCATACATCCCTCTCGAAAAAGTTAGGACAATTACATCCCTCCGTTAGTAAAAGTCAAACAATATACATCCAAAAGGACGAACGATGCAAATGTTGTGTCCTTAACTTGGACACGTGGCAGTTAGTAAGGGTATATCAGTCATTTTACGTTTCCCTCTCCTTCTTTATATAAAAACACACACACTCACACCTCAATAACTCTCTCTCTCTCTTGAATAACCGGCCACCCCACTCACCGGAACACCAGCAGAAACCGGCGCCGGCCACCGGAAAATTTTCCGGCAACCCTTTTTCTTTTCCCAATCGATAGATCGACATCTCCACAACCTATCTGGAGCTTTTGAGCTCTCGACACGCCCCCTAACTCACTCCACGCGCCACCACTGTGAACCACCACCACCACCGAGAGTCACCACCACCTCCTTTCACCTTGTTATCGACGGTAAACCACCCACGAGCCACCCCCGTTTGTTATTTTAATTTTTATTCAAAACCCTAATTTCTAAATCTTTTAATAAAACCGATTTATTGATAAATCTTTTCTAAAAATCATTTTGATAAATGTTTTTAACTTCAAAAACTCGCGTGGATCCATTTTTGTTTGATGTTTGAGGTTGTTTGAGAGTCCGTTTGGGCTCGTTGGTGCTCGACAGTCACCACACCCCACCACCGAGACTCTCGTGGTGGTGAGGGTGTTAATGATGTTGGCTGGGTAACAAGAAATTAGAACCAAGAGGATTGTTTGGAAATCGAACCAAGAGGATTGTTTATGATTTGTGGTATGGATCGGATTTGTGGTTTGGATTTGTGTTTGTGTTTCGAGTCTTGGTTTAATTACTATAGTTGTTATTAACAAATATTTGTTTGTGGTTTGGATTTGTGTTTTTGATTTGTGTTTTGATTTGTGTTTATGATTTGTGGTCTGGATCTCGATTTGTGGTTTGGATTTGTGTTAGTGTTCTTGATTTGTGTTTATGGTAGTTTCATACATAGTGAAAGAAAGAGTTGGTGAAGTAGATTGAACTATATTATGACACAAATAACTTTATTTAACTGCCACGTGTCCAAGTTAACGACACAATGTTTGCACCGTTCGTCCTCGTGGATGTATTGTGTTTGACATTTACTAACGGAGGGATGTGTTTGTTGCAACTTTTTCGAGAAGGATGTATGTTGCGAAATTGGGCAAACCACAAGGATGTATTTTGAAGTTTACTCTAATAATAATAATAATAATAATAATAATAATAATAAAATACGAGTTTGTGTCCCCAAACATAAGCGTCTAAAGGAATTTTAGATAGTTCCTTTCATAATTAATGACCCAAATTTTATCAAGGAGTAGTAATTAATATATTTAATGTTAAAGGTGAATCTATAAGCTATGCAAGAAAAAATGTTTTGAGTTTTAATACGTTCACATCTGAAATGTTAGTTAGCCCCTCATTAATTGTTACTAGTGTTATTCACTTCTTAACATGTGCATCCCATCAAGATGACTTGGTGGTTCGATACTGAGATGTTTTTAAAATAGGTCACGATAACACTACTAGAAAAAGTGCCAATAGCAACGAAAATTTTGCAACAACCAATAAGTCGTTGCTATATTTACACATTAGCAACGAATTTAGCAACGAAATTCAGTAAAAATTGAATCTTTGGTTAGCAACGACTTTTAGTTGCTAAATTCGTTGCTATCTTCTCAAAATTTGGTGGGAACATTCCTTCTCTTTTTTAGCAACGACTTTCTCAAAAAATTTAGCAACGAAGTTTTAATTTTTGCCAATCAAATCATCAAATATTAGCAAGGAAATCACAAATATAGCAACGAATATTTTGTTGCAAAAATTGTTGGTAAAAAATTTTAAACATTTTTGTTGCTAAATATATGAAAAAATCAAGGGAAATTTCTCAAATTTTTTTAGTTAACCAATTTTATTTTAAATTATTTTCTAGTTACTACTTTTATGAAATAGTATAGGGAAAAAATTCCCTCTTTTTACTAAACCCTATTAAATAATGGCGGTTTAATTTCAATCTACTTACGATAATCTATGGACATATAAATATAATATGCAATCCATTGTATGCGTATATATGTTATTTATGGTTTATCTATAAAAAAATAAATAACGCACATTGTCTGTATGTCTTAAAAGCATGAACTTCAACATCTTATGTGTACCGATATAATCTTGACTCGTCTGTTTAACACCTCATTTGTAAAGATACCATCTCGACTCGTCCGTTTAAGATCTCATGTCTAACGATACCATCTCGACTCATCCGTTTAACATCTCATGTATAACGATACCATCTCGACTCGTCCGTTTAACATCTCATGTGTAACGATACCATATCGCCTCATCCGTTTAACATCTCATGTATAACGATACCATCTCGACTCGTCCGTTTAACATCTCATGTATAAATATACCGTCTCGACTCGTTCGTTTAACATCTCATGTATAACGATACCATCTCGACTCGTCCGTTTAACACCTTATGTCTAACGATACCATCTCGACTCATCCGTTTAACATCTCATGTCTAACGATACCATCTCGACTCATCCGTTATTAGGAGTTCAATAATTCTTGCAAAACTGTTTGGTTACAAATTAGTGGACACATTATATTTGCTTTTACTAATATGAGCTCTTTTTCCTGCTTGATTGGTACTGATACTTGCATAAGGAATATTCAGACAAGATAGGAATGTTGATATTGAATAAATTTAAACTATTGTTTGCTTCTCACTATGAAGTACTCTTAGTAGTTTAATGCATTTTTGTTTAGCAATATCACCTTTAAGGACTGCTGCACCCAACCATCTTATGTAAATCATGAAGTATTTAAGTTATGTTTATCTGATTTTACAGGAGAAAAAAACAGGAAAACGAGCATCAAAAGTTGATATGTTCGAAAGGTTGCACAAGAGAAACAAAGGTAAAGGTGTTTGGTGTGATACAAGGTCAGAAAAAATTGTGACAACTTATAAAGAGTCTATCCAAGCTGTTGACGGTGTTGGTTTGGATTCAGCAGATGGTGTTGGTTTGGATACACCAGGTTGTGTTGGTTTGGATTCATCTGGTATTCCTTTTGACTCTGAAGCATGGGAAAAAGCCATCGGCGATCCGAAAAAGAAGAACTTTTATGGTCACGGAATTACTCAAGATCCTGAGATTTTGCATGGCCATGGAACTTTATCTTATTCAACACCAGTCGACAATGAGGCCAACATTCAAGCACAAGTCAATGCTAGAGTTGAAAGTCGGCTTGAAGAAGTGAGGGAAGAAATGAGGGCTGAGATGAAAAAAATGTTAAGTGATCAACAAAAAGCCATGTCTTCTAACAAGTGAGTTCGTGATGTCTAACCCTTTATCAGTATATAAGCTCTAAACTTTTAGGTAGCTAATTTTGTAATGATGTTGTAAATTCATAACTGTGTAGCCGCCCTTACCGATTTTTGATGGGTTATTGTTATTTTGAACGAATAGTTGATGGATCTTGTTAGCTTTATATATTGCATTGCTTGAATGAATATCTTTTAGCAGGTTATAAATGGTTGTAAAGGGCAATTTGGGTATTTCTGTAAAGATTTGTTAGCAACAACTTCATGTGGTTGCTATAGCCAAAATTAGCAACAACCATACGTTGCTATTCCAAAAACTGAAATTGTTGCTGATCAGAGATTTAGTTGCTAATTTAGCAACGAGTGATAGGTCGTTAGTAATATCATCAATAATAATTTCGTTGCTATCTTTTGATTTAGCAACGACTTGTCCATATCCCAAAACTAGCAACGACTTCGAATTTCGTTGCCAAATAGCAACGAACTGAGGCATTTATTAACGATAAGTGGCTTAGCAACGGGCGATATAGCAACGAACCCGTTTCGTTGGTAATATCGTTGCTAACAGCATTTAACAACGAATTTAGGCCATATTGCAACGACTTTCGGCCGTTGCTATTGGCACTTTTTCTAGTAGTGATATTACATATTCCTTTAGACACTTATGTTAAAGAATTGCATTTTACACACTGCATTACATATTCTTCTTGTTGATGATAACATAAATTAAAAATTGCACTAATCATGCCAATGTGTTTCATCTTATTAGCAGTGTATCTGAGCAAGAAAATCCATTTTGTTACTCATATACACAATTTCATCAATTGTATAATACTACTAGTTTGATTAACTGGTTTACCCTTTTACTTCCATTACATCACCCAGCTTGAGTTTATCAAAATTTTGGCTCATTTTCCCTTCAGGATAAATCTGGACAAAAATGTAAATTAAATACATAACTTAATCAGGACATACTCTTGAGCAGATGTAGTAGGAATGGCATACCTTGATCATCAAATCAAATGGAAACATGTATTTTACCGAACTATATTTCCTCTATTTCAACTCGCTTTAGCTGATTGCTCAATCATTTATCAAAGTTATACAAGAATTTGGTTGAGAACCAATGCTCTAAAATGATCAGTTAAATAGGTGATTACTGAGTAAATGAGTTCCGCATGACGATGAGATCTATCTTTCGCAATAAACACATGAACCTCGTTATTCATTTCAATCCAGCTACATCCCGCTTCTTTCAGCACCCCATTACCCTCCACACTCCGTCTCACCTTCTTTGCCTCACCGGCTCACCCGCATACCCTTACTTGCATAAATATTACTCCGTAGAAAGTAAGATATAGGATTCACAATCATTGGGATCATTCAAAATCGCCATTTCTGTAGCATATTCACCTAATTCAAGATCTCCCGCAACTCTACACGCACTTAACAAACTCCTCCGTATTATGGCACCTTGAGGTATTGGTAACTGTTCAATGAAATCTTTAGGTTCATACAACTTCCCAGCTCGACTCAAAAGCGAAACCATACACACGAAATGTTCTAACCCTGGTTCAATCCCAAAATTAGCCATTGACTCAAAATGGTAAAATCCTTCTTTGACAAGCCCCATATGATCACGAGCAGAGAGCACAGCTACAAAAGTGACATAATTGGGTGGCGTTCCTTCATTTAACATTTTTTCAAACATTTTTAAAGATTCTTTAGCGTCTACATGTTGTGCATGTGTAAATATCATTGAGTTCCAAAACTCATTGTCTTTGTAAAGTGTGGAGTCGAATAGATTTTGAGCTTCTTGTTTGCTTCCACATTTAGCAAACATGTCTAATAATGTGTATGTGACAAAAGGGTCGAGGTTTAAACTTGTTTTTAAAATTTGCGTGTGTAATTGGTGACCAATTGGAAGGCTAGCAAGGTTACTAGCTGCTGTAATTTGTGCCACAATGTGAATTTGTCTGGTTTTTGACATTAAAGTTGAAGTTCTTGATAGAGTTTAAGAGCGGTTTCGTTTTCTGATACTTGATATACTCGAAAAGCGAAGTGTTCCATACAACATCTTTATTACACATCTCATCAATCACAAGCCGTACATCGAATGTGGAAGAGCACTTTGAGTAGACATCGATTAGAGAACTGCCAGCAAATATGTCCAAAGAAACGTCAAATTTGATTATAAATCCATGAATTTGTTTGCTGAGTTCCAAAGTCAGCATTGAAGCTGAAACGCCCAGAAGACTAACAAAAGTCATCAGGCTCGGGTCAATGTTTTTAAGCCTCATTTCACAGAAAGTAAAGATCCAATGCTTCAGAAAGATTTTCATGCCTTGTGTAACCTTCAATCATTGCATTGTAACCAATCACGTTACGATTTGGAACATTATTAAAGACTCTTTGTGCATCATCAAGAGAATTGGTATTTGAATACATGTCAATTAAACCAATATTCACAAATTCATCTTAATCAAGATTCGTTTTTATGGTATAAGCATGTTTTGTCTACCTAACTTTAAAGCTTCAAGCGAAGCACATGAAGTCAGAACACTAGTACAAGCGAACGCATCTGGTTTCCAACCATTTCTAGTCGTATCAATAAACAAACTCATAGCCTCATGACTATCACACGAGTTCTGCATATAACCAGAAATCATCGTAGTCTATGATATAACACGTACTCTTAACTAGCATCTGATCAAAAACCATCCTTCCTGTTCTAACTTTACCACACTTCACATATAAATCAACAAGTGCATTGCTTACCGATATGTCCATTGATTCTCCTCTTCATAACACAAAATGATGAATCTGCTTTCTGTTAAATGTTACGTATAAACATTAATAAGTAAATGTCTAGGATCGAACCCGAGACCTCGGGATTGCACACTTTACAAACAAGAATAATGTAAAATAAATAAATATATATTAAATGTATCGAATATATATATTTATAACACTTAATGGACTAAACGGTCGTTAGTTATTAACCGTATGGACTAATTATCGTTAGGGACGAAAGATATGGACTAGAGTGTAACTTGGGAGTCAAGAAGGATCTAGAACCCCTTAGGGGTGTCCTAGGCCGGTTGATCATGGGGGGGAAGCCCAACCCATGCCTTGCTTGATCACCAAGAAATCACCTAGTATATATACAAGGCCAAGGGTTAAACTTTCACATCTTTTGTGCACACACTCTAACCCTAAAACTTTGTCTCTTCTCTTTGTTTTCCTAGGCCGATCGGTTCACAACCCCACAAAGGGTTTGGGTCGATTTTGGTTCTTCCAAAATATAAGTGTTTTGTTTACTTGCAACAAACCTTTATTCGTTGGTAGTTTGTGTGTACAAGAACGAGGTAATTACTTACTTTAGTAATTATCAAGAGATCGATAAACAAAAAGGTAAGGGGTTTATCATTGATCTAATTGTCCAAGAATCAAGGTTTATTTGAAGTGCATCGGGTACGTTTACTATTTATGTTTTAGTTAATATTTATGTGTTATACTTGATCCTACGCTTCCGCAATATGTGTTATTTGATTGTCTAACTTTAACAGTGGCATCACGAGCCATGTATAACGTGTAATTGATTACTAAAACGTAATAAAAATCGGATCTTTAATTGTTTTAGATACATGTTTTTTTTTGATCTAGGGTTTTTTCTTTTTTTTTTTTTTTTTTTTTTTTTTTTTTTCTAAAAATTTCGAAACCCTAACCCTAATTTTTTTGGGGGGGGGGTCGATTTTTCCATGAAACCTTAATTAGGGTTTTGTGGTTTTCTAAGATTATGTGTAATCACTAGAAACCCTAGGTCATTAACCGGTTAATTGAACGTATCTTGTGACCTAATTGCTAATTGTTAGGTTTTAATCCGTGACTTACATGCATGTTTGTCATGGATCTTGTTTTATTTGTCACATGTTAATATAGATCTTAAATTGGGGAAGACTCCAATATATATATTAAAATCAATTTTATATGCTATGTGGTATGTTTATTAGCTTTGGCCTACGCAATTGATTCGTCAATATATGTGACTCACCTCCATTAAGAGGGGAAGGCCTTAGTTGATTACATGCATAATTATACCTAGAATTGATTTTATTAGGATCTTTTCTAATACGGATTGCATGTGGCTAATTGTTTCACTTTTTATTATTGGTTGTTTGATTTTCTTTGTTACTTGTTTTATTGTTTTTAGTTGGACTGGATGTAAGCAATAAAAGGGTTGTTTTCATAAAGAAAATTAATACGGACTAATAATTGTGAAACCCTAAAGTGATAAAGTAAGAATCTTGCAAGGTCTTATTGCCAATCGTGGTCCGATTCGCACGGTAATCAGCTCCCAGGCGAGACTAGCAAAATTCAAACTTTATTACTATTTTGAGATTGAATCCATAAACTTTTGCTTGAATGATGTTTTGTGCAAATATGCTTTTAAAATTAAGTCTTTTAAGATGATATTCATAACCGTGATTTGAAGGCTTAGAAAAGAGCCTTAGAGTCTGCCTTGGTTATCACAATCTTGAATATGTCTTAAACGAATTACTTTTAAAATCATATATTGTAGAAAGTCATCTTAGGGTTTTGGCATAAACCTCAAGTAAAACTTTGTGTATTAATTTCACAAATTGGATATAAAAAGGTTTTATGAAAACTTATGTTATAAAGATGAGTGCATGCATCTTTGTAGATAATTTTGATTGACATATCAAAAATTAATACCCTTAATAATTTAAGTTATGTGCCATCTATCTATAAGAAACACTTGGAATTTTAATTTAGTAAACGTGAGACCTAGGCTAAATTACTATAACAAGGTAAAATTCTTTTAACGCGTGAGACCATAATTGTAATTTTACAGTTTTTAAGGTAGACGACTTAATTAAGTTGTGCGTGAGACCTAGAACTTAAGGCATGAGATGGGATAAAACATGCTTACAAGGCAAATTGATGAATCAATTTGATGTAAATCCCATAATGATCTAGGAATTGGAAATCTTGTTTGCCAATTATTGTTCGACAGATTACCAACTTTTGTACTTTCACCACTAGCAGATCAACTGATGTGGTGGAATCTATGTAAAGTTGGATCCTAGATTTTCAAGAAAATTAGTTGGTTATATGAATATAGCATTGGGTATTTTATTTTTCTTGAAGATATTGATTATCGAAAATACTAATATTTGAACTTTATCTGTAGATATGGCTCAACCCGATAACCAAACTGTGATTTCTGCTTTCAAGAGTCATCTTGAGAGGGAAAAACTGACTGGAAAGAATTTCAATGACTGGTACCGTTCGCTCAGAATTGTCTTGAGGGCGTCTGGTAAACTAGACTTCTTGACCGAAGAATGCCCTGCTGAACCTGCTGCTACTGCAACACCAGAAGCAAAGGCAGCATGGAAGGTGACTAATGCTAAGTTTAATGAGGTTGCTTGTTTAATGCTCACTAGCATGAGTGCTCAGTTACAAAAGAAGTACGAGTACGCGTTCCCAAAAGACATGCTTGAGATGCTTAGGCAGTCTTATGAGAAGCCACCTGCAGTTGAATTGTATGATGAACTTGACAAGCTACACAACTGCAAGCATGGTGATGGTAAACCAGTAGCCGATTATGTGGATGAGATGAAAGATTCCTTTGATCAACTTCACAGAATTGGTTTTGGTTACCCCGAGAATGTGCAAGTGCACTTGATCAACAGATCCCTCAACAGGGATTTTGCTGGTTTTGTGCAGAACTTCAACATGCATTGCTCGGGGAAGACAGTCTCAGAATTACTCGCATTGCTTGTTGATTATGAGAAAAGTCTACCAGCCAAGGTCAAGACTCCCACCCCACAAGTGTTGGCAATTCATGGGGGGAGAATCCAGAAGAAATCGCATGTGAACAAAGGCAAAGGTAAAGGTGATAAAGGCAAGCAGGTCATGGCCTATCAACCTCAACCCAAGATGAAACAACATCAGCCTAAGCAGAACAAGGTGAATCCGCCAAACAAGAAGGATCAGGCTTGTCACCATTGTCATGAAAAGGGTCATTGGAAGCGCAATTGCCCTCTCTACATTCATGACTTGCGACTCAAGAAGCAGGGGAATGATGCTGGTAACCCCAGCACATCAGGTGCGTTCTTTATGATTGAATTATTCACTCTTACTCCTAAATTGAATTCATGGGTATATGATACGGGATGTGGCATTCATATTTGCAATACCTTGCAGGGGTTTAGAGTTGAGAGAAAGCTGGCCTATGGACAACAATTCTTGCACGTTGGTAACGGAGCGCATGCAGGAGTTGAAGCTATAGGAGTTTTTAATTTAGTGTTGCCTTCGGGCTTAGTACTATCTTTAAATAATTGTCATTATGCACCGTCAATTGTTAGAGGTGTAATTTCATTTTCATGTTTGTTGAACCAAGGTTTTCATCATACTATTTCTAGCAATGGAATTTCAGTTTCTTTAAATAATGTTTTTTTATTTTAATGCTATTGCTGTGAATGGTGTATTTGAAATTGATATGAATGATAATGATAATGCTTTTGTTAAAAATAATTCAATGTATAGCATCAACAATAAGAGAATCAAGAAAGGTCTGGATTCATCTTATCTTTGGCATTGTCGACTTGCTCACATTGGTAAAGATCGCATGAAAAAGCTGCAACATGATGGGCTTTTAAATAAGATCAATGATGAATCATTTGATAAATGCGAATCTTGCATTGCTGGGAAGATGACTAAGAAACCCTTTAAAATTAGGATTGAAAGGGCTAACGATCTACTTGGTCTTATTCACACAGATGTGTGTGGACCACTTAGACATGTGTCAAGGAGGGGTGCTAGCTACTTCTTAACATTTACGGATGATTACAGCCGTTATGGTTATGTTTATTTGCTTAAACATAAGCATGAGGTATTTGAAACATTCAAAGTGTTTAAAGCAGAAGTAGAGTTGCAACTTGGAAAGAAGATTAAAGCTCTTCGATCCGATAGAGGTGGTGAATACCTGAGTCAGGAGTTCATAGATTATCTAGCAAAGGAGGGAATTGTCCAGCACCTTACTTCTCCATATACTCCACAACAAAATGGTGTATCTGAAAGAAGGAATTGTACATTGCAAGACATGATACGATCTATGTATAATCTAACAACTCTTCCTTTCACGTTTTGGGATTATGCCTTAGAATCTGCGGTTCGCATTCTAAATATGGTTCCAACAAAGAAGGTTGATAAGACACCATATGAGGTATGGACTGGAAAAGCTCCTAACCTGTCTTATCTAAAGGTCTGGGGTTGTGAGACGTATGTTAAACGTGACTCAGCAGACAAACTCCAACAAAGATCTGTGAAGTGCATCTTCGTAGGATACCCTAAGGAAACTATGGGATACTACTTTTATTACCCACCTGAAAACAAAGTATTTGTTGCAAGGTATGGAGACTTCCTTGAAAGGGAGCTCATATCTCAAGAATTCAGTGGGAGAATATATGATCTGGAAGACGGTCAAGAAGATGTAGAACCTTCTGAAAACACTAACCAACTTCCGGTAGAACCTGAAAGTTTAGGTCCTCCACCTGAAGTTGAAGTGATTCCCATTCGTAGGTCAACAAGATCAGTGAAAGCTCCTACTCGTCTATGTCTTAATGTAGAGAGTGATGAGAATATACTGGGTGATCTTGATGAGCCTACAAGTTATAAAGCTGCCATGAATGGACCTGAAAAGGCCAAATGGAAAGAAGCTATGGATGGGGAAATGCAATCCATGGAAGACAATGATGTCTGGGAAGAAGTAGACCTACCTCCGGGTGCCAAACTAGTTGGGAGTAAATGGCTCTACAAGAAAAAGACTGACATGGATGGTGTTGTACACACCTATAAGGCCCGTTGTGTAGCTAAAGGCTATACACAAACTTTTGGTGTTGACTATGAGGAGACCTTTTCTCCTGTAGCTGACATAAGGGCAATTAGGATTCTTATAGCCATAGCCGCTTACTATGACTATGAGATTTGGCAAATGGATGTAAAAACCGCCTTCTTAAATGGTCGCCTAGATGAAGACATCTATATGGCGCAGCCTGAGGGGTATGTAAATCCAGAATTCCCAAATCGTGTATGCAAGCTTAAAAGATCCATTTATGGATTAAAGCAAGCATCACGACAATGGAATAAGAGATTTGATGGTGAAATTAAAAAGTATGGATTCACTCAAAATCGTGATGAGCCATGTGTATATCACAAAGTTAGTGGGAGTAATGTAATTTTCCTTATATTATATGTCGATGACATATTGATCATGGGGAACGACATTCCAAGTTTACAAAAGGTTAAGGAATATCTTGGAAGTTGTTTTTCTATGAAAGATTTAGGGGAAGCTGCATTTATTCTGGGAATCAAGATATATAGAGATAGATCTCAGCGATTAATTGGATTAAGCCAAAGTGCTTACATTGATAAAATACTGAAGAGATTCAGTATGCAAAATTCCAAGAAAGGATATTTGCCAATGCAAGAGCAACATGGCTTGAGCAACAAGGTTTGTGCTTCAACACCTGCAGAGGTGCAACGCATGAAAAGAGTCCCTTATGCTTCGGCTGTGGGATCTATAATGTATGCGGTGAAAAGTACAAGACCTGATGTAGCATTTGCTCAGAATTTAACCAGTCGATATCAGCAAAATCCAGGTGTAGCTCACTGGACTGCTGTTAAGAATATTCTTAAGTACCTTAGGGCTACTAAAGATATGTTCTTGGTTTATGGGGGAAATCCATCAGCAGAACTTGATGTTACAGGTTACTGCGATGCTTCTTGGAAAGGTGATAAGGATGATACGAAGTCTCAGACGGGTTATGTCTTTGTCATTAATGGAGGAGCAGTGGATTGGAGGAGCAGAAAGCAGAGTGTACTAGCGATGTCTGCTACAGAAAGTGAGTATATAGCTGCTTCAGAAGCTGCAATGGAAGCTATTTGGATTAGGAAGTTTGTTTCAGGGCTTGGAGTTATGCCTTCGACTCAAAGACCTATTAAAATGTATTGTGACAATTTAGCTGCAATCACATTTGCCAATGAGCCTGGAATCATGAAAGGCACCAGACATTTCCCGATTAAGCATCACTATGTTCGAGAACAAGTCGAAATAGGCGAAATCGAAATGCTCAAAGTTCACACAGATGATAACTTGGCAGATCAATTAACAAAGCCTCTACCTGGCACTAAGCTTTACAAGCATGCTGAAGGTGTAGGACTTAGATTAGCTGAAAGTTTCATGCCCATTTGTGATTAGTGTTTGGATAAAGGATGTAACGTACAATTATTATTTTAATGAAATAAAATATGTTTTATGTTTATTTATCATTGTCTTAATAATATATCCTATATTTGCATGTTTAAGATCCATGAATAATTTATTATTCTAAATGTCCATTGTCGATTAATGATATGGGAATATCATTAAACTAAGACAAATTTGAGTATTGGTTTAGGATATACTTGAAAGTATATTGATGCGTAGACATACCAATTTCACATAATATTCGATGAATTGAATATTAGACTTATTCCAACAATATGATTTAATATTTAATGTGAGAATCATATTTAAAGTTATCCTCAGACTTGAGATACCAGATAAGTGTCATGGATGTAGTGCATTTTTGTGAAGCAATCTACCGCTCACCGTAACAGGGAGTTATAAGGGTTGTTTTCAGAAGTGTTGCAAAGTTCATGGGTTATTCTTGTAGTCAAGAAAGAATTTATTCCTTCTGATTTGTTTAGAAGTTTAATACTGCTGGGCCCCTCGTAGGGTTGACAAAATGTTTGCATGGCCATGCCCAAAGTCTATCTGGAATACGTTCAGATGTTTTGATAATTTTGTTCAATCATAAAGAAACGAGAAACAGAATTTTAATAAAGGAACTCACATCTTTATTAATGTGGTATTAGAAATGAAAGGATAATTATAATGATGAATCATTAAAGGTTTTTCCAGGAAACCTAGCTCGGATTGAACTAGGGGCATTGGAGTGTTGCAAGACGCTAACCAATGTCATTTTACTATTAATGGATATACGAGTGGGAGCTGTTAAATGTTACGTATAAACATTAATAAGTAAATGTCTAGGATCGAACCCGAGACCTCGGGATTGCACACTTTACAAACAAGAATAATGTAAAATAAATAAATATATATTAAATGTATCGAATATATATATTTATAACACTTAATGGACTAAACGGTCGTTAGTTATTAACCGTATGGACTAATTATAGTTAGGGACGAAAGATATGGACTAGAGTGTAACTTGGGAGTCAAGAAGGATCTAGAACCCCTTAGGGGTGTCCTAGGCCGGTTGATCATGGGGGGGAAGCCCAACCCATGCCTTGCTTGATCACCAAGAAATCACCTAGTATATATACAAGGCCAAGGGTTAAACTTTCACATCTTTTGTGCACACACTCTAACCCTAAAACTTTGTCTCTTCTCTTTGTTTTCCTAGGCCGATCGGTTCACAACCCCACAAAGGGTTTGGGTCGATTTTGGTTCTTCCAAAATATAAGTGTTTTGTTTACTTGCAACAAACCTTTATTCGTTGGTAGTTTGTGTGTACAAGAACGAGGTAATTACTTACTTTAGTAGTTATCAAGAGATCGATAAACAAAAAGGTAAGGGGTTTATCATTGATCTAATTGTCCAAGAATCAAGGTTTATTTGAAGTGCATCGGGTACGTTTACTATTTATGTTTTAGTTAATATTTATGTGTTATACTTGATCCTACGCTTCCGCAATATGTGTTATTTGATTGTCTAACTTTAACACTTTCCACCTTCAATGAACCCCAAGAATCGAACACATGCTTAAAGCACTAGAAAGAACAAATGTATCTGGAACAACATCACTTTCTTATATTTCACTTGACTGTTCCAAAGAAACCTCACTCTTCCCAACTCTTGCATAACCAGCTATCATCGTTGTCCATGTCACATCGTTCTTAATCCATAAACCATCAAAAACCACCTGATCTCTGTAGGAAAAACATTACACGTTTTACTTAAAACATAATGTTAATGTCGTAAAATGTCAAGGTATTTTATGAAGTTGTCCATTGTACTTATTAAACTTTGTTTTGCTTCATTTTGGTTGTTAAAAAGACATGTATCTAGTCGTAATGGCTATTGTTCTTTTTAACTTTCAACCAACAATCGTTATAACCGTTCAGTGCCATACGTTATACTCAAATAACTAGGTCTCTACCCGGCCGATGGCCGATTTTCTCAATAGTTGATTAAAATTATAAAACTATGTTTAAGATTCAATATACAATAGTTATAGCAGAATCTACACACTTCACGGTGGATAATATTAAAAGAGTTATAAAAGAATAATGTGATATTTTGGTTAAGTGTACCGCTTAAACCGCATGGTAAACATCCACAAAGTAATCAAAACAAATGAACCTCAAGGCTTGTGTTCTTATTGCTATGCACTAACAACTAAAGACCGATAAACAAAAAGAAAAGTAATATAACTGAATTACATTAATAGGCAATTGAAAAACATGGGCATATGTGTCTCAATTATGATGAAACGCAGTTTATTTGTTTTGTGGTAACGATTAATATATAATTCCTACTACATGTTTAATAAACTTTAATGTCATGAAATCAATTAGAAAACCCGCGAGCATAATAATATTAGAGAATGCTATAACATTATTTTATAATAATAAGTTCAAAATTCAGGAAATAAAGATTAATATTACACTATGATGGGTTTTTGGGTCATCTAAGTTTGGGTCTATCATGAAACATCTACGTGAAACATATGTAAAAAGGCTTTTCGGCATTTAGGTTTGAGACTTGACACCACAGTGATAATCTTGTAAAACATATGTAATATCATGTTCAAACATACATCCAAGCGTTTCATGGACAGTTTCCTTAATAGTCAAGATCAGATCCGATGGGCCTTAAGTGAGATTCCTCGTAAAGGCCTTGAAAATTTTAAGACACTGTACTAAGTGATAGCGGTTATAAAATTTGGTATTTTTCTTAGTATTTTAACTTTTGATTTTGTGTTGCATCATTGAGGGTATGTTTGGCGAAAGTAACTGTTGCTGGAACTGGTGCTGGTGCTGGAGATGGTGCTGGTGCTGCAGATTATAAAAAGAGATTATTTTTATAAGCTACATGAAGTAACATTTGGTTTTAAGAGATTATGGAAGATTTTTTTTTTTTTTTTTTTTTTTTTTTTTTTTTTTAATCTCTTATAAGCTATATCTGCCAAACAAAGATTATTTTTTAAGTAGCTTATTTTTTGAAAAAATAATCATAATCTCTCAACAATCTTGTGTGACAAACATAACCTGAGTCTTTGACGATTAGACTGGCCGTAATAAAGACAATGTCAATGCGTTTTGATCATGGTCCACGTGTAGTCTATTGTTAGTTACCATCATCATTACACGGGGTAGTGTGACTTTGAAGGTGAATATATTGGTTGATTTGGTGAAATGTGATGACCGAATGAAAACATACAAGAGAAGGTGAAGGTGTTGATTTGATGAAGGTGAATACATCGGTTGATTTGGTGATCACTATTACAGTTATTCTCTGAAAAAGTTGATAGAAATGAAATAAACTCGTGCAACTAAAATGATAACGGTAAATTTGATTAGCATTACTTACACCTAGTCTTAACAATCAAACAAATTAAACTATAAGGCTTTATGAAATTTGAGATATATAACGCATACTTTATTGGCTTTATTGTTGACACAACTTTATTAATAATTGTTCAATATAAAACACATGTAAAATGAAACGTCTCTTTATATAATTAAATAACATTTCTTGTGTGTGAGAATTATTATTGCTCAATCTTTCGAAGACCTAATAATACTACTTATATTTACTAAACTTTTAAGATATTTTATAATTGCCACTAAAAAATGTACTACATTAATTTTATGAAAGATAATTTGGATACTAAAAATTATACGTTGTTTAATATCAAGCTTAAACAACATAACACAAACATTTATTGACGACATATCTGTATGACACTATTTTTAGTATTTGGGATACCAAGTAACAAAATAATATTATAAGTATTTGGATACTACATGAGGAATACTAAAATAAGTATTTTGACAC
Source organism: Artemisia argyi (assembly GCA_030686995.1). NCBI lineage: Eukaryota > Viridiplantae > Streptophyta > Magnoliopsida > Asterales > Asteraceae > Artemisia > Artemisia argyi. The sequence goes on along the minus strand of CM060687.1, from coordinate 162,269,043 downwards.
ATATAGCTTATTCGTCATCATTGCAAGCACGAGTAGTCTCCTCAAATAATTCACGATAGCCATCTAGTCAAACAACCTGTAATAAACATGATGGTAAAGAAAAACCATCAACATTAACTTGAATTTTACAATTGAAAATTCAACAATGAGTACCCTTATCCACCTATTCTACCACATGCAGACATGCAGTTACACACAAAGTACATTTGAAAACATATATATACAATTCAATTAAAATAGCAAAGGTGACCTTATACAATTCAATTAAAATAGCAAATGTGACCTCTGCCAAATCCGGAAACATGCGGAAACAAAGTGCAAAGGATAACATATATAGAATAAAGTTAGAAAGCTAGCTAATTGATTTTACCCAAATATATTAAATAAATGTATCTATTTACTTCTTGCTAAAACTTGCCTCATTAAAATTATGTGTTATGAAAAAGAAAAGATAAGTAGGTGAGCTTTTTGTGTTGTGTCACCTTTCAGTTTGAATGCTTATTTACAATGCCAATTTAGACATGGGACAATTTCATTTCGAAGTCTACCATTTTAATGAGCAGTTGATGGAGGAGGTTCCCGACTTACCCAAACCCATACTACTTAAGTTAATTGCAGTTTAAATTAGTGAAACAGTCAAGACCCTGTGTTGTTACAGTCGAGATTGTTTAATAGACATACTTGGAGGCGGCTTACGACTTAATACCTTCAACTTAACTTCTTTGGGTTGCGGTAAGTGGCTGTTTGTTTAAGCTCGTATATCTAGCTTATGGCTTATTAAGCTTATGAAAAGCCAGTAAGCTCAAATTTTAGGGCTTATGAGCTAATCATGATACTTGAGCCTATGGCTTATTTAAACTCTTAATTTCAGATTTATAAGCTAATAAGCTCAAAAAATTGAGCTTGTTAGTTTTTCAAATGTTCAATAAGACATGAGACGAAAAAATAAGCTTAAACAAACACCCCAAATTGACTGTTCCTACCAACTCATATGACATTGAGAAACCAGATTCTAAAGGTTGCTACTCATCTAATACAGTTTGGTCTCATGGCTATATATCAGACCACCCGATGATGCAATCCCAGTGCCTAACATTGTTCAAAGTGTAATGAATGTTCAACCAATCTTGTGATTGCTCTATTTAAAAAGTGATCCCAATGATAAACACGTTGACCCAATTCCGCCAAATCAAACATAAATATAAAAAAACATATCCAATTTGTACCTTCATTAATATCTAATGTCATGAAACTTAGATGAACAGTTGATAACAATATAAAATCGTTGTATAACCAAGTGTCTCATATGTGTCAAGTCACAAAATCTCCTTCTAGCCAAACACATAAAACTGCTCATTTGCTTCTAAATTATGCTGAGATGTTAAGTTAGCAATCCCAAACACCCTCTATCTCATAACCAACATCAAAGATTTTAGTACAATTGAAATTAATAAGTACTTGCGACATTGATATATATATATTTTATCCCTTAAAATAGCAGTTTATAGTGTTTGGATAAACTGCTTGTCTCCATATATTCGAATAAATAAGCTCTTTAGCGGGTGGCCTGCAATTGGTTGTTTTAAACTTATGCTAAAGAAATTAGCAAGTATCAACCTATTTAATTTAAGTGCTTATTAACAGAACTATAAGATAATAAGTTATGAGTAGGTTTGGCTAAACACTCAAAACTACTTATTTAATTTAATATTCCGAAAAATCATTTGTAGGCCTAAGTAATGAACCTAAGAATAGACCTACAAATATGATTGGTGTAATTCAAAATTGATTTGTGAATATGAGGAGAGAGAAAAAGTGGTTTTAATACTTGTCAAAATGTGAATGAAGTAGGCCTATTTGTAGGTCTATTTAGTAGGCCTAATTATCAATGCTCTAATATTCCCAAGTGTAGTAAGCAATACCAAACAGCCTTTAACTATAACAATGAGTATCCTTAATGATTTAACTACCACCAAATTATCTTAGTACCTACCACACTGATAAAAAAGACAAATTCGAGCATTCTGATTTGCCCAAAACATCTATCAAGAAAGAAAGAAATAAATAAATCTTGTCATTCTTTCAGCTCATGAAAACATGTAGAAAGTTACTCCTTAATCTTAAAAGAAACTAAGTATTTTATAGTGTTTGGATAGAACTGCCTATAATAAGCACTTTAGAGAGTGTTTGGGAATTCTTATTTTAAAAAATTTGTCTGCTAATATATATAAGCAGGTACCAACCTGTGCAATTTTAAGCGTTTATTTAACCTTATTAAGTAAATAGCCAAACAGTCAGCTGCTCATTTGCGTTAAAAAAGTTAAACAGATTAGTTAACGAACCAATCCCGTACCCCTTTTAATCATTATTAATACTCAATATCATCATAGAGTTTACTACATATAGGAATTTCATATTGAAGTCTACTAACCAGAGTGAGTTGAACAATATAATGCGACTTTGTCATTTAGAACACTTCAACGACAGGAAAATATTTTAAGAGTCATGGTTCGACCAATTACTGTAGCTCAGATGTAAATCATAATACTATCTCATTATAGTATAACGAATGAATTTGAGAATAAACTATGCCATGACGGACTGAAAGTGCATACCATATCTTCGTGGTCGATACCATCTAGACATAGTCATAACCTGCATGACCAGTTTGTTCTTGCATAAGAAGCAGATCCATGAACCCGATATTAAGAAGTAAATCCACTAATAAAAAACAAAGACAACAAATAAAACAAAAGAATAATTGAAAACATACCTTGATGGGCAAGAACCATAGCTAATAAGCCCAAAAATTTGAGCTTGTAAGTCTTTCAAAAGTTCAATAAGCCGTAAGACGAAAAAATAAGCTAAAACAAACACCCCTAAATTGATTGTTGCGAGTTTATGGGATGTGGAAATGGTCTATAGATATCGTTGTCATAAAGGGCTTCAGAGTAGCATTCCAACGGTTCCTGCCACAACTCATATGGAACTAATCATTGAGCATCCAGCTTCTAAAGCTTGCTAATACATCTAATATAGTTTGGTCTCATGGATATCCAGTGTTGTAAATATCGCTCGGCGGTACCTCGGCGGTCGACAACCGCCAAGCGCCAAGACCGATATGGCGGCGATATATCAGTGATATATCGGAGACCATAAATTATAAAGAAATTTATGTATATTTTTGAAATGCAACATATGTAACACAAAACAAAACATAAATTATATTTGTAACTTATAAGAGAGAACCTTGTATACTACCAACGTGTTCTAATTAAACTCCAATATATGACTGATTGACTGGAAAGAACCTGGACCAATAAATTTGACCAATTTGACCGATATGAGATATGACCGATATTAACCGATTTTGACCGATTTTGACCAAACCGATAAATTTGACCGATAAGTGAAATATCGTATCGGTCGACCGCCGATAAGCGATATATCACTGATATATCGGCCGCCAAGACCGATATTTACAACACTGTGGATATCATTATATCAGACCACCCTATGATGCAATCCCATTAGCCTAACATTGTCCAAAGATTAATGAATGTTCAACCAATCCTCTGATTGGTCTTTTTTAAAAATTGATGGCAATGATAAACACACTAACCTAATTTCAACAAATCGAACATAAATATCCAAAACATATCCAATTCGTACCTTCATTAATATCCAATGTCATGAAACTTAGATGAACAGTTGATAATATTAGAAAAATCGCTATATACCCAAGCATCTTATATGTGTCAAGTCACAAAATCTCCTTCTAGCCAAACACTTAAAACTGCTCATTTGATTCTAAATTATGTAGAGATGTTAAGTTAGCAATACCCTCTCTCATAACAAACAATCTGTCATGATAGATTTTAACTACAATTAAAATTAATAAGAACTCACGACACTAATATACGTTTTATCCCTTAGATTAGCAGATTAGTATTTGGATGAAACTGCTTATCTCCATATATTCAAGTACATAAGCTCTTTATGGGCATATATATAGTTTTGGCTAAACACTCAAAACTACTCATTTAATTTAACATTCCCAAGTTTAATAAGCATTTAATTTAACTATGACAATGAGTATCCTGAGTGATTTAACTACAACCAAATTAACTTAGCACCTACAGGGGGTGTCTGGGATTTCTTATTTTAAACTATTTGTCTGCTGGAATATATAAGCAGGTACCCTACCTTATAAACTTTAAGTGCTTATTCAACCTAATTTAAGTAAATAGCCAAACACGCAGCTGCTCACTTGCGTTAGAAAACTTAAGCAAATTAGTTAACCAACTAATCCCTCCCCTTTAATCATTATTAATACTAAATATCATCATAGAGTTGAGTTCAAAAAAATTTAATTAGCATATACCTTATTGATCAAAAAAATACATTTTAGCCATAAGAACCCCAAGTGTTACTCGCGTGGCGGGACTATTATTTCATATCTTATATTCATAAGAGCACCTGAAAATGTGCTCATCAAATTAGGTTGTGGATTAACACGTACAAATGCAAATTAGAAAATACTGCAGCTTGGATATGCAGTTAATAGTCCTGCACCAAAAGAAAGTAGAATCAAAAGGAAGATAAGAGTTGTGACAATTCACTTTCTGAAGATAAACTTACACAAATCTTTTGCAAGCTGCTTGATGCTAGCAGATAAATATTTGGCTAGCAGCCAGATGTTCCATGCTTTTGGATGTAATATGATTCTGATGTGAACTGTACTTGGCCATCATATATGAACCAAATTTCCATTGCATATTGGTATTCTTAAAGGAGTATCTGGATATGAGTTCTAAATGTGATTAAATAATCAGAAAAAAGACTATCAACTATAATAATAAGAGCTACTTCCATATTAAGTACATAATTAACAACCGATGCCGAACAGATTTAAAATGCATTGTAAGAATCTATATTCCAAAATCAATTATATAAGTTCTATCAGAGAAGTAAATAAATAGAGATGCATACAAAGTGGGCCTAAAAAAATTAACCAATAACTAAACTTAACAAAGAAACACATATGAGTTTAAAGAGAAAAACTATTGTACTTAATATCTAGCTAATACCTGACAAATTTCTTTAAAATTGACATAATGTCGAGCCATAGAGTCCTCTAACCCATGCCAACAGTACCAAGATGCTGATCACTTTGAGAAGGTTGGCACCCTATTGTTTGGAAACAGACAAGAGAAAGAGCATGCAAGAAGAGAGCCAATCAGTACCTTATCCTTAAAAGTTCAAATTGTTTAAAAGATCACATACCATAGTAAAAACAGAGTAGCACTGCTTAGCTCTCCCGGCATTGCCTACCAATTCGACCAGGCAAATGCTTGGCAATAAGTGTGACCATTTCTTACAACAATGCTCTTCAACCAACTCCTTAATACTATCATCCTCCTGATGCAAAATACAAAGTGATTGATTAACTAACTCTTTTAACTGAGTAATACAAACTAAATAAAATGTTAAATTTACATCCAAGAGTATTCCAAAAGATACCTCTTTGGTCCAAGATCCTTTAGCAAGTTTGTGGATTAAGAACTTTTTGCCATCAATGGATGCACTGAACATCGGATCGTCCTGGAATTGATTCAGCTACACAAGACAAGACGAAGGAAACAAATATAAGATGCAAAATTTATCTCAGGCTTTCATTTATTTTCTTAACACCCAATTAAGACACTTTTATCTTATTTCGCAAGTACATTCACTAAATTTACCTGATACATCTTTAGAAGTGGGTATTAGAACCTTGATTTCCAAAGGTTTTCGAAGTTCCTGGAAAAATAGAAGATCTAATCATGCTTAGTTCAGCATAAGAAACAATAAAGAAGATAACCAGGGAGTCATTAATTATACCCTGAAGGAAAAAAATCCAACTCTGAACTCATGTGATTGATAACTTCACAAAATGAAACAAATGCAAATTCTCCACCAGGTGCTAGTAAAAGCCAACTCTGATTGCAAAATTCAATAACACCTCACACCCATTCAACCCATTATAGAGTAAAGATAACCGAAATTTTGGCCCATTCATAAATTCATGGATCAAAATTCCCGTATATTTAAAAGGAATAGAGTTTTATTCAACTACATAGGAAGAAAAGTATATTTACCTCCTGCTATCATGAATGCATCAGTGACCTTGAATTATTGATTCACACTTTGAGAAGAAAGGTAGGACCTGTTTTTTGTTTGTTGTTTTGGTGCTCTGTTTGTTTGCATGTTTGTTGTCTTTTGTACTAGGCCCCTTGCTGGTTGGTTGCTTGCTTCTATTTGCTTTTAATTGTTGCTCTTTTACTTCTTGCATCCTTTTGGTTTCTCTACCACTCGCACTGGTGCACGTGCCGGAGGTCTCCCTGGAAGCAGTCTCTCTACTCCCAGGTTTTACCTGGGGTAGGGGTAGGACCTGTCTACATTTCTACCTCCCCATACCTCGCCTTCGCGGGATTGGGTATGTTGTTGTTGACGACTTTGAGAAAAAAGGTAATGAAGGCAACATGGTTTCCTGACAATCAGCATAACACTGTGAACATGTTGTTAATAAAGAAAATTCATAATAAACTAAATCACACTTGTTTTGAACAAAAATCAGAAACTTCATTTTTTATTTATTTTTTTCAATTATTAAACATTCAATCAAACACTCGCTTTGTATTGCTTGAATAGACAAATCGATTTAATTTCTTTTCAATAAATCAAAATAAATAGAATCAAAAAGGATATGACAATTGACAAAACAAAAGTGAAAAATTAAAACCCTAAAACTTACCCAAAGGAATCTTTAAAAAACACGTTTGACAATTCGATTTAGGGTTGATTTTGAATCAGAAATTCAACTGGCTAATCTTCCCTTGAAAGCATTTTAAGGATTGACGGTTACATAAAGACGTCAGTTATTTTGTGGGATGAAGAAGTTGAGACAAAGATAAATTCACCGAAAGATACTCTCATGTGGACACGTGCATATTTTTGGTATCTTCTTTAGCTAGAATTGTGACACGTACTTAGTATTTATCTTGATTTAGTGAGTTAATAGATAGATAGATGTTGAACAGTTTTGACATTTTTAATCGGTGTGTTAAGATCATAAAGCCAAGGGAAAAAGAGAAAAAAAAAAAAAAAAAAAAAAAAAAAAAAAAAAAAAAAAAACTTCTTTTTCTTAACATGTTACTAAAGTCATTTTACCTAACAATATAATTATGGATTAGAAAAGTAAGTATAATAACCGAAGTGACTAAATAGAATTATAATTACCTAAATAGACATTTACATAAAACACGTGACATTAACCAAAAACTTGATTTATGTTTTCGTTGTATCCTTTTGTTAGCAAATATAGATTGTTTGGGTTAAGAGTTTTGAGAGTTTTTTCTTCTTCTTCTTCCTCCTCCTGGGTGTTTATCTTGGCTTGGGGAGTTTCCAAATATGTGCCACTAGATCGAGGATTTTTATCTTGACATATGAGCATTTTAGGCCTCGTATATGGAACCGATTGACTCCAACTCGACACGTTATAGCACTTAATTTGTGACAAGATTCAAGGTTTCGTATTGGCGTTATCATGTGGCACTTGATACAACTATGTTCTTATTTTTGAGGATTGTATGATATTGAAAAATGGTAATCTAGTTATCCTCTTGCATCCACAACAAATTAAAGATATGTATACTAACATGAAATAATAACCGTTCATAGAATAACATGTATATGATTTCGATGTGGTTTAATTTCTTAAAAAACATGTGTTAAGAATATTTATTGGACCATCATATCATCAATATGTGTGCATCGGGCACCACTTTATCGATCAAGAAAACATCATATTCTAATTCGATGATGAATATGAGAAAATCTTAGTGTTCATACATCAAACCAACAACTTTTTGTGAATTATTAAAGCAACATAAATGTTTTCGAAACTTAGAAAGTAGATAACACCTTGAGAATCTTTGATTTAGACAACGACTCATTCAATACCAACCTATTGTTTCGGGTATGTTCTAACTACCTTATACATCATTTTTTGGGAGCACATGATTCCTAAACATCCTTAACATATTGAGGCTATGTATAAGAAGGAACTTTGGTCATGAAAGTCCCATATATGATGGGTTCACATTCCTAACACTTGCTTAAATTTCCTATCTTAATGCATTATGTTAGAAATAACAACTATACATTGTAGTATAATCTTTTTAGAATACATGTATACTGCAAGTGCTTCTATATACATCAATAAAGAGATCGATGAGATATGCATTGTGCAAGCATTGTTGAATGATAGAAAACCCCGTTGTTAATCTATTTTATTGATCGACTATTTATAATGTAGATCACCTAAAACCTGATGAGCCCAAAGCGCACAAACCAGGTTTGGGCTTACTAATATATCATCTAATACTCTCTCGCAATCTGAGCAGTGAAATCACGCAAGCTCGGATTTGATTAAAAAAAACTAAAAACATTAAAGCACAATAATTAATTATTGATGAAAACATCCGACAACAAGCGGGGACATATCTTCAAGCAGCAACCGGAAAAGCATAAATACGCAACAAAAACAAAAGCATGAAACCAAATATAGTTTGTTGTTGAATAAATCTGCCAGCATGTAGAGACAAATCTTCAAACTGCATTAACGGAAGCAAAACAATTGAAGAAAAAAACAAAAACAAAAAAGAAAATACCTTTCTTTTTTTAATCAAAAGATACTACTGGAGTTTTAGATAGGAGATAGGTCGGAGTTTTTTTTTTTTTTTTTTTTTTTTTTTTTTTTTTTTTTTTTTTTTGATAAATTTGGCAGTTAGGGTTTGACAGGGTTTTCTATCTTATAACATGGTATTGGTTAGATAATGTAAACCCCGTGAAGTGTTATGTTTTATTGTAGATAACCTAAAACCTAATGAGCCCTAGGCCTATAAACCGGGTTTGGGCTTACTAATATATCATCTAATAAGGATACCCGTGCAAATGAAGAAGGCCGTCTCGTGGATTACGGTAGCTCCGTGCCATTACCACAAAGAGGCCTTTAAACACACATACATAATACATATGTATGTATCAGTAGTGGTGTAGTGGTTGCCCTGGGCAAACATAAAATAGAAGTGTATGAAATTTTGTAATTTTGTGGCTCTCGTCAAATGGTGACTCTGTGCAAACGCATCGTCTGCAGTCCACTCCCCTAAAGACGGGCCTGCAAATGAAAGTTGAAGTGGGATTGTGAATTATTGCGACGATAAGAATAAAATAAAGATGCATATTCATATAGAAAGAAAGTGATAACATATTCTTTGTTCACACGATTGGTACCACTGTAACAAGACCTGTAACACATTATTTTGCTTATGCGCACAAATAAGGTCAATGTGTCAATCTTATGTGGACATAGTATGACTCATGTCATCCATGCGATCTCTTGCATTCAGTAAAGAGGGGTGTTATTGTAATTCTGATATATAGGGAATATATATATATATATATATATATATATATATATATATATATATATATATATATATATATATATATATATATATATATATATATATATATATATATATATATATATATATATATATATATATATATGTTCTACATAAAACAAAGCCGATCGAGGTAGCAAGTAAGGAAGGTTTATGTAAACCATGTAACACGCTCTTGAGCACAATATTTTGAGTCTCACGTCTCTACCATTTCACCACCAAGGCATACTTGAAGTAGAAGATCCTTGCTTCATTGCTTGAACTAACCAATTCATGTAAATAAGTTTTTTCATGCCTCTAGTGAGAAATGTGTGCAATCACACACCCTTAAGATTAATTAACACAGCATATATTAGCTAGGAAGGTCGATGAAACACATTGAAATTAACATTGTCGAAGCTGGCACAACCCCTCCTCTTGCAATTTGTAGTTAATAAAGCCGTCCAATTAAGTACTACAAGTCTATAAATTTCAGAACTTCTGCTTTCAAAATAACAACTTATAAACAAATTTATATGCCCCATACATGTCTCCTTCACAAATTTCTAGCTCCGCCGCTACTTTTAGAAAAATCGTTGATTATTAAAAGAAAAGCACAAGAAAATAAAGGAGAAGAAAGTTCTTGACCATGAAACATGTGAAGCTCAATATATGTTCAATCTTCAAAAAAAAGTATATATATGGCTATTTGCTGCATCACATATGATGAGAGATTCTTCAAGTACTATTATAATCCAAAGAATAAAGGTGTGCGTGTGCAAAGTGTGTATTACCAGGACTTTTTTTACCGGCCTTCCGTTGCGGGACGCGGGGTTTTCCATGAATTAACGTAAGGATTGCATCTGTAATCACAAGTTTTCATTACACAAACAATGGATATAACGTAAGCACTGATATGTAATCGCCAGTAACGAGAGATACGTTTTTTTGCGAATTTAGGGACTCTTTTGGCACACACGTAAGAGACTACTCGTGTAATATAATCAAGAGTAAACGGTAAAAGACATTTTTTGCATTGTCGTAGACTATGTTTGTAATCGTAAGTAAACACGTGAACCATTTTAGATGTTTACTCTTTGGTGAATATTAAACATATGACAAATGTTTATATTATATATATGGGGAAATGATATTAAAAGGTATTATATTTGACAAAAATTTATCGAATGGGTAGTGAACTATTTTTTTATTTTTTTATTTTGAGGGTAATTTTCTTTCAAAATCATCATCTTTGAGGTATTTTGTAAAAATTTTGGACAATTTTGCCCCTCATAGCTAATACAATTTTTTTTTACCGAAGAGCAAAATTGTCCAAAATTTTTGCAAAATACCCTAAAGATGATGAATTTGAAAGACAATTACCCTCAAAATGAAAAAAATTTGTTCACTACCCATTCGATGAATTTGTGGCAAGTATATTACCTTTTAATATCATTTGCCCTATATATATTGTATTATTATTAAATTTGCAGTATTGAGTGTTTGGTGTAATTAGGGTGCGTTTGATATGCCGAGAGGAATGACAATGGGTATGAGTTTGATAGTACTCAACTATGAAAGTTCCATTCCCCACTCTCTAGCCATATATGGAGTATGAAAAATAATAAACTTTCATAGTGATAGTTGTGGGCCCAGACACCCTAAACAAACACCAACTATCACTTTCATAGTGATAGTTGATTCCCAGAAATGGGTACCAAACGCACCCTTACTTTACGAGTTATGATTTCGCTAAATGTTTATGATGTTTAAGTAATGTCTTATTCTAAAACAACACGAACCTTCAATTCATAAGAAGTGACATAATATAAAGTAAAAATTCGAATTTGCTCATAAAGGCGATGAGTCAATGACTCAATGTGGCCAATCATTAAGAAATATATTCCAATACAAATTATAGACTTAAATATATGCTTGATCAATACTAACAGTAAAACGGTTGATATATAAAAGTGGAATTTGGCAATGTGTTGCATTACGAGGAACTTATTCCCATATTGAAGACAAAGAAAAATTCTTTGTGTTCTTGATACTTGTTCCATGGTGCATATGAATCGAAAAGGGTCCATAAGAATAAGGTCTATGTGTCGATGCATTGTATGTTGATGTGGCATCTATGTCATCAAAGAGTGGGTCCATCCATGTGAAAAAGAAACGGGGATAATAGCATTTTGGTCAAATAATGCATGAAGGAATCATGCAAAGATGGGTATTTTTGGAACTTTGATCCTAGAAACATATTTACATATGGACTTCCTATACACCTCAAGACCTTATTTAACAAAAAGTTAAGAAAATGAAAAACATGTTAGTACTATTTTATAAATATCTAAGGATCTTTTCGATGGATAATTTAACGATAACAACAACAATATCCAATTATGTCCAAACAAAATAGCAAAGAAGTGGAATGTGACAAGAACCAATATAAAGAAATGTAGAAATCGTGGCCTCTACGGTAGAAGAGTGTTTTCCTCTTTACGCAGTAGAGCTCTAAAGGTATACATGCCAAAGTCAACAATGCAGTTCAAAAGTCAACTGTTAATGTAACAGTGCAAGATGAAGGAGCATGCTGCAAAGGAGAAGATGACAGTTACATTTCACCTCACTGCATTAAGCATCAAGCTCACTTGGACACGTGTGATGTAATTAGATAGACAGTTAGATAAGTAACTGTTAGTTTAGCATCATGTACTTTGGAGTTCAATGTAACAGTATAAATAGTAGATCATGTACTCAGTTTAATTCAATTGAATGAAATACATTTTTCACATATTCTCTCTACAATTCTCACTTTGCAATATGGTATCAGAGCTGACCTCCAAGGTCCTCTGTAACAAACCACCATTGCTGTCATAACAAACTACCATAACTGTCAAGTTTGACCACCATAACAAACTTTGACCACCACAATAGCTAATTTTCCCGCCCTTTCTTCCGCCATTAACAACTATTACAAAGCTTCAATTCACCATCAATCTCTACCAAATTCATCACTAAATTCAATCAAATACATCAATAACAACAGATCATCATCAAATTTCATCAAGAAACCACAAAATGCCTTCAACAAGCACTGATCCAAACACCACTTCTGAAGACACTAATTCAGTCAATCATCCACTCTTTCTCCATCAAAATGATCATCCAGGGCTTATCTTGATTTCCAAGAAGTTAACTGGTTCTGAGAATTACAGCAAATGGAGAAGGTCTATCATGATAGCTCTCAATGCAAAGAATAAACTAAAAATCATCACCAATGAATACCAAGAACCACCTGTTGATTCACCATTAAGAGCACTATGGGAAAGAAACAATGATATGATCATTTCTTTGATCTTGAACATAGTTACAGATCAAATTAGCAACAATCTCAGTTTTGTTCACTCAGCTGCAGCCTTATGGAAAGAATTGCAAGAACATTACTCACAACTTGATGGTCACCGAATTTATCAACTCACAAATGAAGTTACTCAGTTGAAACAGGCAAATTGCACAGTTGAGGTGTACTATCAGAAGTTAAAAGGATTGTGGGATGAGATAGATGCTCTTGAGACTCCATATATGTGTACTTGTAACTGTGTTTGTGCTAATGGGAGACTTAATGGAGCAAGAGAATCAAGAAAGAGATTATTGCAATTTCTAATGGGATTAGATGAATGTTTTTCAAACATTAGGGGTCAAATTCTGTTGATGCAACCCATGCCTAATGCAACAAAAGCTTACACAATGTTAAGACAAGAAGAGAAACAAAGAGAAGCAGTCATACCCAAACATCTCACACCCACAGTCATGAACACCTTTACTAACTCAACTCCATCACACAACAATCACACTACTCCAAACACTAGACAAACCAGACCTAACTTTACACCAAACACTAGAAGAAGTGCTTTCAAACCAGGTGTTATTTGTGGTTATTGTCAGAAAGAAGGACACTATAAGAATGAATGTTATCAGTTAGTGGGGTATCCTGTTGGTCATCCATTACATGGTAAAGTCAAGCCAGGAACAAGTGGTCAAAACAGAGGAAACAAAGCAATTGGGCAGAGAGCAGTCAATTTGGTGGCAGGATAAAATGGTCAAGACAACAATGGGGCTGAAGTAAGCACAAGTGGATCACAAGGTGATGATGCAGTCTATGCAAAGATGGATTTACTTCAGAATCAGCTCAACCAAGTCATGATGATGCTGCAAAACACTCAAGGTCAGTGTGATTCTAAACTCTTAGCTGCAGGGAGATATTCGTTCATTGCTTCATGTGTTTCAATATTCAAAGATGCTTTGGTAGTAGATAGTGATGCAATAGATCACATTTTGCAAAGCCCTTAATCTCATGTTTAATATCATAAAATGCACAATACCAATCATTGTCTCATTACCTAATGGTTACACTGTCACAGTCACAACCATTGGCTCAGTACAAATCAAACCTAGTCTTATCCTTCACAATGTGTTGTATATACCATCCTTTGCCTACAACTTGCTCTCTGTAAGCCAAATCACCAAAACAACCAATGTTTCTCTTATATTTAATCATACCACTTGTATCTTTCAGGGCAACAACAGGAAGATTGCCCATGGAATCCTCTCTGATGGACCTTATATCATCAAGTCAGAAGACAATCAAACACCCTCTACCACACCATTGTTTAAACCATTTCCAACTGTTATGTCTCATATTAGCAATTTACATTTGTGGCATGCTAGACTAGGTCACCCTTCAACTCATGTGCTCAAACAAATTAAGCAATTACCTAGTTTGAATTAATCCATGCTGATACTTGGGGTCCCTATTAAACACAGCACACTCAATAACTGTTAGTATTTTCTCACACTTGTGGATGATTGTTCAAGAACAACATGGACTTTTCTCATACCATCAAAACATCATGTCACTTCCACAATAAAGAATTTTTGCAACTATGTGAACACTCAATTCAAAACTTCCATCAAAACACTAAGAAGTGATAATGGCACAGAGTTCATCAACACCTCCCTCACCACATTTCTACAAGACAAAGGTATAATCCATCAAACTTCATGCCCTTATACTCCACAACAGAATGGAAGAGCAGAGAGGAAGCACATGCATTTTCTAGATCTATACACCATCAAGCCAAATTTCCAATACATTTATGGGGTTATTCTCTAATGGCTGCAACTTACCTCATTAACAGACTTCCCACACCAACTTTACAACACAAATCACCTTATGAAGTTCTGTATAACACCCCACCAGATCTCACAAACCTCAAAGTCCTTGGTTGCCAAGCATTTGAAAGTGTACATACCTCAGACAAGTTTCAACCCAGAGCCACACCTTCTATCTTTCTTGGCTATCCTCAACATCAAAAAGGTTATCTTCTACTAGCTCAAGACACCAAGAAACTCTTTGTGAGCAGGCATGTCACATTCCATGAACACATCTTCCCATTTCACTCACCCACACCTTATTCTTCTCCACAACCTACTCCTTTCACTTCCAACAACATCTTTTACCCATCACAAACCACAAATACTAACATACCCACTGATCACACAACATCAACACCATCTTCATTTGAATATACATCACCATCACCATCACCATCACCATCACCTTCCCCTGAACCACAACTACCAACACCACCATCACCATCACCTTCCCCTGCACCACAACTAGCAACGCCACCATCACCCTCCCCTGAACCTGCCCCACCACCACCACCATAAAGAAAATCACAGAGAGCAAAGACTACTCCCACCAAACTCAAAGATTTTCACCACTACAAACCATCTACAGTCAACTCATTCAGAACCAAACATCACACTTCCAACTTCATTAATTATAAAAACATTCATAACAAACAACTTCTCCACTTCATTAACTCTATCCATCATGAAACTGAACCTACATCTTATACTCAAGCATCTAAGAATCCTAAATGGCAAGAAGCTACGAATAATGAAGTAACTGCACTAGAGTCTAATCACACTTGGGAGTACACCACACTTCCACCTAACAAACAAGCTATTGGCTATAAATGGGTCTATAGAATAAAATATAATGCTAATGGTTCTGTTCAGAAATACAAAGCTAGGTTGGTGGCCAAGGGAAACACTCAAAAGGAAGGAGTTGATTATACTGAGACCTTTGCACCAGTAGCAAAGATGGGCACAGTCAGGACTTTACTAGCTGTTTCTTCTATCAACAATTGGTTTGTCCACCAACTAGACATCAACAATGCCTTTCTCCATGGTGATCTTGATGAAGAAGTGTACATGAAAGTCCCAAGTGGTTGCAGAAAAGATCTTCCTCCTCACACTGTATGCAGGCTTAAGAAGTCCTTGTATGGATTGAAGCAAGCTAATAGGCAATGGTTCATTAAGCTTACTAGCTTCTTACTTTCTCATGGATTTACTCAAAGTCATGCAGATTCCTCTCTCTTTACATACTACAAAGGTCAAGATACTCTCATTCTCTTAATCTATGTTGATGATATACTTCTAGCTGGCAACAACTCTGATCTTCTCACAAATATCAAGCATCAACTGGATCAGGCTTTCAGTATTAAAGATCTTGGTCAACTCAATTACTATCTTGGTATTGAGGTTTTGAGAAATAGCAAAGGCATTATTATAACCCAGAGGAAGTATGCACTGGATTTGATTGAGTTTGCAGGCTTACAAGATGCCAAACCAGCCAAAACCCCACTTGATTCAAGGAAGAAGCTAGCCTACACTGATGGTGATCCTTTACTAGATCCATCTCATTACAAAACACTTGTAGGCAAGCTCATTTATTTGACCATCAGCAGACCTGACATTGCATTTGCTGCTCAACTTCTTAGTCAGTTCTCTTACAACCCTCTCACAACTCACTTACAGGCCTTACAAAGAGTCATTAGATATATTCAACTCAGCCCAGGACAAGGCATGATCTTCCCTAAAGACAACAATTTCACTCTACATGCCTATTGTGATAGTGATTGGGCTAACTGTCCATCTTCAAGAAGGTCCATCTCTGGTTATGGTATCTATCTGGGCTCAAGTTTGATTTCCTGGCATTCAAAGAAGCAACCAGTTGTCTCAAGATTTTCAACAGAAGCTGAGTATAGAGCTTTGGCAGATTGTTCATGTGAGATTACATGGTTAAGCTCACTTCTTAAAGATCTACAAGTTTTGGTTCCACAGCCAGTTAGAATTCTCTGTGACAATCAATCCACCATAGCTTTTGCTACCAATCCAATACAACATGCAAGAACAAAGCACATTGAATTGGATTGTCACTTTGTGAGAGACAAAATCAAGGCTGGTCAAATAATTATCTCCTACATTCCTACCACAAAACAAGCTGCAGACATATTCACCAAACCTCTATCTATATATCCCTTTCATCAATGTCTATCCAAGTTAGGCATGTGTGAGCCTTACACACTGCCAACTTGTGGGGGGGGGGGGGGATAAAGGTATACATGCCGAAGTCAACAATGCAGTTCAAAAGTCAACCGTCAATGTAACATTGCAAGATGAAGGAGCATGCTGCAAAGGAGAAGATGACAATTACATTTCACCTCACTGCATTAAGCATCAAGCTCACTTGGACACGTGTGATGTAATTAGATAGACAGTTAGATAAGTAACTATTAGTTTGGCATCATGTACTTTGGAGTTCAATGTAACAGTATAAATAGTAGATCATGTACTCAGTTTAATTCAATTGAATGAAATACATTTTTCACATATTCTCTCTACAATTCTCACTTTGCAATAAGCTCTCGATGGAGTTTATTCGAGGCTTTAAGTCTTTACGTTAAAAAAGGATAAATTCTCTTACGCCGTAAAGATGATGATTCCATAATTTTCCTTTTATTGCTTAATTCATTTTTTACTATAATTGGTTTACTTTTTTTGCAAGTTTTATTTCCCTATAAATATAGGGCTTATTATAATTGTAATTAATATCTTGGATCAGTAATATAATTAAGTTTTGAGTTTTTACTCTTGTTAGGGCTTTATTTACTGAAGGTTTATCCTCGTTATCAATCCTTGAATTAGGGTTAACAAAATTCGTTTAGGGTTACGGTTTTAAAATCATACCCTTACCTTAGGATCAAGTGGATATTTAACAATAGAATATTAACTATATGTATGAATCATTACCAAATAGTTATTAAAATTCTTAAAGAACAAGTGTGCTTCTTTATAAGTGAGAATTTTTAACAAATAAAGTCACTGATGAGTGTGTAAATACTCATCATTTTTATCGTATCCAAACTGCCAAAAAATTCAAAAACATTCAAAAACGCATCAAAATACTGAAAATATCCCAAGGATTGTGTTTTATATGTTTCAGATGCAAAATGAGTAAAAACTGATGAAAAACGTACAAAGTTTGCATAATTGGCAGTTTCAGTCCCTGAACTTTCAAAAATTAACAGAATTGGTCCCTGAGCATATATTTTTGGTTGAAAAGTCAGTAATGGTCCTAGGAGTTTAAAAGTTATCAAATTTGGTCCTTGGAACATAATTTTCACAAACTGGCAAATTTAGTCCTTCAAGTTTCAAAAGTGTCAATTTTGGCCCCCGGGAATCTCAAATTGGAAAATATTCACAAGAAACCCTTGGGTAAATGAAAAGTTGTCAAAATAAGTCCTTGGGTGAAAACTTTGAGAAATTATATATTTGGTCCCTACAGTTTGGAATTTGGCATAATTGGTCCCCGGGTGTTGTAAAAATAGAAAAATATCAATTGTGGTCCTTTGATAAGTCAAATATGGCAATTATGATCCCTTGGATAAATGTGAGAAGTTTACATTTCAGTCCCTTCAACTTTGCAACATTTACATAATTGGTCCTTGTGCTAATTTGCTACACCAAACGGACCTAAAACCACCCTTAGCCCAAAAATAAATAAACAAACCCAACCCTTTTACCTTACACCACCAAGCCTAAAAAAAAACGCCCACCACTAACCCATCTCCCACTTCCCTCCCACACGTGACCTGTAAACCCTGCTACCTCTGCCATCTTCATCATCACTACCATCTACCACACTTAACCCCCTTCCCAGCCTTATACCTCCAAAACACCCTAGTCCAAAATATCACCACTGGAACAACAATCAGAGAGAAGAAGCCAAAATCAATTTTGGCGCCAAAAGCATAATCAAGGGTCTGGATCATTTTAACTCATCCAATGGTATATAATGAAGGTGGGAAAGCACAACAAGGAGCAGAGAAAGAGAGATGGAACCCTAGTTGTTACTTTAGTATAAATAGGTCAATGTAAGCCAATTTTTGGCAGTAGGATTTTTAGTTGCAAAAATAGATGTTAGTGTAATCTAGTTTTTATCATTAGTATGATCTGTATAGCTCTTTAGTTTCACTTTCACTTTTGTAATCTTGAAAACTTAGTTTAAGGCAATTCATAGTTTTCTTTAATCACTTTGCAAAAATCTACCTTTACTTATTAGCTTATCTCACTGCTTATTTACTCTTATTATATGCTTACTATTGATTTAGAATGCCTGTTTACTTAGTTTGACCTGGAATAAACCTGTTGGCTCATTGGTGTATGCTAAAAATCATATTAGCTTATTAGTTTCTATCTTATTAGAGTGCTTGTTTATCTGTCATTTTAGTTCCCTCATTATCTGCATAGCTTATTTATCTGAGTTGCTTCAGGTTGTTAGTGTAAATCAGCTTAAATCATCCAAATTACAAAAACAACTTAAGTTAAAGGGGTGTCTGGGTTTATTGGATTCTCAGTGGTCTAGCCTATTGTGTTAGTTGCATTTGGTCTCAGTAGTTGTTAATAGAGTATTTAGGTTAGGTTTAGTCATAAAATACAGGTTTCTTTAACTAAAAAGTCAAAAGTTGGTTTAACTTGGAATTGTATGAACAGTAGACTACATTAGGTTCCAAATTCATAGGATTAGGTCTAATACTAGTTCATTTAGCTTAATTAGGTTCAATCCCATCTAGTTATATCATCTGAGTTCCATTTTGATCATTAGAAGTTGAACTTCGTCAAAATTTAACAAAACTGAAATAGTCAAAAGAGTCAAAATGCAGATTTAAAGTTGGATTTTTAATTCACTGATTAGAGAGTGTTAGGGTCTGAAAATTATGGATTGTAAACTTTGATTGCTTGTAGTCTTTATCCTTATTTTTGCATAATTTTTAGAATTTATCTAGATGCTTAACTTTGGTCTTGAATCTGCCTGTCTGATCATGTTGCTCCCCTAATCCTAGGATCTTTATTTGACAAAGCCAGTTTTCATAAGCTTGATGCTTGATCATCATTGAACCTTAGCCTGCGAGTTTTGTTGATTTTGGAATCCCTACTGGTAAACTTGTTATGCATGTGCTTTGCCTCTCCTTTACTGCTTATTCCATTGCTTAATTTTGTTTCTCAAAGTTGTCCCATAACAAAGGCACACTGAGTCACAAGTGTATCTAAGTCAAGTTCATAGGCTCCTTGTGAGCTTATCTGGGGGTTTTAGCTTATGTAATCTGACTTTTTGGAAGGCTCAGTTGCCAAATTTAAAGTTTCCAAGCTTCTTTCAAGCTCTACAGCTTATTTGATAAACCATTTTGTGGCCTGAAATACCCCTGTACCAGGGGGTGTGTGTGTCACAAGCTCAGTTCATTAACCCCTTTTTCTTGCTCACTAGTTAAGATCAGTCTGAGCTTTTAGGCTTTTTGGAAAGCCCACTAGGTGAACTTGTTGGATCCACTCTCCATTTGGTCTTAGGAGCTTGTAAGCACGCCTCATTTTGGCCTGCAAAAGCCCCCTGAATTTCTGTTTGGTTCTAAGGTGGAACTAGTACTGCTTACTTTCTTATTGTGCTTCATCAGCCTGTGTATTTACATGTTCTAGTTTGTTTCCGGTGTAATTAACTTGCTTGTATCTTGTTTTACCATTGGTTCAGTAGTGGGAGTTTGTTTTTAGCTTATTCAAGCTTAAACTCCCATTTCGACCCACTTTGCTGAACTGATAAGCTAATAAGCTCATCCTGAGATTATTTGTGAACTCCATTAATTATGTCTTTTTTAAACTTGTTTAATTTTGGTATTTAACTAGTTTTGTAAAAGAAAAACAAGAAAAAACCAAATATAAGTTTAGTGATAGCTTCTATTTAATGTAATTTAGGATTTTAATTTTTCTTTTTAAACTTTTGTTAAGTACTTATATGTTTTTATATTTTTCTTAAATTTCTAGCATATTAAAGTGTTTGTAGAATAATTTTCAGAATTTTTGCTTTTCATTTAGTATTTACTAGAATTTATATTATTTTAATTAGTTATTAATTAATATTAGTAAATTAAATAGTAATAAATTTTGTTAAACAGCAGTATCTTTTTATATTTTTTCTAGGTTCCTCATAATATTTAGTACTTGTAGTAATTTTCTTATAATTTTCACTGTTAATTTGATAATTTCTAGATTTAATTTTAATTAAATTAGTTTAAGTTAAAAAACCAAAAAGAAAATAGTTTTAGCATTTAAATTTTATCTAGGGTCACTTTTTCTAATTTTCCTAGCTTCTATTAGTTGCTAAGTATTTTTAAAAATTAGATTTGTAATTTTCTCTTTTCATTTGCTATTTTTCATATTTAATTTAGTTTAAATAGCTTTTAAAGTAATAATTAGGTAATTAGTTAATTTTAAATCCGCAAAAAGACAAAAACATGTATTTTTAATTTTAAAATTTATTGTAAGTCATTTTAGGATTTTAGAAGTTAATTCTGCAATTTTCTAGTTCGAATTTGTATTCTTAATCCTTTTTAGTTTACTTTAAATAGTTTTTATTAAGTTTTAAATAGATTTTATTTAATAATTAGTATTTAAATAACAAAATAATCAAAAAAAATTTTCTTTTCAAATTTAATTTTCCTTTTATATTAAGTTTGCAGAATAGTCATTTTCAACCCTTGTAGTTTTATTTTGTTCAAAACTCACCTTTTTCTCTGTACGTAGTTACGATTGTTTTTATTCTAGTTTATGTTTGTAGTTTAGGATTCCCTTGAAGCCTAATTTTGTTTCCCTGTAATTTGTAATCTTGTTAATTATCATTCCTCAGCGTAACCATTCAGATCACCCTTTTACCCCTTTCCTGTCCAAATTCACCCGATCACAAACCCGTTTTGATTACCATCACACCTCGTCGGGACATAACGACCCGGGGAAACCCTATACTTCCACGGAGATTGACTCTAGGCTGTTTAACTTTGTTGACCATTCCTTTGGTTAATTTAGGTTGACCGTTTAGAGTCAATCAAATTTTGGCTATTCTTGCGAATTTGATTACATTTTACCATCTAGTACCCCCGTTTTTGGCAAAAATTTAAAAAAATTTTCACTTGACTTTCAAAATTTTTGTGGTTATCAGTCTGCCATGTCTAAACGACAAAAGGGATTGGCTAATCCAGTAGCAAACGGGTCTTGGTAAAGATAACTCAAATCCGTTGACGGCTTGCAATTTGTCTAAAATTGTATGGTATCTCAACTCGCTATATCCTAAAAAGTGAAAGAGTTGGCTAGCCCGCAAGATTTTGGCTTGTGGTAAAGGCAGTGGAAAAACCATAATTGGTAATCAGCTCACCAAGATGTCGACTATGTCCATCAAGAGTTTGCTAGTCCAGAAGCAAACGGCTTCTGGTAAAGACAAATCAAATCCGTTGACAGCTGGTTGTTTGCTCAAAATCACATGGTTATCAGCTGGACCATAGTTCTTACTTGAACTGAAACATTTGGCTACTCCAGAAGTAATGGCTTTTGGTAAAGAGATTCAAATCCATTAAGTTTTCTCAAAAGATTGCAAGGGACTAGCAATAGTTTAGTGTGGGGATTGATGAGTGTGTAAATACTCATCATTTTTATCGTATCCAAACTGCCAAAAAATTCAAAAACATTAAAAAAAGCATCAAAATACTGAAAATATTCCAAGGATTGTGTTTTATATGTTTCAGATGCAAAATGAGTAAAAACTGATGAAAAACGTACGAAGTTTGCATAATTGGCAGTTTCAGTCCCCGAACTTTCAAAAATTAACAGAATTGGTCCCTGAGCATATATTTTCGGTTGAAAAGTCAATAATGGTCCTAGGAGTTTAAAAGTTATCAAATTTGGTCCTTGGAACATAATTTTCACAAACTGGCAAATTTAGTCCTTCAAGTTTCAAAAGTGTCAATTTTGGCCCCCGGGAATCTCAAATTGGAAAATATTCACAAGAAACCCTTGGGTAAATGAAAAGTTGTCAAAATAAGTCCTTGGGTGAAAACTTTGAGAAATTATATATTTGGTCCCTGCAGTTTGGAATTTGGCATAATTGGTCCCCGGGTGTTGTAAAAATAGAAAAATATCAATTGTGGTCCTTTGATAAGTCAAATATGGCAATTATGATCCCTTGGATAAATGTGAGAAGTTTACATTTCAGTTCCTTCAACTTTGCAACATTTACATAATTGGTCCTTGTGCTAATTTGCTACACCAAACGGACCTAAAACCACCCTTAGCCCAAAAATAAATAAACAAACCCAACCCTTTTACCTTACACCACCAAGCCCAAAAAAAAAACGCCCACCGCTAACCCATCACCCACTTCCCTCCCACACGTGACCTGTAAACCCTGCTACCTCTGCCCTCTTCATCATCACTACAATCTACTACACTCAACCCCCTTCCCAGCCTTATACCTCCAAAACACCCTAGTTCAAAATATCACCACTGGCACAATAATCAGAGAGAAGAAGCCAAAATCAATTTTGGCGCCAAAAGCATAATCAAGGGTCTGGATCATTTTAACTCATCCAATGGTATATAATGAAGGTGGGAAAGCACAACAAGGAGCAGAGAAAGAGAGATGGTACCCTAGTTGTTACTTTAGTATAAATAGGTCAATGTAAGCCAATTTTTGGCAGTAGGATTTTTAGTTGTAAAAATAGATGTTAGTGTAATCTAGTTTTTATCATTAGTATGATCTGTATAGCTCTTTAGTTTCACTTTCACTTTTGTAATCTTGAAAACTTAGTTTAAGGCAATTCATAGTTTTCTTTAATCACTTTGCAAAAATCTACGTTTACTTATTAGCTTATCTCACTGCTTATTTACTCTTATTATATGCTTACTAGTGATTTAGAATGCCTGTTTACTTAGTTTGACTTGGAATAAACCTGTTGGCTCATTGGTGTATGCTAAAAATCATATTAGCTTATTAGTTTCTATCTTATTAGAGTGCTTGTTTATCTGTCATTTTAGTTCCCTCATTATCTGCATAGCTTATTTATCTGAGTTGCTTCAGGTTGTTAGTGTAAATCATCTTAAATCATCCAAATTACAAAAACAGCTTAAGTTAAAGGGGTGTTTGGGTTTATTGAATTCTCAGTGGTCTAGCCTATTGTGTTAGTTGCATTTGGTCTCAGTAGTTGTTAATAGAGTATTTAGGTTAGGTTTAGTCATAAAATACAGGTTTCTATAACTAAAAAGTCAAAAGTTGGTTTAACTTGGAATTGTATGGACAGTAGACTACATTAGGTTCCAAATTCATAGGATTAGGTCTAATACTAGTTCATTTAGCTTAATATAAGTCGACTAAGGAAGCTCCAAAACGCCTCATTTATTCTTCATTCGTACACACGACACCCCTATATTTTTGCACATCCTCATTAACCTCCTAGCCAACTATTAGTGTGTCAAATCTCACATTCATACGTTGAGTTTTGATACGTTTTTACGAGGCAAATCGTTTAGCCATCAACTAAACCAAACGTTTCATATTTAATTCAATTCTTAACCGTTTTAATCCCCGTTTGTTTCTAAATGATCCTAATAATATTTCTAAGATGATTTTATGTCCAAATGTTGATGATGATAAGTTATATGCAAGTGATAAACGATTTGGTAAATCGTATGTATATATATTGGTGTCGACATAGGAAATGAATCACCAAGACACATCCCAT
Organism: Artemisia argyi; assembly: GCA_030686995.1. NCBI lineage: Eukaryota > Viridiplantae > Streptophyta > Magnoliopsida > Asterales > Asteraceae > Artemisia > Artemisia argyi. The sequence goes on along the minus strand of CM060687.1, from coordinate 162,244,583 downwards.
GAATTTAGCTCTCACATCTCATATTTTAACAATAAACTTTGTCCTAGGAAGCCAAGTATCACTGACGTGCATAGTTCTTGTGTTTTTTTGGATGATTTCAAACCATTCGATTCATTCAAAGTGATACATATGTACGTTCCATGCATGCACTAGCTTCTTATCATTCTCAAACACTTTCACATAGTTATTTCATTCTATAAAATATACTTACAAGACCTGAAGTCGATGGCAATCTAGTTTGGACGCAAGGAAGGGATATCGGGTTTAATAAATACATATAACGTTTGGGTTATACGATTAGACAAGATTTTCTTGTGTTTCACTCGTTCCTACTCGACTCTCTACCACCTCTAAGGTGTTGTAAGTAATTTCAAATCATTTCCATTCACAATCACACGTTAAATATAATCATGCACTTTGTTATTAATTGTTTCGATCCTATATAGTTCATGCATATTTTTTACGTACGTATACATTTGTAGCCAAACCAACGTGACTACCCTCTATCTTGGAAGGCCTAGGAGTCACGTAACACACACACTTCACGTTTATTCTCACGTTACATGCATCAAATAAATATTTTTGAAACATACTTCATCGTATGAAAATTTGTCACAACACTTAGTAAATATTTCAAGTTTTTCAAAATAAGTAATCGGTTCATACATTCCACAAACCATACGTATAACTCAAAATTTCATTTAACAAGCGTACAATATCATTTCACGACTCCATAGACCACCTAGAAAACTAACACTTTCATATATACGACTTACAAAAATAATCATGTTTCGACGTTCCAATCAACCCATTTTGAATCGACACAAATCAGATTTTCAAATCTAAACTTAATACTAAAAACTATATATTTGTCGATTGGGCTAAATCAAGGCCCAACAAGTATTTAAGAACCGTAAGCCCACTGGGCCCATAAAATATATTTTTGGAATCACAAAGGAAGCCCAAGTTCAAGCCCAAAACATTTTTCATGCCTCGCCTCTAAATTTTTAAATGGGCTTTTGTTTTAATTCGTTAAGGCCCATAAGCTAGAAAATTAAGCTTTTCATAAAATAAGCTGTTGAAATAAGCTTGGAATAAATAACATAAGCTACAGAAATTTTTATACTGAAAGGACAAGTAGTGGACAATAAATGTAAATTATATACGAAAAGGACTAACGGTGTGACGCTAACGCCGTTAGTATAAAAAGTGTAAAAATTGGAAAAGGACAAGGACTACACATAATCTATTTTACATTCTTATTTTATTTTCTATTTTACGGCAACCATCACGTCATATGCGTTTTATTATGTTTTATATATATATATATATATATATATATATATATATATATATATATATATATATATATATATATATATATATATATATATATATAATTTATTTTTACGTTAATAATATATATAACGATATCTATAAAGTTAATATTTTTACTTACGATTAAAAAGGTAAAACTACGATGGATATTTTAAATAAAGTATTTTATCATATCATGCATGACATAATAATTACACTGCACATCATCTATTCGTCATAACGGATAATAATTATTCGTTATTCGTTCGTATTTACCAAATAGTATTTGGTTATATTCTCTGATAAATTTATTTATCAGGTTCCGTGTCAAAGACGTTTCCATAATCGTTCCCATAAATCTCATGCTACTTTACTTTTCATCATTTCCAAATCAATCCAGGTGAGTCATAGCCCCATTTCCAATAATTGTTTTTAACTCATTGGGGAGATACATGCTTACATATACTTTGATAAATTGATAAGTATATAAAATAAAATACATGATTCAAATCAATTTTCTAATTGATAATTATTAATATGATTTGTGATTTAAAATGTGATATATACAATACATGACAAAATACTTAATTGAAATACTGAAACTTGTATGATAATACTTCCAATTTGATTATTGTAATATGTGATTGATAAGTGTGTAAATACTCATCATTTCTGTTACATTTAAACTGCAAAAACATATAAAAAACACACAGGAATGCCTTAAAATACATAAAATTATCCCTGGATTGTGTTTTTATGCAAAAGGATTGAAAACTGATGAAAAACAAAACATTTCACATAATTTACAGTTTTAGTCCCTGAACTTTGAAAAATTAGCAAAACTAGTCCCTGATAAATCAAAACTTGTACAAATGTCATAAAAGGTCCTTGGGATTCATAAGTTGTAAGAAATAGTCCTTTAAAGTTTAAAATCACATATTTACAACTTTGGTCCCTCAACTTTGAAAAGTGTCAAAAATAGTCCCTAAGGTTTTGAAAAATGGAAAATGTGAAAAATAAACCTTGCACTATTCTAAACTGACAAAAATTGGTCCTTATGATAACTTTTGAGAAGTTACAAGTTAAACCCTTCAAAAATCAGAAAATTACAGGTTTGGTCCCTTGAGTTTGTGGAATTGACAGAAAAGGTCCCCGGAAATATTAAAATAAAAATATACATTCATGGTCCTTGGGGTATTCAAGTATAGCATGTATGGTCCCTTATGATAAACTTTGTAAAATTACACAATAGCCCCTCAACTTTCACGAAATTACAAAATTGGTCCTTGTGTAGTTACTAAAACCAACCGGACCCTATGTTTTATTATATACTCAATACCTAATCCAACCCAAGTTACACACCAGCCCACCCACCTATTCCCTTGGCCCAACTCCAGCCCAGTCCACACCTTTTATTTAAAACGGGCATTGACCCCGGTCAAAACCCAGACACTGTTCACCATCCCTCCCAATACCACCACTACCACACAGACCACCATACCAGGTGGTATTTTACCACCTTGCACCTCCACCTCACCACTACAGCTCACCACCTACCCTCCACACCTCATCACATCAACCCACTCTTTCATTTAATGCAATCTCCACCCAATTTTCCCTCAAAACTAGTTCACTACCTCTGTTTTCACCAATACCACTCCAACTTATCTCAAACTTGTTCCCTAAGTCCCTACTACAATCCAAAGTTCTTTAATTAAACTATATCAGGCTGCAAGCAACCTAGGAGACTTTGGCGCCAAAAGTAATTTAAACGGACAAGATTAATTTGACCCATCCAATGGTGAGTTTTATTGATGGGAAAGGTTCAGAGACATGTGGGGAGCTCAATTATGCTATAAAGAAAGAAGGGGAAGCAGAAGAAAAAAGTATCTAGTTTAATTTTAAAATAATGTATGTCGATTAGTTTAAATCTCAAGTGTTCTTGTATCTTTAAGCTTTTTAAGTTGTAATACCTGACTATCAGTGTGTTTTGAATCTTTGGTGATAATAAATTTCAAGTTTCATGTATAATTCTCAAGTTTGCAAATTTTCTTTTTACTCAAAAATATCATATAGCTGAGTTGTTGTTTCCAGTGGAACATAAGGATCAAATAAGCTCACTTAAGCTCCCATGAAGCTTTATAAAGGCTTCTAGTAACTTAAAACTCAGTTTAGCTAACAAAACTCAAAATTACAGAGTTGGTCAACAATAGTCAAACTGTGGGATTTGGATGTGCTTTTGGGAATTCAGATCAATAATGGAAGCAAGTAGCTTTGGAAACATGGTTTAGATCCTCAGGGGAGGAAATAGGATTGGTACTCAGTTCTTGGTTCTAGTTGTGGCTTGGATCTCAGTTGTAAGCCATTTCCATTAGTTTTATGCATTTTACTGTTTCAATGAGTAATATGCTTAGTTCTTGTTAAATTGTGCTTAGTTGGTGTCTGTTAGTTAATTTATAGAATAAAATTGGTAGGGTGTTAATTGGAATTCTCATTTGCTAGTTGTTAAAAGTTAGACAGTCAAAATAACTTAGTAGTGATTCATAGGTAAAAGTTGTTTAGAACTCAGTAATTGTGCTCATTTGATCTTATTACATCTGTATACAGTGTTTGGATTCATTTTCATGTTCTAGCTTATTGTTATGCAACACTAATCTAATAAACACCCTTGCTAAGGGCTGTTTGGATCAAGCTGTTTCTATGAGTTACTGCATGTTAGTGTCCTTGAGTCTTGTTGCTGCATGTTTATTTAGTTCAATATAACTCAGTTTAGTCATAATACATAGGTCTTATTAGTTAAAAAGTCAAAATTGGTTGCAATCTAATCTAGCTGTTTAACTGTTAGTATAATCAGTCCCATAATCACCATACTAGCTTAGAATTAGATAACCTAGCTTAATTTCAACTTATTATAGCTTAATACAACTTAAGTAATCAGTAAATTAGGATCAAAGCTCAGCTAAGTCAACTTAGTTGTAAAAATTAAAAAGTCAATTTTCAGTCACATAAGTTTTTGAATAAACATTGGAATTTCACTGTGGACTTATTAATTGGTATTAGGATCTGAGCTTGTAGGAATATAGAGTCTTGTTGCTGATCTTTCTGTTACTATTTTTGTTAAATTTTATTAAAGTGGTTTAACTGCTTAATTAGTGCTTAATTTTAAGTAGTTCTTCACAAACCTCCCCTGAACACAGTTTTGATACCCACTTTCACAAGCTTGCATAAGCTTGTTTAGTGAGTTTTGGTCTGAGTATTTTGGTTGTTTGAGATGCCCTTGTGGCTAGTTATATGAATTAAGTGCTTATTTGCTTTTATCTGCTTATCTTAACTACTTATCTTGCTTTAACTTGTGCTATCAAATAAACCAAACCACTGATCACTCAGTGTAAACAAGCAATTTCACAAGCTCATCATAAGCTCATCACTGAGCTTTGGCTTGTGATCTTTGGCTCTTTTAGAAGCTAAGCAGCTCATCTATCAAGTTCAAGCTTAATTATTCATTCACTAGCCCTTTTGATAGGGCTGCTCACAGCTTGAAGCTTGTCCACTCATCCAGCATACACTGGTGAATCAGCAGACCTAAGCCACAAACACCAACTTTGGTGGTGTTTTGTGGATCACTCAGTGGGTCCCACACCTTACAATTTGGTTCTCCCAACCCTCCTCCTACCAGACTTGAACCCTTGATCTTTTGTTTGACCTTTAGATCAGTGGACCCCACCTTAAATCAGATTGGAACTTTGTCCCAATTCTGTCTCAGAATTGAAATAAGCAAGTGCTTATTTGTTGTTTAAGGCTTATTAAATCTGCTTATTTGATTGAAACTCACTCAAACTAGTTCACATAAGTCAGAGACACTAAAATATAGCCAGTGGACCCCACACAAGCTCAGTTGAGCTTATTTCTTAGCAAAGTCAATAAAAGTCAACTGTTTTGAGTAATAAGCACTCTTAGTGCTTATTTTGTGTTTATAAATTATTTCCCTTTATTAAAGTATCTTATTTTAAGTATTTAATTAGTTTTGTAAAAGAAAAACAAAAAAAAAAAACCAAACTTAATTATAGTGATGGCTTCTATTTAATAGAAATTATCTATTTAATTTTCTTTTTAGCTTATTTATAAGCACTTCTGCTATTTTATATTTTTATTAAATCTCTTATATATTAAAGTAATTTTATAAATTTTTCCAGATTTTTCTTTTGTCATCTAGTGTTATTTAGAATTAATATTAGTTAAATTAATAATTAAATAATAAATAAGAATTAAATAGCATAATTAATTTTTATAAGGTAACACCTATATTTTATATTTTTCCTATCTTCTATAAGTCATAAAATAATTTTAGAAATTTTCTTGTGATTTATACTGTTCATTTACTAGTTTTCATAATTTAATTAGCTTAATTAGATATTAATTAATAAATATAATAATAATTAGTAAATTAAATTAAAAATACATAATATAAACTTTTTATAATTTTTTAGGATTCCTATGATGGTTAATTAGATATATAAAATCTTTCATAATTATCTAAGTCTTTTTAAGAATTATAAATAAGTTAATCAATATAATTAGTTAAATAATAAATAAATAATAAATAATTAATAATAAATAGATAAATAGTGTGAAAAATATAATTTTAATTTTAAAATAAGTTTTATAATATTTTAGATTTTTTGAAATTTTAATTTTAATTTTCTGGACTTATTTTACATTTTCCTAATTATTAGTTAATTACTAAATAATTAATAATAGTTATTAAATAAAAATAATTAATTAAATAGTTTTTAATTATAAAATAAGTATTTTAAATTTATTTAATTTGCATTTAAGCCCCTAAGGCTTGTAAAATCCTACTATAAGTTAAAGTTGTTTTTGTTTACGCTTAATTAATAAACGTTTACGTTTTCAGTCCCCTTTTCACTTGTACTTATCTGATTTCACGTATTAGTTGATATAGCTTATTAAAGCTATTCACTCTTATATTTCAGTAGTACAAATCATTTAAACCCTTTTCCTGTTCAATTCACCTGATTTAGAAGTCGTTTTATTTCAGATTTCACATCTCGTTGGGATCTAACGATCCGGGGAAACACTAAACTCACCGGAGTATTGGTTTAGGCTGTTTGACTTGTTGACCATTACTTGGTTGATATTATCTGACTGTTTAAGATCAATCAAAATTTGGCGCCGCTGCCGGGGAGGTGTGCTGCGTATTACGACTTTTTGAAATATCTGTGAGTTTGAATTATCACACTTTGTTATATATCATCTTTTTGTCTATATTTCTTTTCTATTTTTATTTTTAGTTTCCCGTCACTCTAAGGATTCTTAGAGTCGTCTCTAGTGCATGCGCACTCGTTCTTCTAGGTCAACAAGCCCTTTACGTGAGCTTGTCAGAATTCCTCGAAGACGCCGTAGACGTTCTGCCCCAACAGCCGTATCTGAGGAACGTGCTGTTTCACCTAAGAAAGTTATCATGGCGGAAGACCGTCCGATGAATGAGCTTCTCCAAGCACCCATTGAGGGTTACGGAGACGCTATTGTTGTCCCAGCCATTGTGGCTGAATACTTTGAGCTCAAAACCGGGTTACTAAATCTAGTAACTTCAAGCCAATTTTATGGTTTTGAGAGGGATGATCCCCATGCTCATATTCGATGGTTTAATAAAATTACTTCAACCATCAAATACAAGAACGTCCCTTCCGAAGCAGTCAAACTTCTTCTTTTCCCATTTTCTCTTGAGGGAGCAGCCCGGATTTGGCTGGAAAAACAACCTCCTTGTTCCATAACATCATGGGAAGATTTAGTTACCAAATTTGTAAACGAATTTTTTCCCCCGTCCAGAACGACTAGTCTTAAAAATGAAATCATCAAATTTACTCAAAGGTTTGATGAATCGTTTGGTGACGCATGGGATCGTTTCAAAGAATTGCTTCGTCGATGTCCTCATCATGGTTTCACTGAATTAATGCAAATTGACACGTTTTATAATGGTGTGAGTCAATCTGACCAAGATTCTCTCAATGCCTCCGCGGGAGGTAATTTTTTGAGCAAAACCACAAAAGAAGCTTTAGAAATCATTGAAAATAAGTCCAAAGTTCACACTACACGCACAAAACCATATAACTCCCAAGTGAGTGCTGGTCCTTCTACTTCATCGCCCGTGAGTACTTCTAGCACCGATGCTAAAATAGATAAACTCACGAACGCCATTCAAGCTTTGGTTATCTCAAACCAGAAAAAAGTCACTTTCACACAAAACCCTTCACATGTTGAAGTAAAAAAAGTGGAAGTTTGTGTCACTTGTGGTGGCCCACATGCTTACTACAATTGTACTGCCACTGATGGTAGTCCTTTTGAAGCCAATGCCTTAGCCGGTACTACAAATCAGGGGGTAATCAATACCGTCCTCAAATTGAACCAAGTTACCGTGCTAACACACATATGGGACCACCCGGGTTTAATCAAAACCCAAATTTGCAAAACAGAAACCAAAACCAACCACGAATGAACTAAGGTTATCAAAACCAAGGGAATTTCCATCCTGGATAGAATCAAGGTTTCCACAATCAAGGAAACTTTAACAGAAACAATTTCAACCCCGGAAATCATTTTCAGGGAAATGGTAATCCAAATCAAGGGAATTTTCAGCCACAACAAGGTTATAATCAAAATAACCGTGTCCAAAATTTCCCTAACCAAACACAAGCCATTCTCCCAGCTCCACAACCATCATCCGATGAGTTGTTAAAGCAGTTCATGAAAACTCAAGAAGAGACAAACAGGTTGTTGGTCAGCCAGATTTCTGAAATCAAGAAATCTTTAAATGAACAACCCTCGGGCTCTGGAAAACTTCCGAGCAACACGATCGCAAACCCGAGGGGCGATGCAAAGGCGATCACGACCAGGAGCAGAGTTTCATATGATGGACCTACTGTTCCCACTACCCCTTCTTCTTCTTCTCCCAAGGTAGTGGAAAATAACGTCGAGGTAAATAAGGACGAAGTACTTCCTACTCATAAGGGAGGTACCCAAGACGTCCCATCTCATGTTGTCCCGAAACCCAAACCAAAACCTAGAGTTGTTTTTGAACCAAATGATATTCCAGTTGAAATACCTCAGTCCCAACCTTCTACCTCCTCTATTCCTTACCCCTCACGCTTGAGTGAACAAAAGCTCCGTGAAAAAGCTAGTCACCAGATGGATAAATTCTTTCAAATCTTCCAAGATTTGCATTTTGACATTAGCTTTGCGGATGCTATTATTCTGATGCCCAAATTTGCATCGACAATCAAACACTTGTTAAGTAACAAGGAGAAACTGTTTGAAATGGCAAAGACTCCCTTGAATGAGAACTGCTCAGCAGTTCTTTTAAAGAAGCTTCCCGAGAAGCTGGGAGATCCTGGAAAATTTCTAATACCATGTGTATTTCCGGGAATGGTTGATTGCTATGCCTTGGCCGATCTTGGTGCAAGTATCAACCTAATGCCATACTCAGTTTGGAAGAAACTTTCTCTTCCTGATCTTACTCCTACCTGCATGACTTTAGAGCTTGCAGACCGATCGATATCTCGTCCTTTCGGCATTGCCGAGGACGTGTTTGTGAAGGTAGGAAAATTTCATCTCCCCGCTGACTTTGTAGTGGTTGATTTCGATGCCGATCAAAGGGTCCCTTTCATTGTTGGGAGGGGTTTCCTTAGAACGGGCCGTGCTCTTATCGATGTATTTGAGCAAGAAATCACTCTTCGTGTGGGTAATGAAGCTGTTACATTTAACCTCGATCAAACCTCGAGGTACTCCTCCAATTATGATTCTGAAGCAGTTAATCAAATAGATATCATAGACATTGCTTCGGAGGAGTATTCTCAAGAGTTTCTTGGTTATTCTCATAATTCTGTGAGTGGGGATGCCACTCCATCATCTGAACCTATCATTTCCGACTCTTCCCCTTCTCTCACTCCGTTTGAGGGAAGTGATTTCCTTTTGGAAGAGGTCGAGGCTTTTCTCAAAAGTGATTCAGTTCCATCGGGAATTGATAACACTGAGATTGATCTGGAGGGAGATATTCTTCTCCTTGAGAGATTGCTAAACCAAGACAATTCTCCTCCACTCCCTCCCGTACAACTTCATAATCAGGAAATCAAATATGTTGAGGAAACTGTTGATTTTCCTGAGGTCGAACTCAAGGACTTACCTCCTCATCTTGAATACGCATTCTTGGAGGGTGATGATAAATTACCCGTCATTATTGCTAAAGGTTTAAGTGTTGAGGAGAAGATTGCTCTCATAAAGGTCTTGAAGTCAAACAAGCAAGCAATTGCTTGGAAACTCTCCGATATTAAGGGTATTAACCCAGATTTTTGTACACACAAAATCTTGATGGAGGATGACTTCAAGCCTGCAGTGCAACATCAAAGAAGGGTGAATCCAAAAATCCATGATGTGATTAAACAAGAGGTTCTTAAACTTCTTGATGCAGGATTGATTTACCCTATCTCTGACAGTCCATGGGTTAGTCCCATTCATTGTGTCCCAAAAAAGGGTGGCATTACTGTTGTCACTAATGAGGAAAATGAGTTGATTCCAACTCGGCTAGTTACTGGATGGCGTGTTTGCATTGACTATCGTAAGTTAAATGACGCCACCCGCAAAGACCACTTTCCGCTGCCCTTTATGGACCAGATGCTTGAGAGATTAGCAGGGAACGAGTACTATTGTTTCCTTGATGGTTTCTCAGGATACTTTCAAATCCCCATTGATCCATCAGATCAAGAAAAGACTACCTTTACATGCCCTTATGGAACCTTTGCTTATAAACGTATGCCTTTTGGCTTATGTAATGCTCCAGGTACGTTCCAGAGGTGCATGATGGCTATATTTACCGACATGATCGGTAAAACTATGGAGGTCTTTATGGATGACTTTTCGGTCATTGGGGATTCATTCCAAACATGTCTCACCAATTTAGAAAAAATGTTGAAAAGGTGTAAAGACACCAATCTATGTCTAAATTGGGAAAAAAGTCACTTTATGGTTAAAGAGGGCATTGTCCTCGGCCATAAGATTTCCAAGAATGGGATTGAGGTTGACAGAGCTATGGTTGATGTCATTGCAAAACTGCCTCACCCTACTACCGTCAAAGGTATTAGGAGTTTCTTGGATCATGCCGGTTTCTATCGTCGATTTATACAAGATTTTTCTAAAATCTCACGGCCCATGAATCATCTCCTTGAAAAGGATACTCCTTTTATCTTCTCACCAGAGTGCATCGAAGCTTTTGAAACATTAAAGAAAAAGCTTACTGAGGCACCCATTCTTACTGCCCCGACTGGGATTTACCCTTCGAGCTTATGTGCGATGCAAGTGATTTTGCTATCGGTGCAGTCTTGGGGCAACGCAAAACGAAACACTTTCAGCCTATTCACTACGCAAGCAAAACTATGAACGAAGCTCAAACACATTACACCACTACAGAAAAAGAATTATTAGCTGTGGTGTATGCCTTTGAGAAATTTTGGACATACTTAATCTTGACTAAAAGCGTAGTGTATACGGATCATTCGGCTCTTAAATATCTATTTGCAAAACAAGATGCAAAGCCGAGATTGCTCCGTTGGGTTCTCCTCCTCCAGGAATTTGATATCATTATTCGTGATAAAAAAAAGGAGCTGAGAACCTGGCTGCTGATCATTTGTCCCGATTAGAGAACCCTCATCAAGATGTGTATGAGAAAAAGGAAATAAATGAAACATTTCCTCTCGAAACACTCAATGCGGTTGCTTTTCGCGGAGATTCTACTACCCCATGGTTTGTCGATTTCGCAAACTACCATGCGGGTAACTTTGTTGTGAAAGGGATGTCAACCCAACAGAAGAATAAATTCTTTAAGGATGTTAAACATTACTTCTGGGATGACCCCTACTTATTCAAAATCTGTGCGGATCAAGTCATCCGACGGTGTGTATATGGACAGGAAGCCACTGAAATTCTTAAGGCTTGCCATGCTGGACCCACTGGGGGACATCATAGTCCTAATTACACCGCCAAAAAGGTGTTTGATTCCGGATTCTTCTGGCCCACAATTTATAAAGATGCCCAGGATCTCATTAAAGCCTGTGACGCTTGTCAGCGTCATGGAAACATTTCACAAAGAAATGAGATGCCACAAAATGCTATTCAAGTATGTGAAATATTTGATATATGGGGCATTGACTTTATGGGGCCATTTCCATCATCCAGAGGAAACAAGTACATACTTGTGGCAGTTGATTATTTATCAAAGTGGGTTGAAGCAAAAGCTTTACCCACAAATGATGCCCGAGTTGTAGTGAAATTCCTGAAATCTCTTTTTGCCCGTTTTGGAACCCCACGTGCTATTATAAGTGATCGTGGTACGCATTTCTGCAATGACAAATTTGATAAAGTCACGCAAAAGTATGGTGTAACCCACCGTCTTTCTACCGTGTATCACCCACAAACAAGTGGGCAAGTGGAGGTTTCAAACCGTGGTATCAAAAGAATACTTGAGAGGACTGTTGGTGAAAACCGTGCTGCCTGGTCGGATAAATTAGATGATGCACTATGGGCTTTTCGTACAGCTTATAAAACACCCATTGGGTGTACACCTTACAAGCTTGTGTACGGAAAGGCATGTCATCTACCGATGGAGCTTGAGCACAAAGCCTACTGGGCATTGAAACATGCCAACTTTGACCTCAAAACTGCGGGTGATCACAGAAAAGTTCAAATAAATGAATTAAATGAACTACGTGATCAGGCTTACGAGAACTCTTTAATCTATAAAGAAAAAACAAAGAGAATACATGACTCAAAAATAAAGAACCGCGTTTTTAACGTTGGTGATCGAGTACTTCTCTTTAATTCTAGATTAAAGATCTTCTCGGGTAAATTAAAAACCCGTTGGACTGGTCCATTTACTATCACTAAGGTTTATCCATATGGTACCGTTGAGTTATCTCAAAATGACGGTCCATGTTTTAAAGTAAATGGCCATCGTGTGAAACACTACTTTGGAGAGGACTTCCCAAATATGGTTGTCCCGGATCTCCAAACTTTCCCCAAGGACAATTAAATTCGGGGTCGAGTCAAGCTAGTGACTCGGGAATCAAAAACAAGCTACCTCATGGATAAATCAATTCGAGGTCGAGTCAAGCTAGTGACTCGGTAATCAAAAGCGTAGCAATATGGGTTTTCACTCATATTTCTGATTTCTTTCTGTTTTCTACCACCTAGTGTGGGGGAGATGCCCCACATGTTGTATATATGTATATATCTTGAAAAAAAAAAAAAAAAAAAAAAAAAGTTCAAAACGAAAGAAAAAAGTGAGTTTGTATGTAAATAGCCTAAAATAAAGGTTATTAATATTTCCTTCTTACGTTCTAAGTATCGGTTTAACACCCGGTGTTTTGAATATTGAGGGCAATATTCATTTCTAAGTGTGGGGGGGGGGGGGGGGATTCTCACGAATTCAAACACATGTTCCATCAAGCACCCTCATTTGATCAAAATTTAAAGTTTTTTCACATTTAGAAATGCAATAAATGGTATCAATCCTCCATGTCTAACCCACAACAGGATTGGCTAGTCCAGGAGCAAACGGCTCTTGGTAAAGACACCTCAAAACCGTTGATGGCTTGCAATTTGCCAAAAATTGTATGGTTCCTCAACTCCCCATTATCCTCAAAAGCTAATGAGTTGGCTAGCCCGCAAGATTATGGCTTGTGGTAAAGGCCGTAGAAAATCCATAATTGGTAATCAGCTCACCAAGATGTTGACTATTCCATCAAGAGTTGGCTAGTCCAGAAGCAAACGGCTTTTGGTAAAGACAAATCAAATCCGTTAACAGCTGGTGGTTTGCTAAAAATCACACGGTTATCAGGTGTGCCACAGTTCTTACACCTGGCTACTCCAGAAGTGATGGCTTTTGGTAAAGAGTAAAAATCCATTAAATTTTTCTCAAAAAGATTGCTAGGGACTAGCAATAGTTTAGTGTGGGGGATTGATGAGTGTGTATATACTCATCATTTCTGTTACATTTAAACTGCAAAAACATATAAAAAACACACAGGAATGCCTTAAAATACATAAAATTATCCCTGGATTGTGTTTTTATGCAAAAGGATTGAAAACTGATGAAAAACAAAACATTTCACATAATTTACAGTTTCAGTCCCTGAACTTTGAGAATTTGGCAAAACTAGTCCCTGGTAAATCAAAACTTGTACAAATGTCATAAAAGGTCCTTGGGATTCATAAGTTGTAAGAAATAGTCCTTTAAAGTTTAAAATCACATATTTACAACTTTGGTCCCTCAACTTTGAAAAGTGTCAAAAATAGTCCCTAAGGTTTTGAAAAATGGAAAATGTGAAAAATAAACCTTGCACTATTCTAAACTGACAAAAATTGGTCCTTATGATAACTTTTGAGAAGTTACAAGTTAAACCCTTCAAAAATCAGAAAATTACAGGTTTGGTCCCTGGAGTTTGTGGAATTGACAGAAAAATATTAAAATAAAAAATATACATTCATGGTCCTTGGGGTATTCAAGTATGACATGTATGGTCCCTTATGATAAACTTTGTAAAATTACACAATAGCCCCTCAACTTTCACGAAATTACAAAATTGGTCCTTGTGTAGTTACTAAAACCAACCGGACCCTATGTTTTATTATATACCCAAAACCTAATCCAACCCAAGTTACACACCAGCCCACCCACCTATTCCCTTGGCCCAACTCCAGCCCAGTCCACACCTTTTATTTAAAACGGGCGTTGACCCCGGTCAAACCCCAGACACTGTTCACCATCCCTCCCAATACCACCACTACCACACAGACCACCATATCAGGTGGTATTTTGCCACCTTGCACCTCCACCTCACCACTACAGCTCACCACCTACCCTCCACACCTCATCACATCAACCCACTCTTTCATTTAATGCAATCTCCACCCAATTTTCCCTCAAAACTAGTTCACTACCTCTGTTTTCACCAATACCACTCCAACTTATCTCAAACTTGTTCCCTAAGTCCCTACTACAATCCAAAGTTCTTTAATTAAACTATATCAGGCTGCAAGCAACCTAGGAGACTTTGGCGCCAAAAGTAATTTAAACGGACAAGATTAATTTGACCCATCCAATGGTGAGTTTTATTGATGGGAAAGGTTCAGAGACATGTGGGGAGCTCAATTATGCTATAAAGAAAGAAGGGGAAGCAGAAGAAAAAAATATCTAGTTTAATTTTAAAATAATGTATGTCGATTAGTTTAAATCTCAAGTGTTCTTGTATCTTTAAGCTTTTTAAGTTGTAATACCTGACTATCAGTGTGTTTTGAATCTTTGGTGATAATAAATTTCAAGTTTCATGTATAATTCTCAAGTTTGCAAATTTTCTTTTTACTCAAAAATATCATATAGCTGAGTTGTTGTTTCCAGTGGAACATAAGGATCAAATAAGCTCACTTAAGCTCCCATGAAGCTTTATAAAGGCTTCTAGTAACTTAAAACTCAGTTTAGCTAACAAAACTCAAAATTACAAAGTTGGTCAACAATAGTCAAACTGTGGGATTTGGATGTGCTTTTGGGAATTCAGATCAATAATGGAAGCAAGTAGCTTTGGAAACATGGTTTAGATCCTCAGGGGAGGAAATAGGATTGGTACTCAGTTCTTGGATCTAGTTGTGGCTTGGATCTCAGTTGTAAGCCATTTCCATTAGTTTTATGCATTTTACTGTTTCAATGAGTAATATGCTTAGTTCTTGTTAAATTGTGCTTAGTTGGTGTCTGTTAGTTAATTTATAGAATAAAATTGGTAGGTTGTTAATTGGAATTCTCATTTGCTAGTTGTTAAAAGTTAGACAGTCAAAATAGCTTAGTAGTGATTCATAGGTAAAAGTTGTTTAGAACTCAGTAATTGTGCTCATTTGATCTTATTACATATGTATACAGTGTTTGGATTCATTTTCATGTTCTAGCTTATTGTTATGCAACACTAATCTAATAAACACCCTTGCTAAGGGCTGTTTGGATCAAGCTGTTTCTATGAGTTATTGCATGTTAGTGTCTTTGAGTCTTGTTGCTGCATGTTTATTTAGTTCAATATAGCTCAGTTTAGTCATAATACATAGGTCTTATTAGTTAAAAAGTCAAAATTGGTTGCAATCTAATCTAGCTGTTTAACTGTTAGTATAATCAGTCCCATAATCACCATACTAGCTTAGAATTAGATAACCTAGCTTAATTTCAACTTATTATAGCTTAATACAACTTAAGTAATCAGTAAATTAGGATCAAAGCTCAGCTAAGTCAACTTAGTTGTAAAAATTAAAAAGTCAATTTTCAGTCACATAAGTTTTTGAATAAACATTGGAATTTCACTGTGGACTTATTAATTGGTATTAGGATCTGAGCTTGTAGGAATATAGAGTCTTGTTGCTGATCTTTCTGTTACTATTTTTGTTAAATTTTATTAAAGTGGTTTAACTGCTTAATTAGTGCTTAATTTTAAGTAGTTCTTCACAAACCTCCCCTGAACACAGTTTTGATACCCACTTTC
Organism: Artemisia argyi; assembly: GCA_030686995.1. Taxonomy (NCBI): domain Eukaryota; kingdom Viridiplantae; phylum Streptophyta; class Magnoliopsida; order Asterales; family Asteraceae; genus Artemisia; species Artemisia argyi. The sequence goes on along the minus strand of CM060687.1, from coordinate 162,228,681 downwards.
ACAAGTTTGTTTAGTGAGTTTTGGTCTGAGTATTTTGGTTGTTTGAGATGCCCTTGTGGCTAGTTATCTGAATTAAGTGCTTATTTGCTTTTATCTGCTTATCTGAACTACTTATCTTGCTTTAACTTGTGCTATCAAATAAACCAAACCACTGATCACTCAGTGTAAACAAGCAATTTCACAAGCTCATCATAAGCTCATCACTGAGCTTTGGCTTGTGATCTTTGGCTCTTTTAGAAGCTAAGCAGCTCATCTATCAAGTTCAAGCTTAATTATTCATTCACTAGCCCTTTTGATAGGGCTGCTCACAGCTTGAAGCTTGTCCACTCATCCAGCATACACTGGTGAATCAGCAGACCTAAGCCACAAACACCAACTTTGGTGGTGTTTTGTGGATCACTCAGTGGGTCCCACACCTTACAATTTGGTTCTCCCAACCCCCCTCCTACCAGACTTGAACCCTTGATCTTTTGTTTGACCTTTAGATCAGTGGACCCCACCTTAAATCAGATTGGAACTTTGTCCCAATTCTGTCTCAGAATTGAAATAAGCAAGTGCTTATTTGTTGTTTAAGGCTTATTAAATCTGCTTATTTGATTGAAACTCACTCAAACTAGTTCACATAAGTCAGAGACACTAAAATATAGCCAGTGGACCCCACACAAGCTCAATTGAGCTTATTTCTTAGCAAAGTCAATAAAAGTCAACTATTTTGAGTAATAAGCACTCTTAGTGCTTATTTTGTGTTTATAAATTATTTCCCTTTATTAAAGTATCTTATTTTAAGTATTTAATTAGTTTTGTAAAAGAAAAACAAAAAAAAAAACCAAACTTAATTATAGTGATAGCTTCTATTTAATAGAAATTATCTATTTAATTTTCTTTTTAGCTTATTTATAAGCACTTCTGCTATTTTATATTTTTATTAAATCTCTTATATATTAAAGTAATTTTACAAATTTTTCCAGATTTTTCTTTTGTCATCTAGTGTTATTTAGAATTAATATTAGTTAAATTAATAATTAAATAATAAATAAGAATTAAATAGCATAATTAATTTTTATAAGGTATTTTTATATTTTTCCTATCTTCTATAAGTCATAAAATAATTTTAAAAATTTTCTTGTGATTTATACTGTTCATTTACTAGTTTTCATAATTTAATTAGCTTAATTAGATATTAATTAATAAATATAATAATAATTAGTAAATTAAATTAAAAATACATAATATTAACTTTTTATAATTGTTTAGGATTCCTATGATGGTTAATTAGATATATAAAATCTTTCCTAATTATCTAAGTCTTTTTAGTAATTATAAATAAGTTAATCAATATAATTAGTTAAATAATAAATAAATAATAAATAGATAAATAGTGTGAAAAATATAATTTTAATTTTAAAATAAGTTTTATAATATTTTAGATTTTTTGAAATTTTAATTTTAATTTTCTAGACTTATTTTACATTTTCCTAATTATTAGTTAATTACTAAATAATTAATAATAGTTATTAAATAAAAATAATTAATTAAATAGTTTTTAATTATAAAATAAGTATTTTAAATTTATTTAATTTGCATTTAAGCCCCTAAGGCTTGTAAAATCCTACTATAAGTTAAAGTTGTTTTTGTTTACGCTTAATTAATAAACGTTTACGTTTTCAGTCCCTTTTTCACTTGTACTTATCTGATTTCACGTATTAGTTGATATAACTTATTAAAGCTATTCACTCTTATATTTCAGTAGTACAAATCATTTAAACCCTTTTCCTGTTCAATTCACCCGATCTAGAAGTCGTTTTATTTCAGATTTCACATCTCGTTGGGATCTAACGATCCGGGGAAACACTAAACTCACCGGAGTATTGGTTTAGGCTGTTTGACTTGTTGACCATTACTTGGTTGATATTATCAGACTGTTTAAGATCAATCAGTGATATATATAATTTACTGATGAATTACTTGACTGAAATACTGATACTCATATGATAATGTTTTCCATTCAATTATTGTGGTTTGTGATATATATAATTTACTGATGAATTACTTGACTGAAATACTGATACTCATATGAAAATGTTTTCAATACGATTATTGTGGTATGTGATATACATGTGTTAGTGGTGAAATACTTAAACTGAATTTCTGATACTCAAATGATACTATTTTCAAATTGATTTCTGTGATACGATACTTGATTACATGATGTTATTCTAAATGAGCCCATTATTCCTTGATATTGCCTAAGTTAGCTTATCGCCATATAGTCCCTCAATCATGAGCCATTAATCACATGTAAAGTGGGCGCGAATATAGTGAACAGCTTCGAAACCTGTTAAGGATCAACCCCCTGTCCCACTAATACTTGACGGAATGCCAATTGCAATTGGTTAGTCGTATTAGTCATGATACACTATATTCGTAGACAAATAGGAATTGGCAAATCACCTATTAATAGAGGGCAAAATCTGTCATTGATTTGATAGAACACCCCCTTCTGGTTATGCTTGTGTGTCATGAGGCTTGGTGCAATATCTATAAAGGAAAAATGTATGTTTTCAACATATATTTAGATACAGCTGTATAGGAATTTGACCATACGTGAATTGTATATCTGATTAAATTAGCATCATGAGTTTCCAACTCATGTTAGGATTATTGATTCCTTATTTGAATGTGATTGAATACTTATATGATTTATTTGTGACTATAGTCAATATACTCAATACTTGTTTCATTACTGTTTGTATTTTATCAATATCAAATATTCCTGAAATCTAATAAAATAAAGGGTTTTTCCTAAAACCCTATGAACTCACCAACCTTTGTGTTGACACTTTTAAGCATGTGTATCTCAGGTAATTTAACGGAGCAGGACAAGACACGGAGTGGGCAATTATTACTCTGATAAATTAAAATGGTGTAAAAATCAAATTTGTCATTTTTACAAGCCTTTATATCTTTTCATAAGATTTTAAATTAAATGGTTCATCTTTTATCAAAATTATTATTTGAATGACAAATAACTTTCAAAACGTTTCTTTTAAGCCGTTTTATGAGATTAAAACTTCGATCCTCACCGTAACACCCAAATTACTTTCCGATGCGACAAACTTAAATTTGGGGGTGTTACAGATTGGCATCAGAGCTACAGTTATAGAGAATTAAATGTTTTCAAACATTAAAACTATAACTACATTTTCTAAATAATGATTTTACACCATAATATTTTATGACCTCTGTGTCTGCAGACTGCCGTGCTCCATACTTTATCTGTTGAGATTATCTTACATGCTTAATAGTTACTCATATACAATTGTTATTTCATCTGTACTGTTATATCTTTAACATACAAAATACTCATAAAATATTATTCTGAGTTACTACTGTAGCATGTCTTCAGGAACGCCCGTGAATGTCAAAAACAATATCCATAATACTAATACCTCATCTATCAATAAAAATTCTTCGAATACTGAAGATCCTTACGTACAAATAATAAAATCCCAACCTAATATAGAACTCACTCCGAGATCACCTCCATCGTCACCTATTCGTTCACCTTTACGTCAAAGAATCAAGAGAGCTACCGAATCATATGAAGATTTGATTGGTGGCCAGGCAACATTCGAAGTTGGACAAGGTTCAAGCCAAGAGATATCATGGACGAATGTTGAACCAATTTATCCGTTACCTTATACTTCAGATTCTACAATACCAGATTCTCCAAATAATTTATCCTCACCTAACTCTCCCGACTACGATATAAGCACTCCTGAATCAATATGGAATCTTATTTATCGACATGCCGGCATATTGGATGCTCACACAGAACAGCTAAAAGGGTTACGACCAACTCAATTTGAATGGTACGAATGTAACCTTGACGCATAGTTCAAGAGGGCAGATGCTGAGAGGCGAACAATGTGTGAGTTAGGAATAAAGATTACTGAAATAAATGACAACACCAACCAGGAACTTGGAAGTTTGGACTCCAGGGTTCGTTGTGCAAGAAGAGAACACGGTCAAACACATGTAAGAATTGGAGATATTGAGAGAACCCTATGGATGGCCAGAGATGCAGCCAAAAACCAGGGTCAAAAGATTGCCGCATTAGAGAGTATGTTGGCAAACCAAATGAACATGTGTCAAGAACGTTTCTCAAACATGGAAGCTGCACAACTTGAACTTGAGAAAGAAATTAGATATTTACGTCAGAGGCGTAACTAATCTTAATTTTACAAGTTTCCTTGTTATTCCTAATAAACCAGATAGACTTGGTTAATATTTCATGTAATGTTCAATAATTCTGAAACTTCAGAACGTGTAATCAAAACATATTGTATAATAACATCCTTTCTGTTATATCTCTATGTTATGAATCAATCTTTTCTTCCGTATAAATCATGCATGTAATGAATCCTCATATTTTCATGCAAAAATCTCATCATTTGTTATTTCTTTGATAACCAAATGATTCTACATAGATCAATGGAAGATTAATAAAAGATCTTGTATCGTTTATCTTGCAAAGACAATCATACAAGTTATTAATATTCTGTTTATCTCTGTAATATTATTCAAATCTACCGTAAGATTTCTTACTAATTGTTAAGATTTCTTAAAAATTTCCATAATTAATCTAAAACTTTAAGAATCGTCTAAATACCAATTTTTGAAAGTGGATTTAAAGAATGAAGAAAAGATAATTAAACTTCATTTGAAATAGACAAGTCGGTTTGTTCCTTAGTAATCCCATATCAAGAGTTGATCATTGATAAATGATACAACAAAGACATATCTTGAAATTAGATTACAGTAGGGAGTCAATTCAGTCTATCATCAATGAAATAATTAACTTCATTATTTAAATTTTTCTGATATTATATGGAATCTAATGTTGAGTTTGTTCCTTAGTAATCCCATATCAAGAGTTGATCATTGATAAATGATACAACAAAGACATATCTTGAAATTAGATTACAGTAGGGAGTCAATTCAGTCTATCATCAATGAAATAATTAACTTCATTATTTAAATTTTTCTGATATTATATGGAATCTAATGTTGAGTTTCATTTATGTTTACAGAAAATGGACAACATGAACAATGCATATCAATCATCATCAGAAATCACCATGACTCCTGGAGCTATCCAGAAATTGGTAAAAGACATAGTGTCGGTGGTATTAGAAGGGACTACCGTAGTTTATCCGAGAAGAGAGACGGGTATACTTGGTAATCAAAACCCTACAAGTTTCATAAAGTATAGGCCACCTCACTTAAAGATTCAAGAAGGAATGATCAACCCTACTATCAACCATCATCAAGGAATTAGGCATGAAATTTTACCAAATGGAAATAATCAGAGGAGAAAACTTCCCGAGACAGGAACCATCAATCCCATCTACTGCAACATCTTCAATGCTCAAGAGTTATCGCAAACATCTAGAAGATCGCATGGAGTACCAACGTCAGCTGGGACTCAATCAGAAAGCTAATAGAAATTGTTTTGTCGCACTTGTTACTAAAAGTGGTTATCGTGGAACTCTTCCCTGGTGTCAAAAATGCAACCAGCATCACACCGGGAGATGTGGGGTTAAATGCACGAAATGTCAAAAAACAGATCACCTGGCAATTAGTTGCAGGACTAAGGACAGGAAAGTACAACCAACAACTATTGTATGCCACAGATGTGGTGGACAAGGTCATCATGTGAGACGATGTCCAAACTACAATGTAAATTGGAAAGCCAAGACCTTTACAAGAAAATGAAGAATCTTTAAAGACCTTGATAGTATCAAGGGAATGGCAACTAGATTGGAACAGATGAATAAATTCCTGTTGAAGATAAATAAAATCTAGTTTAAAATTTCCTAAGTTGTATCTCTTTCCTGTATTTCACTTCAAGTTACGATGGATGTAACTTAAGAATAACAATAATTTTTCTACTGTATCGAAAAATCTCCCTTGTAATATTTCCATAATAATGATAATCTAAGTTAATTTCAATTTCTGTCTCATTTACCAAATGACAATATACAATAATTACTCCATAAATTTCTGATTTATAATATGAACCCTAAAATTTTTCACTTTATTTCAAAAAGGAATTACGTGTTATATCATAAAAACAACACATTGAACATCATCTAAAACAATTTATAGAAATATATGATTGAACCAAACATCACATCATTTGGTCCTCAATTATACATAACCTGATCAACTATGTATAATTTAGGAAAAATTATGTTATGAAAGGAACAATGATATTTTCAAATATTTAAATAACAATCTTCATTCCAAAGCAAAATAATAGAGCTAAAATAAACTGTTCATAAACAATACATTGAACAACCCCTAACAAATAAACCATCTTATCTCATCACCATTATGATAAGATATCAACAAAAGTACAAGCAAGAAAAACACAAATAATTCACAAAGACATCAATAGCGAAAATTTTATTAAAATCCATAAAAGTTAATACATAAACAAATAATTAGCATCGGAAGTGCTATCATTACAATTATTACAATACAAACAAAGGAATCTTCAATAGGTTGATCCGCTATGACAAATAAGACTCCCACCAACAAAACAATAGCAAGAGCCACCACAGGATGAATCACCTTAACTATGCTGAAAAATAAATATAAACAAAATATTAAAAACAATAATGAGACAAATTCTTAAACATAAAAACAAAACAGTTTTATTTCTTATTCGTTACAAGAAAATAGAAACATAACAAGAACTTAATCCAAAACAACCCTAGCTCCAGATTTTACCCCCAGATCTTGTCGACGGTAATAGCAAGGATAGTAAGGGGTACGACAAACATCAAGATCGCGACCAAGAATCCAAAGTCTTCATCCGGAACGTACTCCAAGTAGATAGCGGCAAGGACGACGTACCCAATCGCTAAGATGGTTATGAGATGCGGAATTCTGATGGAAAATGAGAGGAAAATGGTTGATGGAAGAAGTGGAAGTTTGAAAGTGGTATATATAGGCTAGAATATAGCGGTTGGGCACTATTCCCGACCGTTGGGCACTATTTACTAGCCGTTATTTCACTATTCATGACCACTATTTTCAATATTCACAACCCTTAAATACGTCACTTACCTTATCTTGTTGAGTACAAGTAAATCTAACTGAATCACGTATCCTTAATTTTAGGAATAAAAATCTCTCGACAACTTCTGTTCGAAAAAAAAAAAAAAAAAAAAAAAAAAATCTTTACTCAAGTAATCACATTAAATTTGAATTTCGGGACGAAATTCAGAATGACTTCGGTTAATTAAATAAATAATCTCTGTCATTATTGTAATTACCATTTTTGCGGGGAAATTTAAAATTTTCTTAGTATATTAAAATGGTCACTATTACGATATTGCAAAATTCATCAAACGACAAAACAAGTTCTCGACACAATTAACAAAATATTAATAATTCACTAAACCTAATTAATAACACTAATTATAAAACAAAACGGGCCCCTAATTACAAAATAAGCCCAAACCTCTCAGTTACTATTCACCGGCCCAAAACAAAACCCATTTTCCCTTTTAATACTTAATATAAGTCGACTAAGGAAGCTCCAAAATGCCTCGTTTATTCTTCATTCGTACACACGACACCCCTATATTTTTGCACATTCTCATTAACCTCCTAGCCAACTATTAGTGTGTCAAATCTCACGTTCATACGTTGTGTTTTGATACGTTTTTACGAGGCAAATCGTTTAGCCATCAACTAAACCAAACGTTTCATATTTAATTCAATTCTTAACCGTTTTAATCCTCGTTTGTTTCTAAATGATCCTAATAATATTTCTAAGATGATTTTATGTCCAAATGTCGATGATGATAAGTTATATGCAAGTCATAAACGATTTGGTAAATCGTATGTATATATATTGGTGTCGACATAGGAAATGAATCACCAAGACACATCCCATGAATTTAGCTCTCACATCTCATATTTTAACAATAAACTTTGTCCTAGGAAGCCAAGTATCACTGACATGCATAGTTCTTGTGTTTCTTTGGATGATTTCAAACCATTCGATTCATTCAAAGTGATACATATATACGTTCCATGCATGCACTAGCTTCTTATCATTCTCAAAAACTTTCACATAGTTATTTCATTCTATAAAATATACTTACAAGACCTGAAGTCGATGGCAATCTAGTTTGGACGCAAGGAAGGGATATCGGGTTTAATAAATACGTATAATGTTTGGGTTATATGATTAAACAAGATTTTCTTGTGTTTCACTCGTTCCTACTCGACTCTCTACCACCTCTAAGGTGTTGTAAGTTATTTCAAATCATTTCCATTCACAATCACATGTTAAATATAATCATGCACTTTGTTATTAATTGTTTCGATCCTATATAGTTCACGCATATTTTTTACGTACGTATACATTTGTAGCCAAACCAACGTGACTAGCCTCTATCTTGGAAGGCCTAGGAGTCACGTAACACACACACTTCATGTTTATTCTCACGTTACATGCATCAAATAAATCATTTTTGAAACATACTACATCGTATGAAAATTTGTCACAACACTTAGTAAATATTTCAAGTTTTTCAAAATAAGTAATCGGTTTATACATGCCACAAACCATACGTATAACTGAAAATTTCATTTAACAAGCGTACAATATTATTTCACGAATCCATAGACTACCTAGAAAACTAACACTTTCATATATACGACTTACAAAAATAATCACGTTTCGACGTCCCAATCAACCCATTTTGAATCGACACAAATCAGATTTTCAAATCTAAACTTAATACTAAAAACTATATATTTGTCGATTGGGCTAAATCAAGGCCCAACAAGAATTTAAGAACCGTAAGCCCACTGGGCCCATAAAATATATTTTTGGAATCACAAAAGAAGCCCAAGTTCAAGCCCAAAACATTTTTCATGCCCTCGCCTCTAAATTTTTAAATGGGCTTTTGTTTTAATTCGTTAAGGCCCATAAGCTAGAAAATTAAGCTTTTCATAAAATAAGCTGTTGAAATAAGCTTGGAATAAATAAAATAAGCTACGGAAATTTTTATAAAATTTTTATAATCATTTTTGTAAAATTGGACAAAAATGTAACGCGACAACACCTAGAGGGACTAAAAGTGTAAATATTGGAAAGAAAGGACTAAAACTGTAAAAACAGAAAGTTTAGGATAAAAATTGATAATATATGATGTTACAAGCTTAGATTGTAATTTTGGACAAGTAGTGGACAATAAATGTAAGTTATATACGAAAAGGACTAACGGTGTGACGCTAACGCCGTTAGTATAAAAAGTGTAAAAATTGGAAAAAAAAACAAGGACTACACATAATCTATTTGACATTCTTGTTTTATTTTCTATTTTACGGTAACTATCACGTCATATGCATTTTATTACGTTTTATATATATATTATTTATTTTTACGTTAATAATATATATAACGATATCTATAAAGTTAATATTTTTACTTACGATTAAAAAGGTAAAACTACGATGGATATTTTAAATAAAGTATTTTATCATATCATGCATGACATAATAATTACACTGCACATCATCTATTCGTCATAAAGGATAATAATTATTCGTTATTCGTTCGTATTTACCAAATAGTATTTGGTTATATTCTCTGATAAATTTATTTATCAGGTTCCGTATCAAAGACGTTTCCATAATCGTTCCCATAAATCTCAACCTACTTTACTTTTCATCATTTCCAAATCAATCCAGGTGAGTCATAGCCCCATTTCCAATAATTGTTTTTAACTCATTGGGGGAGATACATGCTTACATATACTTTGACAAATTGATAAGTATATGAAGTAAAATACATGATTCAAATCAATTTCCTAATTGATAGTTATTAATATGATTTGTGATTTAAAATGTGATATCTACAATACATGACAAAATACTTAATTGACATACTGAAACTTGTATGATAATACTTCCAATTTGATTATTGTAATATGTGATATATATAATTTACTGATGAATTACTTGACTGAAATACTGATACTCATATGATAATGTTTTCCAATCAATTATTGTGGTATGTGATATATATAATTTACTGATGAATTACTTGACTGAAATACTGATACTCATATGAAAATGTTTTCAATACGATTATTGTGGTATGTGATATACATGTGTTACTGGCGAAATATTTAAACTGGATTTCTGATACTCAAATGATACTATTTTCAAATTGATTTCTGTGATACGATACTTGATTACATGATGTTATTCTAAATAAGCCCATTATTCCTTGATATTGCCTAAGTTAGCTTATCGCCATATAGTCCCTCAATCATGAGCCATTAATCACATGTAAAGTGGGCGCGAATATAGTGAACAACTTCGAAACGTGTTAAGGATCGACCCCCTGTCCCACTAATACTTGACGGAATGCCAATTGCAATTGGTTAGTCGTATTAGTCGTGATACACTATATTCGTAGACAGATAGGAATTGGCAAATCACCTATTAATAGAGGGCAAAATCTGTCATTGATTTGATAGAACACCCCCTTCTGGTTAAGCTTGTGTGTCATGAGGCTTGGTGCAATATCTATAAAGGAAAAATGTATGTTTACAACATATATTTAGATACAGCTGTATAGGAATTTGACCATACGTGAATTGTATATCTGATTAAATTAGCATCATGAATTTCCAGCTCATGTTAGGATTATTGATTCCTTATTTGAATGTGATTGAATACTTATATGATTTATTTGTGACTATAGTCAATATACTCAATACTTGTTTCATTACTGTTTGTATTTTATCAATACCAATTATTCCAGAAATCTAACAAAATAAAGGGTTTTTCCTAAAACTTTATGAACTCACCAACCTTTGTGTTGACACTTTTAAGCATGCGTATCTCAGGTAATTTAACGGAGCAGGACAAGACACGGAGTGGGCATTTATTACTCTGATAAATTAAAATGGTGTAAAAATCAAATTTGTCATTTTTACAAGCCTTTATATCTTTTCATAAGATTTTAAATCAAATGGTTCATCTTTTATCAAAATTATTATTTGAATGACAAATAACTTTCAAAACGTTTTTTTAAGCCATTTTATGAGATTAAAACTTCGATCCTCGCCGTAACACCCAAATTACTTTTCACTGCGACAAACTTAAATTTGGGGGTGTTACATATGCATGTGCTTTGCCTCTCATTTACTGCTTATTCCATTGCTTAATTTTGTTTCTCAAAGTTGTCCCATAACAAAGGCACACTGAGTCATCAGTGTATCTAAGTCAAGTTCATAGGCTCCTTGTGAGCTTATCTAGGGGTTTTAGCTTATGTAATCTGACTTTTTGGAAGGCTCAGTTGCCAAATTTAAAGTTTCCATGCTTCTTTCAAGCTTTACAGCTTATTTGATAAGCCATTTTGTGGCCTGAAATACCCCTGCACCAGGGGGTGTGTGTGCCACAAGCTCAGTTCATTAACCCCTTTTTCTTGCTTACTAGTTAAGCTCAGTCTGAGCTTTTAGGCTTTTAGGAAAGCCCACTAGGTGAACTTGTTGGATCCACTCTCCATTTCGTCTTAGGAGCTTGTGAGCAGGTCTCATTTTGGCCTGCAAAAGCCCCCCTGAAGTTCTGTTTGGTTCTAAGGTGGAACTAGTACTGCTTATTTTCTTATTGTGCTTCATCAGCCTGTGTATTTACATGTTATAGTTTGTTTCCGGTGTAATTAACTTGCTTGTATCTTGTTTTACCATTGGTTCAGTAGTGGGAGCTTGTTTTTAGCTTATTCAAGCTTAAACTCCCATTTCGACCCACTTTGCTGAATTGATAAGCTAATAAGCTCATACTGAGCTTATTTGTGAACTCCATTAATTACGTCTTTGTTAAACTTGTTTAATTTTGGTATTTAACTAGTTTTCTAAAAGAAAAACAAGAAAAAACCAAATATAAGTTTAGTGATAACTTCTATTTAATGTAATTTAGGATTTTAATTTTTCTTTTTAATTTTTTTTAAGTACTTATATGTTTCTATATTTTTCTTAAATTTCTAGCATATTAATGTGTTTGCAGAATAATTTTTAGAATTTTTGCTTTTCATTTAGTATTTACTAGAATTTATATTTGTTTAATTAGTTATTAATTAATATTAGTAAATTAAATAGTTTTAATAAATTTTGTTAGACAGCAGTATCTTTTTATATTTTTCCTAGATTCCCCATAATATTTAGTACTTGTAGTAATTTTCTTATAATTTTCACTGTTAATTTGATAATTTCTGGATTTAATTTTATTTAAATTAGTTTAAGTTAAAAAACCAACAAGAAAATAGTTTTAGCATTTAAATTTTATCTAAGGTCACTTTTTCTAATTTTCCTAGCTTCTATAAGTTTTTAAGTATTTTTAAAAATTAGATTTGTAATTTTCTCTTTTATTTGCTATTTTTCTTATTTAATTTAGTTTAAATAGCTTTTAAAGTAATAATTAGGTAATTAGTTAATTTTAAATCCATAAAAAGACAAAAACATGTATTTTTAATTTTAAAATTTATTGTAAGTCCTTTTAGGATTTTAGAAATTAATTTTGCAATTTTCTAGTTCGAATTTGTATTCTTAATCCTTTTTAGTTTACTTTAAATAGTTTTTATTAAGTTTTAAATAGATTTTATTTAATAATTAGTATTTAAATAACAAAATAATAAAAAAAAAATATTTTCTTTTCAAATTTAATTTTCTTTTTATATTAAGTTTGTAGAATTGTCATTTTCAACCCTTGTAGTTTTATTTTGTTCAAAACTCACCTTTTTCTCTGTACGTAGTTACGATTATTTTTATTCTAGTTTATGTTTGTAGTTTAGGATTCCCTTGAAGCCTAATTTTGTTTCCCTGTAATTTGTAATCTTATTAATTATCATTCCTTAGTGTAACCATTCAAATCACCCTTTTACCCCTTTCTTGTCCAAATTCACCCGATCACAAACCCGTTTTGATTACCATCACACCTCGTCGGGACATAACGACCCGGGGAAACCCTATACTTCCACGGAGATTGACTCTAGGCTGTTTAACTTGGTTGACCATTCCTTGGGTCAATTTAGGTTGACCGTTTGGAGTCAATCAAATTTTGGCTATTCTTGCGAATTTGACCACATTTTACCATCTAGTACCCCCGTTTTTGGCAAAAATTTAAAATTTTTTTCACTTGACATTTAAAATTTTTGTGGTTATCAGTCCGCCATGTCTAAACGACAAAAGGGATTGGCTAATCCAGGAGCAAACGGCTCTTGGTAAAGATAACTCAAATCCGTTGACGGCTTGCAATTTGCCTAAAATTGTATGGTATCTCAACTCGCCATATCCTAAAAAGTGAAAGAGTTGGCTAGCCCGCAAGATTATGGCTTGTGGTAAAGGCAGTGGAAAAACCATAATTGGTAATCAGCTCACCAAGATGTCGACTATGTCCATCAAGAGTTGGCTAGTCCAGAAGCAAACGGCTTCTGGTAAAGACAAATCAATTCCGTTGATAGCTGGTGATTTGCTCAAAATCACATGGTTATCAGCTGGATCATAGTTCTTACTTGAACTGAAACATTTGGCTACTCCAGAAGTAATGGCGTTTGGTAAAGAGATTCAAATCCATTAAGTTTTCTCAAAAGATTGCTAGGGACTAGCAATAGTTTAGTGTGGGGGATTGATGAGTGTGTAAATACTCATCATTTTTATCATATCTAAACTGCCAAAAAATTCAAAAACATTAAAAAAACGCATCAAAATACTGAAAATATCCCAAGGATTGTGTTTTATATGTTTCAGATGCAAAATGAGTAAAAACAGATGAAAAACGTACAAAGTTTGCATAATTGGCAGTTTCAGTCCCCTCCCTGAGCATATATTTTTGGTTGAAAAGTCAATAATGGTCCTAGGAGTTTAAAAGTTTTCAAATTTGGTCCTTGGAACATAATTTTCACAAACTGGCAAATTTAGTCCTTCAAGTTTCAAAAGTGTCAATTTTGGCCCCCGGGAATCTCAAATTGAAAAATATTCACAAGAAACCCTTGGGTAAATGAAAAGTTTTCAAAATAAGTCCTTGGGTGAAAACTTTGAGAAATTATATGTTTGGTCCCTGCAGTTTGGAATTTGGCATAATTGGTCCCCGGGTGTTGTAAAAATAGAAAAATATCAATTGTGGTCCTTTGATAAGTCAAATATGACAATTATGATCCCTTGGATAAATGTGAGAAGTTTACATTTCAGTCCCTTCAACTTTGCAACATTTACGTAATTGGTCCTTGTGCTAATTTGCTACACCAAACGGACCTAAAACCACCCTTAGCCCAAAAATAAATAAACAAACCCAACCCTTTTACCTTATACCCCCAAGCCCAAAATAAAAATCCCACCACTAACCCCTGGTATTAAACCAGGGTCAAACAAACCTAGTCAAACACCACCACCCCCAGTCAAACTAACCCATCTCCCACTTCCCTCCCACACGTGACCTGTAAACCCTGCTACCTCTGCCCTCTTCATCATCACTACCATCTACCACACTCAACCCCCTTCCCAGCCTTATACCTCCAAAACACCCTAGTCCAAAATATCACCACTGGCACAGCAATCAGAGAGAAGAAGCCAAAATCAATTTTGGCGCCAAAAGCATAATCAAGGGTCTGGATCATTTTAACTCAACCAATGGTATATAATGAAGGTGGGAAAGCACAACAAGGAGCAGAGAAAGAGAGATGGAACCCTAGTTGTTACTTTAGTATAAATAGGTCAATGTAGCCAATTTTTGGCAGTATGATTTTTAGTTGTAAAAATAGATGTTAGTGTAATCTAGTTTTTATCATTAGCATGATCTGTATTACTCTTTCGTTTCACTTTCACTTTTGTAATCTTGAAAACTCAATTTAAGGCAATTCATAGTTTTCTTTAATCACTTTGCAAAAATCTACCTTTACTTATTAGCTTATCTCCCTGCTTATTTACTCTTATTATATGCTTACTAGTGATTTAGAATGCCTGTTTACTTAGTTTGACTTGGAATAAACCTGTTGGCTCATTGGTGTATGCTAAAAATCATATTAGCTTATTAGTTTCTATCTTATTAGAGTGCTTGTTTATCTGTCATTTTAGTTCCCTCATTATTTGCATAGCTTATTTATCTGAGTTGCTTCAGGTTGTTAGTGTAAATCAGCTTAAATCATCCAAATTACAAAATCAGCTTAAGTTAAAGGGGTGTTTGGGTTTATTGGATTCTCAGTGGTCTAGCCTATTGTGTTAGTTGCATTTGGTCTCAGTAGTTGTTAATAGAGTATTTAGGTTAGGTTTAGTCATAAAATAGAGGTTTCTTTAACTAAAAAGTCAAAAGTTGGTTTAACTTGGAATTGTATGAACAGTAGACTAAATTAGGTTCCAAATTCATAGGATTAGGTCTAATACTAGTTCATTTAGCTTAATTAGGTTCAATCCCATCTAGTTATATCATCTGAGTTCCATTTTGATCATTATAAGTTGAACATCGTCAAAGTTTAACAAAACTGAAATAGTCAAAAGAGTCAAAATGCAGATTTAAAATTGGATTTTTAATTCACTGATTAGAGAGTGTTAGGGTCTGAAAATTATGGATTGTAAACTTTGATTGCTTGTAGTCTTTATCCTTATTTTTGGATAATTTTTAGAATTTATCTAGATGCTTAACTTTGGTCTTGAATCTGCCTGTCTGATCATGTTGCTCCCCTGATCCCAGGATCTTTATTTGGCAAAGCCAGTTTTCATAAGCTTGACGCTTGATCATCATTGAACCTTAGCCTGCGAGTTTTATTGATTTTAGAATCCCTACCGGTAAACTTGTTATGCATGTGCTTTGCCTCTCTTTTACTGCTTATTCCATTGCTTAATTTTGTTTCTCAAAGTTGTCCCACAACAAAGGCATACTGAGTCATCAGTGTATCTAAGTCAAGTTCATAGGCTCCTTGTGAGCTTATCTTGGGGTTTTAGCTTATGTAATCTGACTTTTTGGAAGGCTCAGTTGCCAAATTTAAAGTTTCCAAGCTTCTTTCAAGCTTTATAGTTTATTTGATAAGCCATTTTGTGGCCTGAAATACCCCTTCACCAGGGGGTGTGTGTGTCACAAGCTCAGTTCATTAACCCCTTTTTCTTGCTCACTAGTTAAGCTCAGTCTGAGCTTTTAGGCTTTTTGGAAAGCCCACTAGGTGAACTTGTTGGATCCACTCTCCATTTGGTCTTAGGAGCTTGTGAGCAGGTCTCATTTTGGCCTGCAAAAGCCCCTCTGAATTTCTGTTTGGTTCTAAGGTGGAACTAGTACTGCTTATTTTCTTATTGTGCTTCATCAGCCCGTGTATTTGCATGTTCTAGTTTGTTTCCGGTGTAATTAACTTGCTTGTATTTTGTTTTACCATTGGTTCAGTAGTGGGAGCTTGTTTTTAGCTTATTCAAGCTTAAACTCCCATTTAGACCCACTTTGCTGAACTGATAAGCTAATAAGCTCATCCTGAGCTTATTTGTGAACTCCATTAATTATGTCTTTGTTAAACTTGTTTAATTTTGGTATTTAACTAGTTTTGTAAAAGAAAAACAAGAAAAAACCAAATATAAGTTTAGTGATAGCTTCTATTTAATGTAATTTAGGTTTTTAACTTTTCTTTTTAAATTTTTGTTAAGTACTTATATGTTTTTATATTTTTCTTAAATTTCTAGCATATTAAAGTGTTTGTAGAATAATTTTCAGAATTTATATTATTTTAATTAGTTATTAATTAATATTAGTAAATTAAATAGTTTTAATAAATTTTGTTAAATAACAGTATCTTTTTATATTTTTAGGTTTCTCATAATATTTAGTACTTGTAGTAATTTTCTTATAATTTTCACTATTAATTTGATAATTTCTAGATTTAATTTTAATTAAATTAGTTTAAGTTAAAAAACCAAAAAGAAAATAGTTTTAGCATTTAAATTTTATCTAGGGTCCACTTTTTCTAATTTTCCTAGCTTCTATAAGTTGTTAAGTATTTGTAAAAATTAGATTTGTAACTTTCTCTTTTCATTTGCTATTTTTCTTATTTAATTTAGTTTAAATAGCTTTTAATGTAATAATTAGGTAATTAGTTAATTTTAAATCCACAAAAAGACAAAAACATATATTTTTAATTTTAAAATTTATTGTAAGTCATTTTAGGATTTTAGAAATTAATTTTGCAATTTTCTAGTTTGAATTTGTATTCTTAATCCTTTTTAGTTTACTTTAAATAGTTTTTATTAAGTTTTAAATAGATTTTATTTAATAATTAGTATTTAAATAACAAAATAATCAAAAAAAATATTTTCCTTTCAAATTTAATTTTCTTTTTATATTAAGTTTGTAGAATTGTCATTTTCAACCCTTGTAGTTTTATTTTGTTCAAAACTCACCTTTTTCTCTGTACGTAGTTACGATTGTTTTTATTCTAGTTTATGTTTGTAGTTTAGGATTCCCTTGAAGCCTAATTTTGTTTCCCTGTAATTTGTAATCTTGTTAATTATCATTCCTTAGCGTAATCATTCAAATCACCCTTTTACCCTTTCCTGTCCAAATTCACCCGATCACAAACCCGTTTTGATTACCATCACACCTCGTCGGGACATAACGACCCGGGGAAACCCTATACTTCCACGGAGATTGACTCTAGGCTGTTTAACTTGGTTGACCATTCCTTTGGTCAATTTAGGTTGACCGTTTGGAGTCAATCTGTCACATACCGGGGAGATTTACTTAAAACATTATTGAGATCTTTTGGAATCCAATTCCAATAAGATCACTGGAAATACAATACCATATATCAGTATTTTACATGATTTAAACCAAGAAATCATTAATATATCACTTTTGGCATTCAAGTATAAGAAGATTGATCTTTTTATATAACAAGAGAAAAAGTTTTTGTGACAATGCATTTTTTGATTGACTAGGAGGACTCAATTTCAAAATCGAGCTCTTTTATTAGCGAGTTAATGTCAAATATTTCATGAAACTCTTCTAAATTTTTTCCAACAAAATAACTATATATAAAAACAAATGTGTCGATTTTTGTGTAGAAAAACACTATAAAAAGAAGAGGTAACTAATAAAAGTTTAGTTATTGAATATTAAATAAATTACATGAAGTAAAGTGTAAACTTATCACTATCCATGTTTAATAACTTTATAAAATAAACAAATACCCCTTAGATTTTATACGTCCTAGATTTTATTATATTAAAAAAAAACAACATATATGTTTTTAAATATAAATATTATTATCATTATACATTGAAATCATGTATATGCACGTGATTATGAATATCAAAATAAAACACAAGTTATTGTGATATGTAAATGAATACACAAATTGTACGTATACGAACAATTCATGTTATTCCTTTATATGGGTTTAAGTAAGGATATTTGTTTTTTTTTTTTTTTTTTTTTTTTTTTTTACAATCCACGTTTAATCATGACTCAAGTTATTCCATATTATAATTTTAACTTGTGCATACATTGGTTTGAAGATAATGTTTGAAGATTAAATACGATTAAAATTTTATTAAAAGAATATAAATATCAAAATGTAAGCACGAGTCGAGATTGTACTTATAACAACAAATTTTTGTTATTCCTATTTAAATTTTAAATAAGAATATCTGGAAAATATTTTTTTAACAATATTTTTAAACTTCATTAAGGGTACGTGTTATTAAACATGCATGTTGTGTACAACATGATATCAATAATTAAATTTAAATAAAAAAAAAGGTATACAAAATATTAACCAATATTAATACATAATGAAAAAGTTTACGGAAAAACATTTGCACAATTGTTAGTTGTCCTTATATTACAATAAAAAACGTACTCAAATTCTTATATGTCCATGTATTGAACTAAAATTTTCAAATAAATTTGTTCATGTGTAAACGTTGTATGCGCATGATACTTATAAATAGTTATCATTTATAAAGGATAAATATTTATGAAAGCATTTAAGTATGTTGTTGCTAATTTACTTATTAATCCTAAAATTAACGTCATCAATATGTAGGAACGACTATGATAAACAAGAAGTTATCACGCTAAAAAGACTTCGAATATGAAATGGTTATACTCTTGATCATACATAGCATTAGCAGAGTTTTATTCGTAATAACCAATGCTATTATACCTTGCGTCATTTAAACAGCCACTATAAAGTTTTGAGGAGTGAGGAGAACATGGCATTTAACCACGTGGTCGTGGGTTTGAGTCCCACTGATTGGCGTAAGATAAGAAGACATACGTTCTGCCGATAAATATTGAACTTTCTTTACCTCTTGTTTTGATGTTTTTGGGAGAAAAAAAGAAGAGATTAACTTAATTTTAGAGAAATCACACTATATTTTGTTCTGTGTATGTCAAAATACAAATAATTTTTTAAACTTCGATATTCTATTTCTATAGTGCTTCGTCAAATCATGTAGGAAGCCAAAAACATAACCTACACTTCTTTATATTTTAAAATACGTATACCTTAAAGTTAACAACGTGTATAAAAATTGTATCAACAATAATACAAAAGTATTCAAGATAATACTTTAGGTAAAGGGTGTTAGAAATATATATGTAAAAGGGAGAATTTCATATCTTCTTTCTTTTTTTATTATTAATTTCATATTATACACTTAAAATACAATTATGGAATTCATTATGTACAATACTTTTAAAACATAATTTGAGTAAATATTAAATTTTCAAGTTTTAATTGGTAGATATGAAATTGCCCCGTTGTAAAATGTAACAATATTTGATGAAAAAATATAAAAAGAAAAAAAAAAAAAAAAAAAAAAAAAAAAAAAAAAAAAAAAACCACCTAGAATGACCTAAAATACATAACTAAAATACTTATGTAGGGTTGAAAATGTAATGTTGTAAAAATTCATTACTTCACAGCTAGACTAAGAGTCTCATTATGTTTATTATGCAACCCTATTAATTTATTACGAGTAATATATAGCATGGTATCCACGTTTGACGTCAAAGGGTACCTGTAACATAATTTTTCGACGAACGATTCTTTTTAATTTTATGCTTTTCTGACAATGACTTTATGAAAACGGATAATTTTATGTTTGATTAAGTTTAAGTAATATCAAACTATATACATATTGTAGAGCACCCGCTCGATGTTGAAGCAATTTAGAAGCGTTAGTTGGTAATATTATGAAAGTATGGGTCAATTATTATTATTATTATTATTATTTGCACCATAGTCGAGTTTTAAAAATTATTTGCATAATGTTAAAATAAATGTACTACTCTTAGTCTATTTATTTTATTCATATTGAGGAAAATTGTATAAATGGTTTGTTAATCAGGAGAGGCATGACCAGGCTTAAGCAGTACATTTTCATCATATAAGGCAGGTTGGGCCACTTTAGCGTTCCTAATGAAGACTGACTTAGGTTCATCTATCTCTTTCTCACTATGTTCATCACTCAACTTTTTGTGCTTACGCATCATTTGAGCAGTTTTTCTGGTTTGGCCTTGTGCGTACAACTTGTTTTCAAGTTTGTTCTTTAACGTCTTAAGTTTGGAAAAATCATTTAAGAGTTTTGTTTCCTTTTCTTTGAAATCAAGTTTTAGTGTATTTACACTTTCTTGAACCTCCTGTTTTTGTTTAACAATCTGATCAATTTTCTTTTATAAAGAATATAACTCTCTTTTTAATGTTTCTTCCCTTAAATTTCGTTATGTTATAAATGTATGCATTTGGCTATCCATTTTCTGCTCATGTTCAGTTAGATCAAATTTTGCCCGTTGTTCATATATGGTCACCTGATCCTTATATGTGTTAAGTCTAGTGGTCAAGGTATCGGCAGGGATAAACACAGTGATACGACCCGGTTAGGGGTTGTATCGGGATAAAGCACCACTTTTAGCGTGTGTGAGCTCCTTAAAAAAATAGAGAGAAGAACTAGAGATTTGTTTATCTTAAACTTTGATTGATTGATTATAATAAATTATTACAAGAGTATTTATAAGACAAAGTAGGTAAAACTATAAGACCTAAATAGGCCATGGGCTCGGGCCTAGGCATATCATTCCTCACTCATTCAAAACCACCTTGCCCTCAAGGTGTTGTCTTAAAACATTCTTAATTGAATTTCCTAAATAAACATGAAAACAGGCCTAAACAAAGATACATAAATAAAGATAGATTATATGACATAATCTTTATGCTATACGTTTAGACTTCTTGAGTCGTTTGGGCAGTCCGTCCTCCTACAACATTGGCGTAATCCGGGATCCCATAATCTTCTTTGAATTTCAACCTTCGCCTTTTTCTTCTTGTGTATTACTTTGCCTTGGACATAACACAACACCATTCTTCCGTCTTTCGCTACCCATGCCATAACACTCCCCACTCCTTCAAAAATCACCTTACCCTCAAGGTGATACGAAAAATATGCATATTGAGAGTCCGCTAATTCCTCGCTTAAATTCAAATTGATTTCATCCAAACGACTATCAAATCACCACATCCATTCTTAAGTGTCGATATCACTCTATTCAACTTATCCTCGCCAACCTTAAGCACTTCGCCACCACCCACAACCTCTTCAACTCCAATATACTCATCAACATTCAATGACCCTTCAACCTTAGATGAAGCAAATTCACCCTCTAATGGTATAATGACATCTATTTTCTTTTCAACGATGTGCTCTTTCTCCTCCTTTGCAATTGTCTCAAAACGAACCTCGATGATACGAGCTTTGAAGAAGTCTTCTCCTAAAGTTAAAGGATTGGACCTCAAAAATTCCTAAATATCTAGGTTCGCAAAACGTGTTTCCGCCGCACGGGTCAATGAAAAAGCTTCGCCTAGAGTTTTGGGATTGATCGTAAGAGTAAACATTGTAGATCTGGTTTAAGTCCAGAGATGTAAAACAATATAAGTAAAGATTCAGATATCCTTGTTACTCGATTTGCAAGTATCACAAACTCACTCTCATATTCGGCTACCGTACCCATTTATAAGAGCTTAGAAAGTGCGTATTCCACGTCCCGATCGCTGCCCCCGTATGCCATGAATAATACTCAAGTGATTAATAACTCGGAAAAAAATATTTTTTTCTCGATGAATAGTATCCGCGATGAACAATATTTTTTTAATGAATAATATTGATCGATGAACAGGAGCATCTGATGAACAGTAGCGATCGATGAACATTTTTTTTAATTGGAACCACAATCGGAAGCCCTCTCAACGAGAGCTTTTAATGAAAGCACCAACTGATACGACCCGATTAGAGGTTGTATCGGGATAAGGCACCACTTTTAGCGTGTGCGAGCTCCTTAAGAAAATAGAAAGAAGAACTAGAGATTTGTTTATCTTAAACTTTGATTGATTGATTATAATAAATG
Organism: Artemisia argyi; assembly: GCA_030686995.1. Taxonomy (NCBI): domain Eukaryota; kingdom Viridiplantae; phylum Streptophyta; class Magnoliopsida; order Asterales; family Asteraceae; genus Artemisia; species Artemisia argyi. The sequence continues at coordinate 162,206,211 of CM060687.1, read as the reverse complement.
ATTACAAGAGTATTTATAAGACAAAGTAGGGTAAAACTATAAGACCTAAATAGGCCATGGGCTCGGGCCCAGGCGTATCACACAATATTCTCATGCAGCTCACATTCATTATCAACATCAGAAGATGCACTACTAGGTACAACAGACACCTTGTTGTGTTTCACATATTGTTCATATGGGATAATATTATTATTTCCTATATCAGCAATATCTGATTTAACAGTGTTTGTTTGTTGTCCTTCGTAAGGAATCTTTTGTTCATGCAACACTTCATCACCATTAATAACATAAGATATCCTACTGGGTTCAATGAACATTTCATTGTGATTCACATGTTGTTCGTATGAGTTAATATTGCTATTTCTCATATTAAGAGCATCTGATTCAACAACATCTGTTTGTTGAACCTTGTTGAGATCCTTCTATTCATTCACCACGTTATGCATGTCATATAGTTTTAGTACCTCAGATATGATAGATGCATTGGAAGGACCAAAATGTTGTGGTGATGAGATTGCAGATGAAAGATTAGCCATAAAAATGGTTTGAGCAGTAGGTTCATCATCAACATCTGAGTCAAAGGCATCACAGTCATCAGCTTGTAAGTTGTTAGGATCATTCAATGCCAAGTCCTGAACTGGTTGACCATCTACATCTGCGTCAAACGTGTTTCCCTCATTACCAGCAAGAAACAATAACTCCTCTTCATCCAAGACTGCTCCATTCTCTTGAGCTTGCATCAACAACATCTTATCTTTAAAGCAGTTGGAGTTCTGTGGATGCTTTGGTTGATTGAAGTTCCTTGCTATGTGTCCCAATCCACCAAAATTGTAGCATTTAGTTTGCCTTCCCTGTCCCTGATTAACATTCCCTACTCAGTTCTGAATATTACCCCGAGCAACCCTTCCATCTTCCACAATTGCTTGATTACGTGTATTGGATGAAGTTCTCAGTTGGTTGTTGGTTTGAGGGAGTGTTGCTCTGAACTGTTGGACAAGTAAAGAAACTTGGTTGGAGAGATTATTAATCATCTTGCCAGTATGAAAGTATCCAAAATCCAGATGGTGGTTCACAGTATATGGGGGGTTAACAGATGATAGAGCAAGTGATGTCTGATTCTGTGATGAAGTAGGATGATGATAAGCTTGATCAATTGAGGATTGATTGAACGGCTGAACATTTGCAACAAATGCAAGTGGATCATTTGTTGTTGTTAGATTGAGTTTTTCCCTTAATTGACGATCGTAGACAGCATGCTTTTCATGTTGTTGTAAGTAAGCATACAACTATTCATAATTATTATTCCTCAATCCTTTGTTGAGCTTCATGGCTGTGACAAATCTATCCCACTCGGGCGACATGTTGTTCACAAACTTAGAATTGAGCTGGATGTTTGGCATTGTCATCCTGATGATCCTCATGTCATTCACAAGCTTGTGGAATCTCACATAATAGCCGGTGATGTTGTCGCTAGGATTCATCTTGAAGTGCTCAAATTCATCATACAACTGAGATTCACGATCTTCTTTGGTCAATTCAGATCTAGCCAGAAGCGTTTTAACATTGTCCCAAACAGCTTTTGCTTCAGTGTTGAATTTGATAAGCTTATAAACGTCTTTGGGAAGTCCTTGAATCACAATGTTAGAAGCTCTAACGTATGCATCATAACACTTCTTCTCCTCTTCATTAAGATCGTTGTAAGTACGAGGCCAGTCGATTCCAAGAGTGACCTCTCCATCCTCACCAATAGTGACAACATCTCTAGTAGTTCCCATTTGATATGGACCTTCATCAATGGATCAAAGAATGTTGACACCGTTCTCTTTACCCAAGCAGTAGAGTCGAATTCTTTGTGCCCATGACTCGTAATCCATCCTATCGAGCATATGAGGGCGGGCATCGGACCCAGTAGCTTGAATGTCATCAGAAGAAGTGCTTGCCATGATGTAACCTTACACGGGATTTTACAACTCTTGTGATTTAAACCGAGAAATTGAAATTTCGCGGGATTTCTAAAATCAATAAGAGAAACCGTAAGATATTGAGTGCTTAAGAGTGATATGATAAGGATTGCAGATCACAAGAAATGTTAGCAAATCATAGCGAGGAAACTTGATCAAATCGCGGTTAATAATCTGAGTCAAGTCTCAACAAGTCAAATCACAACAAGTCAAATCGTAGTAAGTCAGATCGCAAGAATCAACTCGCAACATCAAATTGCAATTTGTCAAGTCGCAATAACTCAAATCGCAACAATCTTCAAATCGCAGGATTAGATCAAATCGCAACACAACAAATCGCAAAGATGGCAAATCGCAATGACACCAAATTGCAATGTCACCTTAAATCGCAGCACTATCAACTCGTAACACAACCGGACAAAAGTGATCTTAAATCGCAGCCTGACCTCAACTTGCAACAGAACTCAAATCGTAGCCAGACTTCAACTCGCAACAGAACTCAAATCACAGAAATCTTCAACTCGCAACAAGCTCAAATCTGAATCAGCAAATCGCAACAGCAAAGACTCAAATCACAACAGCAAAACGCAGTTAGTCATATCGCAGCTCACTACAAGACAAAAATGTCGCAGTTGGTGAGTGCTTATTCATTCACTATTATATGGCCAAAAACCAATCCAAAACGACTATTTGAGCTAACAAATGCCAAGAAAACACGTGTTTTTATGTTTGTGATGTGCAGGTACGGATTTGTCACAAAAAGACGAAAAACAAGCAAAAACCCGGAAAAACGGGCACGAGAGTATGAAAAGGTTCAAAATCCGATGCCGGGAAGCATATTTTCAAGTGTGGATCAATATTTGAGCTCAATTTGTCATAATCTACCTTCAAGAATTATCAAATGACAAGAATGGCCCTTGCTAGTATTTTTCAGAAATGACAGAATTGGTCCTTGAGCTTTATAAAGTTACAATTTTGGTCCTTGTCATACTAAACTATTATTACATCAATTCTGGTCCAAGATTTTTATGACTAGCCCAAAGTTGCAAAATAATAACCTGAGCCCTATCCATCCCTACCCTTAACCCGAGCCCACTTCAACCTTCGATCAAAAGTCAAACACAAAACGAAAATAAAATAACCAAACACACACCGTACACTTACCCGCCCCCCATTTTACCTCACTACCCAGAAATTACTATTCAATGAATAGTAATCATGAACCCTAATTACCCCTCTCTAAAATTAACCACAATTAAGGGTAGATTTGTCAAATCAATGGGTTTCTAGAAGATGTCAGATGTGTCAGGACTTGTCAGAGCTCAAGAAGCACACGTATGGCTACGTGGCATCATACTATTGGCAGAGATGCGTCACAATGATTGATCCAAGGGTTGATATGAAGTGGGAAATGATTGAAGTTGATCAAGAGGCTCAGAATAGGTGTGAAGAAGCACAACCTCACACGGATTGTCAACATGGCAATCCGTATACTCTCTCCTCACTTCCACTATAAAAAGAGTGATAGATAGCTGATTAGAGTGTGGAGTTTGGAGTAGCCAAGCTCTGCCGAATTTTCTTTAGAAATTTAGTTCATTTTTATTCCAATTGTAATTTTACTTTTATTAATGCAAATAGCTTTTACTGTTTTCAATATTGCTTATTGTAGTTTACCATTTATAAATAGCTTTTATTCTTGTCTAATTAGCTTAAATCAGTTCATACCTCTTTGTTTTCAAATTACTCACTGTTACATTTTAATAGTCTTTAGTAAATCAGTAAAGAAGGAAAAATATAAAGTGTTGTTTATTTCAAATCTTTCAGTTCTAGTTAAGCTTGTTTATGGTTTTTACACTTAATTTCAGCTTTACATAAACTCTGTGAGAGTTGTTTTCATTGATTTTGTTCATAAGCATCAATAGTCAATAAGTGGTCAACTGAATTGATTGTGGTAAATTGGTGGAGTTTTGATAGTTTGGGATTGAAAGGGAGGATCCTAGCCTATCCAAAGATAGGCAAGCTAAGTGAATTCTCTCTATTTTGAGCTGAGAGAAATACTCATTGTAAGTTTCATTCTCAATTTTGCTTAATCAGCTTTTAATCTTTAAGTTTCTGAGTAACTGTTTGTGATTCTCAATTTTGCTTAATCAGCTTTTAATCTTTAAGTTTCTGAGTAACTGTTTGTGATTAGTGTTATTGACTGGTTGATATTGCTTCTAGTAGTGTAGTTTTTTTTGGATTTTGGATCATTAGAAGAGAGTAGTTTAGATTACTTGTTATATTGTTGCATAAGTCTGAGTAGATTTCTAGTTGAATAGTTAACTGTCAGATTTGTGGTCTTGTCTCATTTCATTATTCTTTTGATATCTGAGTTGTTTATTGCTTTATCTCTGTTCCATTAGTGATATTAGAATGTTATTGGTAGTTGTAGGGTGATTCAGTTGAACATTTCAGTTAGTTGTAGTGTTAGCTTGTAAGTTCAGGGGTGTTTGGATTAACTATTTTCAGTATTGATTGGTTGTTTGATTGCTGTTTTTATATCTTATACAAGTTTCATTTAGGTAATATTAGAAGTTAGTTTCATAAAAACAGTAGGATATTAACTGATTAGTCAAATTTAGATTACTATATAGCTTAACTGTAGTGTAGGATAAGTTCAGTTAGTGTTACTCAAGAAATTGTTGCATAATTGATTAACATAGCTTAATTCACTTTAAATTTGGCTTAATTCAACTTATTAGAGCAGAATCAGTAGAGTTAATTTGGATTAAGTCAAAGTTGACGTGTTACTTAATAGTCAACCTTACTCAGTTTTAATTGGTTCATGAGCTGCTGATCTAGGGTCTATTTAGGTAAGTAATTGGTCAGTTGTAATAGGGCTTTTGCATTTTTTAGACTCTCAGTTAGGTAGTTGATCATTAGCCACCTTCAGTTGTCATTTTCCAACTTATTTGGAACTGCTTATTGGACCTGCAAGATAGTAGGTTAGGTTTGTTTACTGATTTGGTAATGATGGCTGCTATGGTTTGATTGACCTTTTGATTGAGTTTTGATTGCATTTCTAAGTTTTGTTTAGTTTATATTAGTACTTGCATTGTAATTTGCTTCTGATTTTAACTGATGCTTATCAGCTTGTGCTTTAGCTTATTCATGCCTGCTTATTAGTTGAGTAGCTTAGATTTCTGTTTTTGATAATTGGGCTGCCAATGCTCATTTGAGCTTGAACTTGTGTTTATTTGAGTTTTCTGAGTTAGTTTAGTTGTGTTATAGCTATTTCCTTCATTTCATAGCTTATAGTTTAATCTGTGTTGTGTTTGCTTATTCATTAGTTTATTAGCTACTGCTTATTGTTTGTCATTGGTGCTTCTGTGTTTTATTTTGTTCAATTTTTGGCTATTAGAGTTCTAAGTAGCATAATACAGTAGTTTTATCAATTTGGTAAAGTTTTGTGGCAAGTGCTTATAAATAAGCACTTGCCATAAGCTGATTTGGCCTGTTTAAGCACTTCTGCTTATTATTTTTAATCCAAAATTTTTCTGCAAGCTTTTTATATTATTTTAGAATTTCTGGTAATTTTTCATAATTTTCTGAGCTCATTTGCTATTTTTCTTAATTTCTTTTAGTTTAAAATCATTTTTAAATCATTTTTAAATTCCAAAAATCCATAAAAAATAAGAAAAAGCCCTGAACAATACAAAAATATTTTTATAAATTCTTTTATAATATTTTAGAATTTTTAGAATTAAATTTTTATTTTTCCACTTTAATTTTCTATTTTTCTTTATTTTTAATTCCAAAATTAGGAAATTAATTCTAGAAAATAAATAAAAAGTCTAAAAAATATTTTTCTTTTTCTTAAAATTCTTTTTAATAGTTTAAGATTTTTAGAAAATATTTCTAAGTTCGTAGTATCATTTTTAAATAAACGTTACGTTTTAAATAACGCGTGTGCATTTCCGTTTTTACGTTTTCAACCTTTGTACACATTTAGCTTGTACATTCTGCTTATTTCACTATTAGTTTTTATTATTTGAATTCCAAAATCATATTTTTCACTTTACCACTTTTCACGACTCGATTTCGCGATTCGATTATTCACGACTCCATTCTACCTTCGCTGGGAAAACGACCCGGGAAATACTTTCACCGGTATTTCTTCGGAATAATTATATACTACGAAAGGACTTTATCAAAATGGCGCAATAAACAACTCAGATATCAAAAGAATAATGAAATGAGACAAGACCACAAATCTGACAGTTAACTATTCAACTAGAAATCTACTCAGACTTATGCAACAATATAACAAGTAATCTAAACTACTCTCTTCTAATGATCCAAAATCCAAAAAAAACTACACTACTAGAAGCAATATCAACCAGTCAATAACACTAATCACAAACAGTTACTCAGAAACTTAAAGATTAAAAGCTGATTAAGCAAAATTGAGAATTTCTGAGTTTTGTTTAGTTTATATTAGTACTTGCATTGTAATTTGCTTCTGATTTTAACTGATGCTTATCAGCTTGTGCTTTAGCTTATTCATGCCTGCTTATTAGTTGAGTAGCTTAGATTTCTGTTTTTGATAATTGGGCTGCTAATGCTCATTTGAGCTTGAACTTGTGTTTATTTGAGTTTTCTGAGTTAGTTTAGTTGTGTTATAGCTATTTCCTTCATTTCATAGCTTATAGTTTAATCTGTGTTGTGTTTGCTTATTCATTAGTTTATTAGCTACTGCTTATTGTTTGTCATTGGTGCTTTTGTGTTTTATTTTGTTCAATTTTTGGCTTATTAGAGTTCTAAGTAGCATAATACAGTAGTTTTATCAATTTGGTAAAGTTTTGTGGCAAGTGCTTATAAATAAGCACTTGCCATAAGCTGATTTGGCCTGTTTAAGCACTTCTGCTTATTATTTTTAATTCAAAATTTTTCTGCAAGCTTTTTATATTATTTTAGAATTTCTGGTAATTTTTCATAATTTTCTGAGCTCATTTGCTATTTTTCTTAATTTCTTTTAGTTTAAAATCATTTTTAAATCATTTTTAAATTCCAAAAATCCATAAAAAATAAGAAAAAGCCCTGAAAAATACAAAAATATTTTTATAAATTCTTTTATAATATTTTAGAATTTTTAGAATTAAATTTTTATTTTTCCACTTTAATTTTCTATTTTTCTTTATTTTTAATTCAATTTTAATTCCAAAATTAGGAAATTAATTCTAGAAAATAAATAAAAAGTCTAAAAAATATTTTTCTTTTTCTTAAAATTCTTTTTAATAGTTTAAGATTTTTAGAAAATATTTCCAAGTTCGTAGTATCATTTTTAAATAAACGTTACGTTTTAAATAACGCGTGTGCATTTCCGTTTTTACGTTTTCAACCTTTGTACATATTTAGCTTGTACATTCTGCTTATTTCACTATTACTTTTTATTATTTGAATTCCAAAATCATATTTTTCACTTTACCACTTTTCACGACTCGATTTCGCGATTCGATTATTCACGACTCCATTCTACCTTCGCTGGGAAAACGACCCGGGAAATACTTTCACCGGTATTTCTTCGGAATAATTATATACTACGAAAGGACTTTATCAAAATGGCGCCGCTGCCGGGGAAGGTGGAAGTGAGTTTTTGAATATTCGTGTTGAAAAATCGTGTTGCGTTAAGTTTTTAACTATCTTGTATATATTTTCTATAAAAATATAAAAATTTTAAAATCAAAAACCAAAATAATCTTCTTATCCTCTCACATTTTGATTCTTATTCTCATACCCTCTTACGTTTAATTCTAATGGATGCGTTTTGTTCTAATTGTAGAGAACCGTTCTTCGGAGGGTTGTGTGTATGGTGTACGCGCGACGAATGTGGAGATAATATTCGTGATGGCGTTTGTTTGAATTGTAATTCTCACTCGTATGATCAAAATTCGTTCAACAATTCGTCTAATATTCCCGATTTTTATACACCACCACCACCTGCGTTTTATTGCTATAATTGTGGAAACCCGTCCGAAGAAGGAAGGCCGTGTGGGCGATGTTTTTGTGATGTATGTGGATACACCGATTGAATGTGCTATGCTCCGAATGCCTACACGTCTTACGATTACGACTCGAGCTTCAATAATTTTCCTCAAAATGATTTTTATGAGCCAAATTCGTACTACAATGGTGATTTTCAAAATACATCAAGTTTTGAAAATTGTGGGGGATCGTTTGAATGTTCTTATCATGAACCTAATTCTTGTTACGATTCTAATGATTTTTATCAACCCCCACAAACTTCCGATTTTAATAATGATATTTTTGAACTTAAATCAATGCTCGATAAGTTGAAAGAGATGGTGAATAATCGTTACACATCTTCTCCCGAGCCTAATGAGAGATCGATGGAAGAACCTCCTACCGAAGAAAGGAAATTCCAATTTTGCGAGTGTTGTTTATACGATGATGATTCCAAGATTACGATCAATCTTAATCCTCAAAATGATTCTATCTCTTCTCGCGTAGAACCCGAAGACTCTCTAAAAATGGGGGACGGGCATCTTGACACTATTCCGGCAACGGAATCGGACGAATTCAATAAGTCTAGTGTTGAGGACCTCGTCCCAATCCCAAGTGAGTCCGAGGAGATTTCTAACAATGATTCTGAATTTGTTGAAAATAATCGTTTTGATGATCAAGTTGATACGAATGATATACCGTTTGATGATAATCGGGATGAGATATTCTCCGATTCTGATAATGATGATTCTATATCATGTGGAGAGATTGATTATGTTGATGAAGAACATCTTGAGCTTGAAAGCTTTGAAGATGATAATGAAGATGATGATGACACGGAAATCCGAGATGAAGCTTTACGTGAGACATTGTTAAATGTCAATCTTCTTATCTCCCGTATTGAAGCATTAAAAGATCCTCTTACTTTTTCTCCTATCCCCGTTATGGATAGTGATTCTTTACCCGAGCTTGAAATTTTTCGATTCGAAGAGACAAGTAGTGGCAATCCTACTATTCATGCTGATATCTCTCTTCCGGATTATGAGTGCTTTCACTTTGAGATCGACTCTTTACCAATTTCCGATAATCCGTTACGTGACCCTCTTCTAGAGGATGTCGATATATTTCTTGTTGCGGATGACTCGATACCACCGGGTATTGAGAATGACGAGAATGATATTTCTTCCGGTTTACTTTCTTCTCGTCCACCTGCGAAACCACCCGATGCAGTTTTTAAATCCGGTACGAATGAGAATATTTTTAGAATGGTGGACGAGGTTTCTGAACTTGAATTTGCTTTTACCATCCGGGTGTTTCAACCATTTTATACCTATCCCACCATTTCTTCTTTCCACTCCACCGGGAGTGAGGACACCATATTTGATCCGGGCATCTCTATTTTCAAGTGGCCGTTTTATCTGCTTTCCCCAAGGACAATTGAATTCGGGGATCGAGTCAAGCTCATGTGACTCGGTGAACAAAAACAAGCGCTTCGTGGGTGGCAACCCATGCTTATCCATTTTCATCTTCTTATATTTCTATTTTCTAACACCTAACGTGAGGAGGGGGTGCCTCTTCTACTCTTGTGTTTCGTGGTTGTTTGTGATGTTTGTTCAGGATTGTCCATGATTTATGATGACTCTCGTGCTCGTTATCTCTTCACTTGGAGTCTCATTCATCGGTGCTACTTGGAAATCCTATATCCGTGAATCTTATCGACTAGCGTTTTCTTTGGCATAATTAATAAACGGCCTAGAATTTTGTTAGGATTACCTTAACCCATCAAACATTGAGGACAATGTTTCGTTCTAGTCGGGGGGAGGGTGAATCTTCGATTCGATTTTGACCTTGCATTTTTCACAAAAAGTCGTGCACTCTTGCAACTCCGTTTTTCCACCAAAATAAAAAAATTGAAAAAATTGAAAATTTCAAAAATTTTGAGAAAAAGTAATGAAAAAGCACAAAAAATGAGAAAAAGTTGAAAAAGTTGTGCAAAAATATAATAAAGTTTGAATAAGTGTTTTGACACCTTGTTGACTTTCTTGCTGGCGAGAGTAGGAATAAATATTTTGACTTGACCGGGCGTGTTGAGCCCTAGCTTGTTCCCTTAACCATTGATGATCACATAAGCTTGTGCTAGTCTTGTACACCAGGAGCTATAAAATGCGAATTCTTTCTTAAGAATCTGCAAGTTTCCGTACTTGACTTTATACATGCGCAGCTTAAAAGCTTTCGCTAGTCTTTTACATAAGAAGCTAGAAAACGCGAATTCTTCTTCTAGAATTTGCAAGTTTCCGTAACTGACTTTATATATGCGTGGCTGATTATCGGCTAAGTATTCGCGGGTTTCATTATTTGGAATCTTAAATTGCGAAGAGCGAGAAATGATAGAGTTTATTTAGAAATTAGATGCTAAACGTGGAGTAGTGGTTCTCTTTAGAGCTCATAAGAGGTACTTGTGGCTTTTTACTCCCATCAGATACGTCACCAATATATAATAGATGTTCTAGGTTAATTAGTGGTATTTCGGTTTGAATAATATTTAGTTCTTTGTTTTCTTAAGAGAATTTTTGCTTTAGAAGTTGGGTACATATCAAGGAACACCAAAAATAAGAGCGAAAAGTGAAAAAATCAAAAGTCAAAAGTTGATTATCTATGTGGTTTTGGAGCTACCCGTTAAGCTTCCATTTATGTTGAGAAAAAAAGTAAAGTCAAGAAAGAAAAAAAGTATCAAAAGTATGAAAAAAGTGAAAAAATGAGAAATGAGAAAAATGAAAAAAAATGAAAGTTGCAGTATTGTTTAATAAGAGCTATATATGTATCAATAAGTTGTTGGCGCGTAAGGTGCATGTGATAAGTGATTAGTAATCAGTCACATGAGGTGCACGTGATCGTACTCCGCAACTTATATCCTTGATATTGTATGTACCAAAATTCCTTGATGTGGACCGAATTTCTATTGCAGTGGTTCTTAAGAGAAAATGAATAACTACTTATCGTTTTAACTTAGGTATCACTATCGGATTAAAAATTATCGAAACGAGAAAATATGAAGCAATTCATTTCTCAACAAAATAAAATATTGAGATACAAAACCTAGGATATGGGAGTAAGAAGTTTCCACAAGTAACTGTTATGAGTAGTGTTAGCATCTAATTTGTAGATAAGCTGTGATCTCGTTTGTACGCTTAGTTTGGGGACTCGTGAAAAATCAAGGACGACGATTTTTATCCGTATGGTCGCTTCTTAATAGAAGTGTTTCTACTCGTTGAACCTAATAATTATTGCAAAATAATAAAAGTTCAACAAACCGTCACAAGTGTGAAGTATAGAAAAGTACAAAAATAGTAGTATAAGTGGAATAAAGGTATAAAAGGAAAATTTTGGAAAACGGAGCGTTTTCGGGAATAAATGATTTTATTACTTCTTTCGAACCTCCTTGCTACTTTTCAAAGTTAGTAAAAAGAGTTTTGAAATTATTTATCCCAAAAGCGTGAATTGATCACATTGCGTGAGGACACGGCAATACCTTAGTCGAGGGGATTTTGGTGAGTGCTTATTCATTCACTATTATATGGCCAAAAACCAATCCAACATGACTATTTGAGCTAACAAATGCCAAGAAAACACGTGTTTTTATGTTTGTGATGTGCAGGTACGGATTTGTCACAAAAAGACGAAAAACAAGCAAAAACCCGGAAAAACGGGCACGAGAGTATGAAAAGGTTCAAAATCCGATGCCGGGAAGCATATTTTCAAGTGTGGATCAATATTTGAGCTCAATTTGTCATAATCTACCTTCAAGAATTATCAAATGACAAGAATGGCCCTTGCTAGTATTTTTCAGAAATGACAGAATTGGTCCTTGAGCTTTATAAAGTTACAATTTTGGTCCTTGTCATACTAAACTATTATTACATCAATTCTGGTCCAAGATTTTTATGACTAGCCCAAAGTTGCAAAATAATAACCTGAGCCCAATCCATCCCTACCCTTAACCCGAGCCCACTTCAACCTTCGGTCAAAAGTCAAACACAAAACAAAAATAAATAACCAAACACACACCGTACACTTACCCGCCCCCCATTTTACCTCACTACCCAAAAATTACTATTCAATGAATAGTAATCATGAACCCTAATTACCCCTCTATAAAATTAACCACAATTAAGGGTAGATTTGTCAAATCAATGGGTTTCTGGAAGATGTCAGATGTGTCAGGACTTGTCAGAGCTCAAGAAGCACACGCATGGCTACGTGGCATCATACTATTGGCAGAGATGCGTCACAATGATTGATCCAAGAGTTGATATGAAGTGGGAAATGATTGAAGTTGATCAAGAGGCTCAGAATAGGTGTGAAGAAGCACAACCTCACACGGATTGCCAACATGGCAATCCGTATACTCTCTCCTCACTTCCACTATAAAAAGAGTGATAGATAGCTGATTAGAGTGTGGAGTTTGGAGTAGCCAAGCTCTGCCGAATTTTCTTTAGAAATTTAGTTCATTTTTATTCCAATTGTAATTTTACTTTTATTAATGCAAATAGCTTTTACTGTTTTCAATATTGCTTATTGTAGTTTACCATTTATAAATAGCTTTTATTCTTGTCTAATTAGCTTAAATCAGTTCATACCTCTTTGTTTTCAAATTACTCACTGTTACATTTTAATAGTCTTTAGTAAATCAGTAAAGAAGGAAAAATATAAAGTGTTGTTTATTTCAAATCTTTCAGTTCTAGTTAAGCTTGTTTATGGTTTTTACACTTAATTTCAGCTTTACATAAACTCTGTGAGAGTTGTTTTCATTGATTTTGTTCATAAGCATCAATAGTCAATAAGTGGTCAACTGAATTGATTGTGGTAAATTGGTGGAGTTTTGATAGTTTGGGATTGAAAGGGAGGATCCTAGCCTATCCAAAGATAGGCAAGCTAAGTGAATTCTCTCTATTTTGAGCTGAGAGAAATACTCATTGTAAGTTTCATTCTCAATTTTGCTTAATCAGCTTTTAATCTTTAAGTTTCTGAGTAACTGTTTGTGATTCTCAATTTTGCTTAATCAGCTTTTAATCTTTAAGTTTCTGAGTAACTGTTTGTGATTAGTGTTATTGACTGGTTGATATTGCTTCTAGTAGTGTAGTTTTTTTTGGATTTTGGATCATTAGAAGAGAGTAGTTTAGATTACTTGTTATATTGTTGCATAAGTCTGAGTAGATTTCTAGTTGAATAGTTAACTGTCAGATTTGTGGTCTTGTCTCATTTCATTATTCTTTTGATATCTGAGTTGTTTATTGCTTTATCTCTGTTCCATTAGTGATATTAGAATGTTATTGGTAGTTGTAGGGTGATTCAGTTGAACATTTCAGTTAGTTGTAGTGTTAGCTTGTAAGTTCAGGGGTGTTTGGATTAACTATTTTCAGTATTGATTGGTTGTTTGATTGCTGTTTTTATATCTTATACAAGTTTCATTTAGGTAATATTAGAAGTTAGTTTCATAAAAACAGTAGGATATTAACTGATTAGTCAAATTTAGATTACTATATAGCTTAACTGTAGTGTAGGATAAGTTCAGTTAGTGTTACTCAAGAAATTGTTGCATAATTGATTAACATAGCTTAATTCACTTTAAATTTGGCTTAATTCAACTTATTAGAGCAGAATCAGTAGAGTTAATTTGGATTAAGTCAAAGTTGACGTGTTACTTAATAGTCAACCTTACTCAGTTTTAATTGGTTCATGAGCTGCTGATCTAGGGTCTATTTAGGTAAGTAATTGGTCAGTTGTAATAGGGCTTTTGCATTTTTTAGACTCTCAGTTAGGTAGTTGATCATTAGCCACCTTCAGTTGTCATTTTCCAACTTATTTGGAACTGCTTATTGGACCTGCAAGATAGTAGGTTAGGTTTGTTTACTGATTTGGTAATGATGGCTGCTATGGTTTGATTGACCTTTTGATTGAGTTTTGATTGCATTTCTGAGTTTTGTTTAGTTTATATTAGTACTTGCATTGTAATTTGCTTCTGATTTTAACTGATGCTTATCAGCTTGTGCTTTAGCTTATTCATGCCTGCTTATTAGTTGAGTAGCGTAGATTTCTGTTTTTGATAATTGGGCTGCCAATGCTCATTTGAGCTTGAACTTGTGTTTATTTGAGTTTTCTGAGTTAGTTTAGTTGTGTTATAGCTATTTCCTTCATTTCATAGCTTATAGTTTAATCTGTGTTGTGTTTGCTTATTCATTAGTTTATTAAAAGAATAATGAAATGAGACAAGACCACAAATCTGACAGTTAACTATTCAACTAGAAATCTACTCAGACTTATGCAACAATATAACAAGTAATCTAAACTACTCTCTTCTAATGATCCAAAATCCAAAAAAAACTACACTACTAGAAGCAATATCAACCAGTCAATAACACTAATCACAAACAGTTACTCAGAAACTTAAAGATTAAAAGCTGATTAAGCAAAATTGAGAATTTCTGAGTTTTGTTTAGTTTATATTAGTACTTGCATTGTAATTTGCTTCTGATTTTAACTGATGCTTATCAGCTTGTGCTTTAGCTTATTCATGCCTGCTTATTAGTTGAGTAGCTTAGATTTCTGTTTTTGATAATTGGGCTGCTAATGCTCATTTGAGCTTGAACTTGTGTTTATTTGAGTTTTCTGAGTTAGTTTAGTTGTGTTATAGCTATTTCCTTCATTTCATAGCTTATAGTTTAATCTGTGTTGTGTTTGCTTATTCATTAGTTTATTAGCTACTGCTTATTGTTTGTCATTGGTGCTTTTGTGTTTTATTTTGTTCAATTTTTGGCTTATTAGAGTTCTAAGTAGCATAATACAGTAGTTTTATCAATTTGGTAAAGTTTTGTGGCAAGTGCTTATAAATAAGCACTTGCCATAAGCTGATTTGGCCTGTTTAAGCACTTCTGCTTATTATTTTTAATTCAAAATTTTTCTGCAAGCTTTTTATATTATTTTAGAATTTCTGGTAATTTTTCATAATTTTCTGAGCTCATTTGCTATTTTTCTTAATTTCTTTTAGTTTAAAATCATTTTTAAATCATTTTTAAATTCCAAAAATCCATAAAAAATAAGAAAAAGCCCTGAAAAATACAAAAATATTTTTATAAATTCTTTTATAATATTTTAGAATTTTTAGAATTAAATTTTTATTTTTCCACTTTAATTTTCTATTTTTCTTTATTTTTAATTCAATTTTAATTCCAAAATTAGGAAATTAATTCTAGAAAATAAATAAAAAGTCTAAAAAATATTTTTCTTTTTCTTAAAATTCTTTTTAATAGTTTAAGATTTTTAGAAAATATTTCCAAGTTCGTAGTATCATTTTTAAATAAACGTTACGTTTTAAATAACGCGTGTGCATTTCCGTTTTTACGTTTTCAACCTTTGTACATATTTAGCTTGTACATTCTGCTTATTTCACTATTACTTTTTATTATTTGAATTCCAAAATCATATTTTTCACTTTACCACTTTTCACGACTCGATTTCGCGATTCGATTATTCACGACTCCATTCTACCTTCGCTGGGAAAACGACCCGGGAAATACTTTCACCGGTATTTCTTCGGAATAATTATATACTACGAAAGGACTTTATCAGCAGTCTTTGCGATTTGTCTTCTTTTCCACTTTTGGTTAACTGCCAACTCGCAACCCAAGAATAGCTAACTCGCAACCAAACCTACCAATCTTAAAAACAACTCGCAACCAAGAAACACCCTTCGAACTTCAAATCGCAGTGAAGAAAAACCTTCAAAACACAAAGTATAACCATAAACTCACCAGTAGAGTTCAAGGAAATGATACAAGGGATTGTAGTGAACACCAAAATACAAGATTTGACTAGCAAATGCCACACACACTTCACAACTCATAAGTTGTTTATGTTTTGAGTTCGAACCAAATAAAAGAAAAAAATGAGTGAAAAACCAAGGAACACTCACACACGAATTCAACCACTAATCAAACATGGCTCTTGATACCATTTGTAATAAACTAATAATCATAACCCACAAGGAGGATTATACAAGTGGTTCGTATTCTAGTAAGAGAAAGGGAACCTTTAGAGAGAGAAAGAAAGATATTAGATTAGATGAAGTGAAAGGTCCAACCCTTCCCTTGCGTGGGAAGGAGTATTTATACTTACAAATTAAACGCCTACACGGGTTGTGGAGTGAGCTGACAGCGGGTAAAGACCCGACCCAACTCCACAAGAACTACAATAACTAACTACGTACTAACTAAATATTGATTAGACTACGAGCTACTTAATGCCAAACCATACTCGGGGTGACCAAGTCTTTCACGTGAATATTTATATTCCTAACAACATAGGCTAGATGAATCGACCAAAGGAGTCTAGTGATCTTTATCCCCATATACTGCGATAGTAGACACTATATAAGAATTAGATAGTAACAATTACCATCCATTAGTTGTTTACCAGTAAACCACGCCTATTGATTACATTGAATTCACCTCAATTTACTTTTGCATTTTGTTTATTTCAATTTATTAGTTTAATTAATCATTCTATTTAAATCTCTTTTATAAACGTGACATAGACTTAGGTTAAAATCCAGATACACATAGCTCTTGGGACGACCTCGGTTTTACCAATTACTACCCTACACACGACCGTATACACTGTCCGTTAGTACATTAAGGTAGACCCTAGGTAAATAAGACTAATATAAATATTAAAACTTGGTCAGTAAAACCTGCATCAAACACCCTTATTTCTTCATCAAGATCATCAAAGCTTAACCCATTTTTCACTCCCTTTTTCTTTCTCTATAACCGGACTAAACAAACACCCTCTTGAAACTTATGGAAATGACTAGAACTTTCTAGGTTATACTAGCTAGATTGCATCTTTGGCCAAGTGACATAATTAGTCCCCATGGCCGGATTTCGGGGTGTGCGGAGTGTGCAACTGCACAAGGCCCCAAAAATTTGAGGGCCTCTGATGTTATTATACATAACTGGTTTAACTGTTTGGTTTAAGACAAATTGGATATGAATGTGTTCTAAAACTTAAGATTTTGACCTTATATAAATGGAAGTGGATTATGTTCAAGTGATTTAAAGAGAAAATTCAAAAATGAGAAGAAAAGAAAAACAGAGTTTTAGATATGACGAGCTGGAGAAGATGATAATTACAGGTAATAGTCACTTTGCACCCTAAAGTTTGTAGAATATACACAATTCTCTTTGTCTTTTTAGTTTCATTCTAAAGTAACTACAAATGGGTTTACAAAAATTACATTTTAAACCCACATTTTGGAAAGCTGTTAAAATTTGTCCAGATTTATCTTTTATACATTTTTATAAAAAGATTTTAAATGTGGCCCAATAATATTAATATGATAAATATAGAGATGTCATTCACGGTTGTTTTTATGTTTTTGGACATATTTAGGTCTTTCCGGTTGTTCGAGAGGCTAATATGATCAACATGGCACAGGGCCCCCAAAATCCACAGGACGACCATGTTAGTCCTTTAAGTCTCTTTCTTCCTACTTTAGCCACACTTCACTTATAATTCATTTATCAAATTACAAGTCTAGCCTTTTAAGTCTATTTTCTTACTAGTTGTGACACATAATACTTTCATAACCATATAATACATCAATTAACTATTAGTTGACTATCGGGTTTGACTACAACGTAACATCCGTTGACTAGCCAATCACGTTAAACCTTAGTCAATTTCATCTAGGGTGGTTCCTATTTACGCCCGGGATACGGGTGTTACATGTATTATGTATTGTGTATTTATTCTCTATTGTGTATTCAATTGAGATATATGGGAATAATATAATTCTACATGGTATCAGAAGATTACCGGGAAATATCCTTATAATTTTGCTAACCCTAAAACCAAATCCACGCCTCTACCACTCCTCTCTGCCATCCATTGCAATCCATACACCACCATCCAAACTGCTTTGACATAACCTCATATCCCTTTCATCATGGTTACCGAATCACCCGCCGTAACCACTCAATCCAAATATGCCAAGGTCCTCACGACTACTAACTTCTAAAATCTTATGCCCATCACATTAGATGTTAACAAGTTAAACTACTCGAATTGAAGTGCTCTATTTTTTTTGAATGGCATCCATATTCGATTCTCTTGCCCTCGTACCTACCAACAAAATAGGAAGTCTGAGAGAATGATTTGCACTATCAACAATTAAGTTCGTACCATTTTATTCCAAGCCCACATACCGCCTCATTTTTAGGTCAAGGCACTATATATGGCCACTCACCTACTTAACATCTTTTCCTCAACCGCAATTTAAAATGACACTCCTCATACATACCTATATAATACCAAACCCAACTACACGTTTTTGCGTGTTTTTTTTATGTCTTTGATACCCTCATGTCGACACCTCCCACAAACTTGCACCCCGTTCCACACCGTGTATCATACTTGGTTATCTTATAACCATCGAGGATACTGTTGCATTGACCTTACCACTAATAAAGTCAGATTTGATGAAACCATTTTCCCATACGGTTCGGTTACACCCAACGATGCCCTATCCTACATATTCCTTGATGAGGACCCATTTCTCTTTCCCATGTCCATCATCATCGAAATCATCACCATTGAGCCTGCTAGGACCCACCAAACCCAATAGACTCAATCATTACAGTTGACCCAACATGACACCAAGCCCAAACAAACTAATCAACCCATACGACTCAACCTACCCAATAAACTTAACTGGTCCAATCAGCCCATCAGGTTGTGACCCCACCACGCAATTCCAATTCTACTCATACTATGGTCACTCAGCTTCGCCTCAGTATCCATCAGCCGAATTCCAAGTATAATTGTCATGTATCTACAATGTCCCTGATACCGAAAACCTATAATGCAATTTTAACTGACCTAAATTGGGAAACTGCTATGCTTGATATGTATAATGCGCTTATTAAAAATGAAACTTGGATTCTTGTGCCATGGCCACTTAATATAAACATTGTTTGTTCCATGTGGTTATTTAAGCACAAGTATTTTTCAGACATGCACCTTAGTCAATATAAGGCTCACCTTGTCGCTAATGGTCATAGTCAATAGATTGGGATCGACTACGATGAGAATTTTAGTCCGGTATTTAAGTCGGCGACCATTCGTATTGTGCTCAGGCTCGCGACTTCTCGACATTGGCATGTTCATCATCTTGATATGAAGAATGCCCTTTTACATGGACCCCTTTCTAAGACTGTATATATGCATCAAGTACTGGGTTTTCAGGACCCGTAGCATCCGAATCATGTCTTCCCTCTGCAGCGTTCTCTTTATGGTCTTAAGCAGGCGCCTCGAGCATGGTTTTAGTGATTTTCAGGTTATGCGACCCAGGTTAGTTTTGCTCATAGTTGTTGCGACTCATCTCTATTCATTTACAAATGAGGAACCAATATTGCATACTTGTTGATTTATGTTGATGATATATTTTGACTGCTTCGTCTACACTGTTATAGCGGATCATTACTTCTATCCACACTGAGTTCTCGATGACTGACCTTGGATTATTACATTATTTTCTAGGCATATATGTTTCTCATGATGCTATGGGTATGTTTCTTTGCACGCAAAAGTATACTTTGGAGATTTTGGAGCATGCCGGTATGCTTAATTGTCATTTGATGAGACGAAAAATGAACCGTTTTTAGGGGGTCATTTAAGCCTGAAGTCGAGATTATTTGATCAAATATTGCCCTAAATCGTTCCTTTTGTCATTTTAGGTACTTTTGGAGAGAAATCTGGAAAAGGAAGCATTTTGGACGTTTTTGGAGCATAAAAGTGAAGAAAATGGCAAAGTCTCAATTTTCTTTGTTGTGAACAGTACCTGACGGCGTCAAGAGTCTCTAAGGGACGGCGTCAAGAGTAAAAAATAAGGTGGAAGTGGAAGATACACGTGACGGTCCAGAGTGTTTTCAAGCATAGGAGATGACGGCGTCACCTAGACCGTCATGGTCCATTTGTTAGTGACGGCCCAGAAGAAATTTCTACATGACGGCGACAAAATCAGATCTAGGCAATACGATTTCATTATAGGCGACGAGTTGACGGCATCACAAATTCCTTCTTGACGCCGTCACCCTGTATTATCTATATATAGTTTTCCAAATTTTATTCATTGGTGTGCAACTTTGAGAGAAAAACTCTAGGTCGAATTTTCCAGCTTTTTCAAGGGTTTCAACCCTTTTAAACTTTCATGTTCAATTTGAGATAAGTACTCTTTCAATTCAATCAATATGTCTATATGTTGCTTGAATATATCTTACCCTTGTCTTGTTGGGATCAAAGTTTTACTATTTTATCAAGTCTCGGTCATTTGTAATAATAGGTTGCTTAAGTTATTATTTACTTACATTTATGTAATGTCACAAGTTTACTAGACTTAAGGTATAAGGTCCATGGGCTTGAAAGCCCACACGAAATGATGAGAAGAAGGAGAGGGATTGTTGCCCTAGCTCCTTCCCTATAAATAGAAGCCTTAGGTCTCATGTAATACTTGGTTGATTATGTGAAATATTAAGGAAACTCTTGCAATTCTAATTCTCTCATTCTCATAATCATCCCATCCTTATATCTATCTCATTATTGCTTGTGTGTTATCAATATGGGTACCTAACAAGTGGTATCATTCGCCGGAAAAAGGTGTAGTTCTTGTTTTTAAGTTGAATCCAATCAAAAACCTCTTTTTCTACTCGATTTTTTGTGAAAAATTTGTACTTTCTTGTTTGTTTCTTGGTTTTTATCACATCTTTGCTTACAAACTTGTGCTACAAATCATAACAAACAAAAAAGTGTCAAACTTTCTTTCAAAAAAAAGTGATTTGAGCTTGTGTGTTTTGAATTTTTTAAGCTCCTACACGTTTTATAAGAAAAAATCCTTACTTTTCTTGTTTTTCTTGGGTTTTAACACTTTTTTGATTACAAACTAGTGTTATAAACCTTTCCCAACAAGAAAGTTTCAATCTTTTTGAAAGTTTCAAGCTTAAAAAATTCGATTTTGGTTATTGTACTTGTTTTCTAGAACACAAAAAATTTTCATAAAAAATCATTAAGTTTGCAACTTTCTTCAAGTTTTGGTGTTTTTATAACTAGAAGTACAAGAATCTTGGAATACAAACTTCATTTGGGTGAGCTTTTAGCAAATTCAAAATTTTGGCAAACTTTCTAAAACACAAAAAATTTTCATCAAAATCATCAAGTTTGCAACTTTCTTCAAGTTTTGGTGTTTTTTATAACTAGAAGTACAAGAATCTTGAAATACAAACTTCATTTGGATGAGCTTTTTGCAAAATCAAAATTCTAGCAATCTTTCTAAATCACAAAGTTTCGGGAACACACTTGCTCCCGTTGATTACTCGGTGTTTCCCTTGCTTGTATAAGCGAGAAAACACTTCGACTCGTGGTATACTCTCTAAATTGTATAATTTAGAAAGTTTTGGTGCTAAGTTTCTAGAACACTGAAAAGTTTCTAGAACACTGAAAAGTTTCTAAAACACTAAAACCTTTCTAAAAGACTGAAAAGTTTCTAAAACACTGAAAAGTTTCTAAAACACTGAAAAGTTTCTAGAACACTGAAAAGTTTCTAAAACACTAAAAAATTTCTAAAACACAAAAGTTTCGAAAACACTCATTTTTCGAGAACACGGTTTCAAAATTACCAAAGTTTCAAGATTACATATTTTTCGAGAACTCTCAAATTCTTTCGAGAACTGCTTTCTGACTATGTTTCGAGAATTGACATTACATCTATACCTTCTATAAGATCCATCTATCACACAAGTTTCTTTCTAACATATTCTTACTACCTTCTTTCTATTTCTTAAAAAAATAATAATAATAAAAATAAATAAATAAATAAATAAATAAAATTGGCGGGAAAATTTGAGTAAAATTTATTTTTTACAGGAGACTAAACATTCAATTTAATTTTGGAATAGCATTTTACAGTGTTCTTTAAATTTTTGGAACATAAAATTTTTCAAATTAATTTTGGAAGGAAAATCTGAAATCACTATTTCGACCTTGGTTTTACATTTCTGTTTGATTATTTCGATTACATCGCAACAATCAAGGGGGAGAGAAATGTCGTTTACAATGTCTCAAGTACCTTCTGCCAACTACCTTCCTCACCAATATTCTCATCAGCAATAGTATCATCAACAACAAAGTCACAGCTCCCTCATTTGTCAAGTTCTGCTATTTGGCAATGAATCAAGGCCTCCAATGTTGCTACCAGGAACATATACTGATTGGAAATGGAGATTTCTATAATGGCTCACAGATCGCCCTACTGCAGATCTTATGCTTAAATCCATTCAAGATGGTCCATACAAAATGATATTTCTTGCTGACTCAACAGGAATTATCAGACTACAAATTGACGAAGATTTGAATGATACTGAACTTGCTCAGTACGATGCTGACCAACAAGCGGCATGGTTCATGACACTAGCCCTTCCCAACTCAATTTACATGAATATGGACTTTCAAGCCAGTGCTTATGAAATGTGGAAATATATTGAAGCTATGCATCGTACAAAAGAACTTCATCACATCAGAATGAAGCAAATTCTTGAATCCTGTTTAAGCTTGAATCCTCTGAAGATCATCCTCCCTACTCCACCATCTCCAGCTGTTGACCATGGATCCTTAATTTACACTCCAAATGGTCTCTTCTTCAATCCTCCAAATGCACCTGAGCCTATATTCATTCCACAGTACCCTCCTGCAACAATATATAATCTTATGCAATCACTTCTGCAAAATCTTGTGAAGCCTGGACAAGTATCTTCTGAGAAAGGCAAATGCGTGATGACTTCAACTTATGAATGCTTTAACACAATGGAAGATACTGATGACGAAGAAGATCTTATTGAACCAAGCATGGCATTTATGGCATATACGGAAAATATTGCAGATGTGGAAGCTCAAGATTATGATTTAACTTCACTCTCTGACGATAATGTTGAATACAATGCCACACTTAGTCAAATGGAAGTTGAAGGGGGTAATCTCAATGATGTTTTGCAAAGTGTCATGGGAGATATTCCATCTGATGATGAATATGCTGATTTGGAATCCTATACAGCAGATTTGGAAGCCGATACAACAGATGTGATGTTAATGGCAAACATGCAGGAATTTCACATGAATTATACAGGCCCAGAGTATGATTCTGATGATTCCGAAGATCCATTTGTGAAATTACACAAAGAGAAACGCATGACATCTTTAAGATTACTTTATTCACACCTTAAGCTTCTCTCAAACAAAGACTTAGCAGAAACTCGTTCCGAGAGTGAATTCAAATGGGAATTTCCAAACCTGTTTGGAGAAAATGTTGACATTTTCACTACTTCAATGTTCGACAACGTGAATCAACTTGAAAAGCAACTTGCAACTGAAGAATTTCACGAGAGTGAATCTAATGCCGCCTTCAGAGTGCTCAAGAAACAGTTTCAACATTTCATCTGTTATGACTGTGAATATGGAAACGAGTATTTTTTAGAATACACTCGAATTGAGGCTCAAACCTTCAAAGATATATTGCTCCAACACCTGGATGCTATTGAAAAGTCAATTATTGAAAGAGTACTTCACAGACTAGAGCATGACAAAACGGTTAATAAAAGGAAGTTGCAGATTCAAGAAGAGCAAATTCATAAAGTTGATGCATTGGAAGCTAATTTGGTTTTCAAAGATAGCAATGGGACAGAATCAGAAGTGCAGAATGACAGTAGTAGATTAGGGAATGATACAGATGCAGACCGTGCAGAGATCAGACCCTCCTATGACTCAGAGCCCAACTTTGACAAAGAACAGATGGATGAGGAAGATGTCATACCCATCTATGACACAGAACCGAACTTTGACAAAGAGCAAATGGATGAGGTACAATCTACTGTTGATCATATGATGCCTGCAATTGAGAAATAACAATCTGAGCAACCTAACTTCAGCAATGAATCCAACTGGCGATTTCCGACAAGTCTTTCCTAATTTTTAGAGCAAGAAGGAGAGGTTGACCATGATGTTGTACAATGTCTTGACAAACGTTCTGAGTCTGAGTCCTTACCTGATAATCCAATAACTGAAACATCATACCAAACTCTTGAGTCTGAAAACATTCTTCTCAAAAATACCATTGCCTAGTTTCATAAAGATTTTTCAAAACTGGAGGCACATTGCATCTCGCTTGAACTTAAGTTGCAAAACGAATCTCTAAATTCGGGCAACAATGGTCAATTTTTAAATGAACAAAGTAAAAGTGTGGATACATTAGTTAAAGAAAATGAGCTTTTAAAAGGTCAAATTCAAGCAAAAGTGTTTGCACATGCTGCATTACAAAACAAATTAAGAAGACTGACTGGCCAGAGTGTGGATACTAAGTTTGCAAAACCATCAATCTTGGGGAAACCGCCTTCTCAAATAAACAAAAAACAATAAGTGGTTAGACAACCAACTGCATTTAAATCTGAACGACCTAAATTTTCAAAACCTCGGTTTGCCTCCCAAGTTGTTGAGAAAAACAATTTGACAAAACCAGTCACTCCACATTCTTGGCCTAAGGAAAATGCATCTGTGTCTGCCAAATCTCAACACGTGATTATACCTGGCTCATCTAGGATTAGTTTGAAAACAGTGTCTAAAACGAACATTAAAAATCAAATCTCATGGTTCTTGTACATGTCATATGTGCCATAAGACTTTTGTACAAGAACTATGATCTAGAAAAGGCTAGGAAAAAGGCGCTACTTCAAAAGGATGGAATTTTAGGTTCAAAACCTCGTGTGATGCCTTCCACTGTAGTACAGAACACTGCTTGTAGTAGCACACCAAAACCTAAGAGTAATCAACAAACTAATAGGAATTGGATAGCTTCTAAGAGTAGTTGCGTAAATAATCATGTTGTTTGTGCTTTAAAATATCTTCAAAAAGGAATTTCACTTGAAAAGGCTCAATCGACTAAGACAAAAAAACTCGTTGAACCAAAAGTCATAAGTCAGAAACCTAAGAAGTGGATCAATATAGGACGTAGGTTTTCTCAACGAAGTGATGCTCCCACATTTCATTCCACTGCATCTAAAAGGAAAACATCTCCTAGATCTAGCATTAGGTGGGTACCTACGGGTAGAACTTTTAAATCGATTGGTCTTAGATGGATTCCTACAGGAAAGATTTTAGACATTTGCACCAAAACTAATGTAAAATCCACAACATCTATCCCTGTGGCGAGAAAGGAAATCATTGATATAGTGTGTCCGAGTGTCAAGAAGATAATTGACACTACATCTTTATGCTTCTAACATCCGGAACCCAATTATACTTGGGGATCCATGTTCTCTGTTTTGTCTATTCTTTCTTCTTTTCAGATATAACAGGAATGGCTTCGGAACAAATCAGTTTCGGACCCGAGCTTAATGTTAATGGCTTTTGAGCAAAACAGCTTAGGACCTGCAATCAACCGTCTAAATTTTCTGGATACTTCGGCTGAACCATTGTCACTTTCTCGCAAAGAATTGGAAACCTTGTTTGTTCCATTTTTCGATGATACGATTGAAAACCGTCATTCTAAGGTCTCACCAATTTCCGCTGCACACCTTGATCATAATCAAGTACCTGACACACCTCAACAAACAACAACAACTGTTGATAAAGACGGTCCTCCAATTGCATCTCTAACAACAGTAGGACAAACCGCTTCCAACTCCAGACAATCAGCTGAAAATCCATTATAATTATCAGTACCACAACCTGCAGATTATGATGGAAATACTTTCTTCAATCCATTTGCACCGACTCCAACCATTCCTGATATAATAGAGTCGTCTTCTCGCAATTTGGATCTGTCTAATATGCATACGTTCTACCAACATCACCCTTCGACAAATCATTGGACTTAAATGGATTTGGAAAACAAGCTGGACGCAGAACGCATAGTGATTCGCAACAAATCTTGTTTAGTTACAAAGGGATACAGTCAGTGAAGCATTGTACATCACTATCATCAACAAAACCTTAGTATGCAGCCATGTCTGCTTTCGGTGCTCAAGTCATTTGGATGAGAACTTAGCTCACGGACTACGGCTATGTATTTGACTAGATCTCAATGTACGGTGACTCAAAGTGTGCTTTTGCAATCTCAGACAAAACCATTCATCATTCCAAATCCCAACAAATTGCTCTCCGCTACCATTTCATCTAAGAGCATGTCAAAGAAGGGTACAATTGAATTAGAGTTTGTGGGTATTGAATACCAGTTGGCGAACTTGTTTACAAAGGCATTACCTCCATCAAGGTTTGTTGATTTAGTTCACCATATTGGTATGTGGTGTTTGACTCCAGATGATTTGCAAAATTTTCTTAAAAACTAAGTGAGTCAAACATCTAACTTTTTTTGTAAATATTAAAAAAAAAAAAAAAAAAAAAAAAAAAAAAAAAAAAAAAAAAAAAAACTACAATAAGAATCTTCTTTCTTTGTGTACAAACGTCTAATCTTCAAAACTATGTTCCTCCATTAAAACAAATTTTGCTTCACATTGTCAAAATGGAACATGTTTTGAGGGGGAGAAAAATTTTCACAAAATCATGAAGTTTGTACACCTAATCATTATTCTTCAAGGATAAAATGTTTCTTCACCATTCGGGTTAAAAACTCATTTTCAAAAAGTTCTATGATCTCTCGAATTAAAATGTGCAAAAAATGTTTCACAAAATAAATGCTAATTCGAGGGGGAGAAAAGAAATTTTTTCGGCAAGGATTCCAAGTTAACCATGTTTAGACTGTAAATGGAAAAGTAATTAACCTTTAATGAGTAAAGTTCACAAAAGTCTTAAACTTAGGTAAAAGGACCTTGCATGGAAATTAAAACAGGCTCTAATCAATGTTTTCATAAATGTTCTCAAAAGTTTCACACGTAATTAAAAACGTCAATGAATCAGACTAACGATTTTTTATCTTCGATCTTCTTCCACAATTGTGAGCTTCAAATTTCTTTATGATTTTTGTCTAATCATTCCCTAAATGTTTCAAATGCTTTCAACGGTCAAAAAGGCATAATCAGAAACTAGGGTTCATATAATTATCGATGGGGCGGTTTCTTTTTTTTATGTGTTTAGTCTAATTAATTATTTCATATAACTTTAGAGAACACTAAAGAATGCTCGATTGGTGAGTTTGTTCGAATAGTAACAACATAGGTTTGAAATCAAGTGATTTAGGAGTGAAGATATAGATGTCTTTGCTGCTTCTAGGACATTTGATTGTACAATATTCTTGCATTATGATGCTAACATGCGTGCAAAGTCTCAAATCATAACTCCAAACCATGATAATAATTGGGAAATTTCGAGTGAAAGAATGAATTAATCTGTGATCTTATGCGTAAATTTGAGAATTCTGAGCATTTTTCATAGATTTAGAATGAGTTTTTCATTCATCCACATACTTGTTTGTGCCTCATGCATTTCCTCTGTGTGCAAGTACATGTCATCCCATTGAAAGTCAAAACTTCAACAATTGTCAAAATGTTTCTTATGGAACATATTTTTGAGGACAAATGGTTAAATGTGTCAAAAGGCTAAACTTGGAAAAGGATTCAAAATGGTGAGAAACAAATTTTTCCAAACTCTACACTCTTGTTTTAGACCGGTAAAGCAAGTGTGAAGACCAGAGCAAAGTCGTTCAAAGTCGTTCAAAACCTTTCAATTCTTTTTTCATAATTTGGAATGCTTTGGCTACAATAAAAGAATGACTCTGATTTGAAAATCCCAAATACCGGAAGTTTTCCATTCATCACAAAAACAAATCTTCAAAAAGAACCCATGAAGTTCAACTTTAGATGGAAATCTTCTTCTTCAGATTTTTAAAAATTCAAAAGAGAGACTCTGGGTCTCAAACCACTTTCAACAGTAAAAGAGTTTTGTATTTCAAGCATTCTTTATTGTATAATACTTGATTATGTTTTCTAAAACCTTGAGCAGAATCATTTCTCGAATTTTCTAAAAGTATTTCTTTAATACGATTCAATATTTTGCTCAAGAAGACTATCTCTCGAATAAACTTCATTATTTGAGGGGGAGTATTTTGTTAAAAGAAAACAAATTTTGTATTCAAACGACGACTTGTGCACACATTTCAGTGTACAACTCGGTTATCAAAGAAAGGAAAGTGCCTTACTAAACCATTTCTTAAAACCAAACGTGCACTTATCCTAAAAACAAGAAGCAAGTTCTCACGCTAAGTTTCTCTAAAGCTTCTTAATCTTAAGCAAAATTTATTCAAATTTTTTCAAAAGGTTTTTTCCAAAACTTTTCAAAATTTTGCTCAAGATTTTTCAAATCTTTACTCCCCAATTCGCTTCAAAAGTTTAAAATTCTCAAAAAAATATGCGAGTTTTGAGGGGGGGTATTGCCAAAACTAAATGTTTTGTCAAAATCACGCTCAATGGCTTGTGCACACATAACAGTGTACAACCCGTTCTTGTAAAGAAAGGACCCTGAGGTACGCATCAGTGCCTCAATCCTAATATAAGGAGCGAAGGCTTCTTACTTTTGAGTAGAGTTAATCAAACATTTTATGATTTTCATAAACTCTGCTCAAAAGACAAGTATTTCACCTCAATAAGAATTCACTTGTTGAGGGGGAGCACTTGAAACAAAATCATCGTTCTTGAAATCAAAAGTTCTTGTTGAATTCTCCCCATAAGACTCAAAAGGCATATTTTAATCAAAAGATTGTCAAAAATATCATCTTATATGCTATTTTTGAGGGGGAGAAAAAGTGAATGTGATTAAAATATGAAAGTTCAAAGTTGCTTAAATGTTAAATCTCATGCGAGCTAGACTCAGATTCACCCAAGAATTGACGAAACATAAAAGTTAGTAATCTCAAAAAGACTTATCCTCGACGGGTAATAACATCAATTTAGTTATTAGAGTTAGTTGTCACCTAAAAGCTGACAGTGGAACTCTTTAACTAGCCACGTAAGCGTGTCTCGAAAAGGATTTGTCTTAGTAGAAATGTACCGTTTCGAGAAACTTTCTGTGGACTTGACCAGACCAGGTAATAACTTCAAGCTAGTCTAACTAGTGATGTAAGCGTGTCTCAAATCGGTCATGTTCACTGAAAGTGGATCAATTCAAAAAGTGCTTGTTCCTCCGCATGTGCAAATTTATTAAATACTTATGAGCACATGTGAAGGGGGAGCCCTTCAAAAGTAAACACAAAACTCTCAAAGTGTTAAATAAAATGGTTGATAATCACAAACACTTTGAGAGATTTTCAAAGGTTTCAATGGCAATTATAGGATAGTCATGGAGTTATAAGGTGACAAAGGTTAGGAAAAACCGTCCTATGATCCGCCAGAGCCGGAGGGATCTACCCAAGGACATCACCATTAGTTAGAATTAGAAGTCCTTAGGTATTATACGAAAAAGGAGAAAAGAATGAAAGGGGAAAGAAGGAGTTGAAGAATTAAAAAGAAAAGTAAATAAA
The DNA here is from genome assembly GCA_030686995.1 of Artemisia argyi. Lineage (NCBI taxonomy): Eukaryota > Viridiplantae > Streptophyta > Magnoliopsida > Asterales > Asteraceae > Artemisia > Artemisia argyi. The sequence continues at coordinate 162,176,682 of CM060687.1, read as the reverse complement.
AGGGTGAAAAGAAATAGCCCTCCGTATGTTCAACCTTAAGGCAGACACCGGGTTCAATTCGTATGCTACTGGTTGTTGCAAAGGCGACGCCGGTATTGAAGATAAAGTCGTCATGGACCCAGTGACGCAATGCACTACACGTTCTAACCACTCAAGTTCTCTTAAAAGAGCTTGTTTCATTCTCACGGGGAACTGGTGTAATCTATCGACTTATCTCTTAGAGATGGTTGATATTGAAGCAGGAGACCCCTCCCTAGTCTCCGCATAGGAAACCTAAGTGTGCACTTTTCGAGTCTAGAGCCATTAGATACATCAAAGATCTCTTAGGAATACTTAGTATTTCTACAACTGGTGTTCTACATCAATGGACACCAGCTATATATTATCGAGTTCTTCACAGATCTTAGCAATCTGCCGAGAACGTTTATGAGAGAATCTACGTAAGTAATTCTCAATGATTGAACGGAAATCCTGCCAGGGTCAACATCAAACACCCCTGATAGTAGGTCACTTCGGTAACTCCTTGTGGGTTACACTTAGTGTCTGCGGTGGTTTCTTAGCGGTCCACAGTCGTGGAGTGATCCCCAGCGACTCACCGAGTCATTGAGCTACTTAGTAGGTCTTGTAAGCTCCTTCGGGAGTATCTGATATGGGAACGACCTTGATAAGGGTTAGAAGGAGTCTTCACACTATGCTGTTGACGATCTCTAATTCCTTATCTGTAAGTACCGGTTGTTTTATTGCTAATTGTTTACCCGCAGGTACACATCATCTCCATGGCGACGGATTCCACATGCTCATACATACATCTTGAAGTCATCAAAGCTCCCTCAAAGATCAAAGCAACACAAAGTTCAAAGAAAGATTCTACGCCAAAAGGAAGAATCTACAAAGTATAAAGACTAAAGATCTAAAGTGAAATAAAGGGACTACGTGCATGTATAAGTCAGAATTCAAAGATGTATGAGCATGTTGGAATGGCGGACTACCACCACAGACGCAGAAGTGACGAAAGGCAGACAACTTCATTACTTGATCACCATCACAACAACAATGAACAAGAACAAAGAACGATAAAAGATTTATCTCATGATTTTTGAAAGACGTCTAAAGCTATGAAAGTCAAAGATGAAGAAATGACAAAGACGTCAACCAACCATGATGACTGACCCTTAGGGGGAGATTGTTGGGATCAAAGTTTTACTATTTTATCAAGTCTCGGTCATTTGTAATAATAGGTTGCTTAAGTTATTATTTACTTACATTTATATAATGTCACAAGTTTACTAGACTTAAGGTATAAGTTCCATGGGCTTGAAAGCCCACACGAAATGATGAGAGGAAGGAGAGGGAGTGTTGCCCTAGCTCCTTCCCTATAAATAGAAGCCTTAGGTCTCATGTAATACTTGGTTGGTTATGTGAAATATTAAGGAAACTCTTGCAATTCTAATTCTCTCATTCTCATAATCATCCCATCCTTATATCTATCTCATTCTTGCTTGTGTGTTATCAATATGGGTACCTAACATGTCTTCAATTTAACATGCTCGGCTAGATTTCTTTTGTGTTTGCTTAGATGTAGTGAAACCTAGATGTTAATTATGGGTTGATTGTTTGTTTATAGTTGTTACGGATGATTGTATTCGATGTTAGGCTTAAGAAAACTGGCAGATTTCCATTGGTAACTTGCTTGAACGTCTTAAGAAACATGATCGGAGGTGTACTACGATATTTGGTTGTATTTAATACGTAGGAGAATTCTAATGATCCCATGTTAGGAGCTTCTAACGGCTCGACATAGGAGTGAAGTAGGATCCTATAGAGTTAGGGAATATTGTACACGACTCTACGACTAGTATTAAGGAATATGACCCGTCATCCATACAATTGTAACAAACTATCAACCTGTAAAAGATATTTAGGGAGTAATGAAACCTAAGTAAACACAACTTTCCCCATCATTGTTTACACTACTAGGATAATTAGATTTATTTTCATTTCTGTTATTTCATTTTGATTGCATCTTTAGTTATTGAGTTAGTTGGCTAGCAACTAATTCTGCCCACTCTTCCAAAAACCGAGATTGTACTTTCTTTTATAAAACATAAAAATAAAAAAAGAATCATCCCTCACCTCTAGACTTAGTTTAGGAGACTTTCTAATCCTAGCGACACTATTCCTGAGTTGAACGATCAATCCCCCAGTACTTGTCACTATACTATACTACAACGATCAGGTACACTGCCTGGTGGGGTTGTAAGCTTCTCGAGATCCCTCGAGAGGTAAAGCCTAGTGCGATTCCCACGTATCAAGTTTTTGGCGCCGCAACCCAGGGAATAGTTATTGTCTAGGTTAGGATTTCTTTTTATTAGGTCTACTTGCTAGATTCCTTTCTAGTAAGATTTTATTTTTATTTTTAGGTTTTCTTTAGTCTATCTTAATTCTTTGTTTCCTTTGTTCATAAACTATCTCGATGGATAACAATAGCATTGATCGTTTGATTCCTGTTATTCGTGTTTTTCGTCGTAGGATTTTCCAAATGCCCGCCCCAATCCTTTTAGCAGAAAATGAGAACCCACCTAATCTCTCACCTAACCATCACTTTAACAATAACTTTGAGATGGAGGAGTCCGACCATGATGATGATCATAGGGCTAGTCCTTTTTACTATTCGGACTCCGATGAGGACCTAGATGATGGTGACGTAATTAATGAGGATAGGATGGATGATGAAGTGGATCCTCTTAGGTATGTCGACCCTAGAATAAGGATTGGGAATGATAACCTATTTAATATGCAATTTCCTAAGTAAAATTGGATTTAGGAGCTTTGATGCCTACTTTAACTAATCTCTACCAATGAACATAATCTCGCGTAGTGAATACAATAAAATTATGGTAGATGAGTTAGAATACAAAGGAGATAATATTATTGCTAGGGCAATGGCATTGCACGTGTTTGTAGGAAGCTTTGTTTATCTTGTTAAGTTCATGATTCTGGAGAATCTAGGAGAATTTATCGATAGTAAGTTAACCCAAGTTGTGTTTTGGAAACCCTTCAAAAGGTTAACCAACCTTGATGAAAATCTTATGGAAGGGTTAATTACATTATCGGATGGGGATGAAGATTTTGTTTACAAAATGCCCCGTGCACACCCTAGGTTCAAGGAATTTTCTATGGAGAACTGTAGTAGGTATCCACCCCTAGAAATGCTAAGTAAGAATGATAAAAGAAAAGGGCTTAAATATCCTCATGAAAAGAATAAAAGGTATTATCGCGGATATTTAGAGCTAAGTGATGACTATAAGAAAGATGAAGCGACTATTAGATGGATCACCCTTGGACATGTGAGCATAAGCGACACACGGTAGCCCATGACCTTGAGTCTAGCTACAAGACTCGTAAATAAAGAAAATCGCTTCTTGGGATTCAACCTATGTTTTGTGTGATTTTTATTGTTATTTGTTTCCGTATGCAGCTTTGTTTTTATTGTTGGTAGATCATGTTTCAAACTAAAATTGTGAAAATGCTTTATTTTGTTGTTTAACTTCGTCTTAACTTCATATAAAGGTATTTTGCAAAAGCTAAGTGTAAGGGGAAATGCCAAATTTGTTTCTAAGAACGAAATTGATCTTGATTCGCCACAATAATAAATGAACATGTATATTAGTACTTGTTATAGTCAAATGCTAGTATATAGTCATAATGATGTTTTGCAGGATTTTCCAGGAAGTAGGACATAAGTTTTTCCAGAAATTTTCTGGAAACTTAACGTAAAGATTTCTGCAGGTCACTTCTGACGGCGTCATGTGTAAAATTCTGAAAATTTTGTGAGTTTTGTTTTTCTAACGGAGTCTTAAAGTTTTTGTTAATTCTTTAGTTTTATAAACTCCAGGAAATCTGCAAACATTCATTCGACAAGCATTATATCTTAATTTGTTTTCTAGAACTTGTTAGTATATTTAGATTGCCGCCGATTTTATGCGAGGTTGCCTTGTTTGTTTTCTCATGTTTAACAGGTTATATATGACAAGAAGATGATTTATTTTTCTGGAAGGAAAGCTTTGAATGTTCATTTTCTTGGAGGAAGATCTAACCTTGTTGACACACTATCCACACCGAACGAATCAGGGGAGTATTTGCTTTCATTCTTTTACCTATTTCACTTTTACATTCTTTAATTGAACATTGGGGACAATGTTCATCCTAAGTGTAAGGGGAGGGTAAATGATGATACCTTATAGGATACAATTGCACTTGAGTTTGTTTGTTCGATGGTAGGTGTGTAATAAAACTAAGAGAAATACTTGTTAATGTAATTTTAGCACCAAATTTAAAATTTTTTACAACATTTAGGAGTGAAACTTTAGCCTTAGCAAGCGTCTCATGGATAGGAGTTGTATGACTAGCACAAACCGTACCATTCAGAATAATTTTCCACCCAAATATGTGAGGTTCGCCTTTAGATTTGATAGGAAAAGCATTTACTATTAGTGCTTATGAGTGTACCGGTAGCATTTAGATTCTAGAACTTGCGTTAGTGATGCATCCCGAGACTGCTAGTGAGACTACATTCGTGTAGTTGGATTTACTACATGATAAGAGGCATTAGGATCACCCTTGTGTTGAACCCGTATCATAATTACTTGACCATTTAAGTCATATTACTTGGCTAGTAAAGTCAATTAATTTTTCTCACACCTTAGCGTTGTACTCATTTTTCGTTTCTAACTTTAAGCATCTTACTTAAAAGAAGAATTTGTTACAACCCACCCAAATGTGCAACCAAATCGCATTAGCCTTTCGTGTATGCACTCATCTTTAGTGCATTATTGTTACATGTTTAAACCTTTAGTTAATTATCTAATTGATTACATGGTTGCTAAGTTGAGTCATATCTTGTACATATTGTTTTGGGACGATTGGGACTCATGGGTAAAGTACTTGTGTTATGGAGTAATGGGGAAGAACATCATATATTACCCCCATATGTGCGTTAATCTTAAAAGTACTCCAAGTGTTTTGATTATCTTAATTCGAGTCATTAGATTAGTTTATTGCAAAGTATGTAAAAATTCAAGTGTAAGGGGAATGTACATTCCCTATGATGTATTATTTTGGATGGTAGGGTAAGAGTGTATGCAAAAAAAAAAAAAAAATCGAAAAAAAAAAAAAAAAAAAAAAAAAAAAATCGAAAAAAATTAAAAAAAAAAGAAAAAAAATAGAAAAAAAAAAAGAAAAGAAAAAAACATACGGACTACCATCCCGTTTCATTCTATGTTTTTGTTATTTTTTATTTATTAGCTTAGGTCGAGTCTAGTCTTGGCTTAGCAACGCCATATTGTACATGTAATTAACCAAGATGATTAACTCGCCACCAGTAAATATTGCCTTTATCTAACAAAACCGTGTATTCCATATCCCTACACTTAACGTTATAACCCTTTGAAAGACCTCTTTGATAGTTTATCCTAGGTGCTTACGCCAAGTGGTGGAGGTTTGATCCTTTCCCAAGCCTATGGTAATCTATTTTGTTATGACAGGTAGTGATAGATGTTTTCCATTTTCATATTGTGATATATACTTTATTACACCCGAGAGATGTAAGTATCTAAACACTATTTGTGAGGTGCTAATGTATGACCTTCGTGCTTGTCTTTGGTCTTTAGTGGAACGATTATTTGTTGTAATTACTTTTACGTTAGTGTTAAATGACCCCTAACTTGTATTTTGATTAGAATAAAAGCGCATTTGCTTGAGGACAAGCAAATCTCAAGTGTAAGGGTACTTGATGAGGTGAAAAATGAACCATTTTTAGGGGGTCATTTAAGCCTGAAGTCGATTATTTGATCAAATATTGCCCTAAATCGTTCCTTTTGTCATTTTAGGTACTCTTGGAGAGAAATCTGGAAAAAGAAGCATTTTGGACGTTTTTGGAGCATAAAAGTGAAGAAAACGGCAAAGTCTCAATTTTCCTTGCTGGGAACAGTACCTGACGGCGTCAAGAGTCTCTAAGTGACGACGTCAAGAGTTACAAAAGAGGTGGAAATGAAAGATACACGTGACGATCCAGAGTGTTTTCAAGCATACGAGATGACGGCGTCACCTAGGCTGTCATGGTCCATTTGTTAGTGACGGCCCAGAAGAAATTCCTACATGACGGCGTCAAAATCAGATCTAGGAAATACGATTTCATTATAGGCGGCGAGTTGACGGCATCACAAATTCCTTCTTGACGCCTTCACCCTGTATTATCTATATATAGTTTTCCAAATTTCATTCATTGGTGTGCAACTTTGAGGGAAAAACCCTAGGTCGAATTTTTCAGCTTTTTCAAGGGTTTCAACCCTTTGAAACTTTCATATTCAATTTGAGATAAGTACTCTTTCAATTCAATCAATATGTCTATGTGTTGCTTGAATATATCTTACACTTGTCTTCAATTTAACATGCTCGGCTAGATTTCTTTTGTGTTTGCTTAGATGTTGTGAAACCTAGATGTTAATTATGGGTTGATTGTTTGGTTATAGTTGTTACGGATGATTGTATTCGATGTTAGGCTTAAGAAAACTGGCAGACTTCCATTGGTAACTTGCTTGAATGTCTTAAGAAACATGATCGGAGGTGTACTACGATATTTGGTTGTATTTAATGCGTAGGAGAATTCTAATGATCCCATGTTAGGAGCTTCTAACGGCTCGACATAGGAGTGAAGTAGGATCCTATAGAGTTAGGGAATATTGTACACGGCCCTACGACTAGTATTAAGGAATATGACCCGTCATCCATGCAATTGTAACAAACTATCAACCTGTAAAAGATATTTAGGGAGTAATGAAACCTAAGTAAACACAACTTTACCCATCATTGTTTACACCACTAGGATAATTAGATTTATTTTCATTTCTGTTATTTCGTTTTGATTGCATCTTTAGTTATCGGGTTAGTTGGCTAGCAACTAATTCCGCCCACTCTTCCAAAAACCGAGATTTTACTTGCTTTTATAAAACATAAAAATACAAAAAGAATCATCCCTCACCTCTAGACTTAGTTTAGGAGACTTTCTAATCCTAGCGACACTATTCCTGAGTTGAACGATCAATCTCCCGGTACTTGTCACTATATTATACTACAACGATCAGGTACACTGCCTGGTGGGGGTTGTAAGCTTCTCGAGATCCCTCGAGAGGTAAAGCTTGGTACGATTCCCACGTATCATCATTCTTGTTGTATACCAGTTGATACTGAGTCCAAACTCAGTGTTGATGGTCCTATAGTGCCTCACCCGACTCTTTATAGAAGCCTTGCAGGATCACTTCAATATCTTACGTTTACTAGACGTGATTTGTCATATGCGGTTCATCAGGTTTGTTTATATATGTATGATCCTCGGCAGCAACATCTAGGTTGCCCTACTACCCGTCGATCTACATCCAGGTATTATGTGTTTCTTGGCAACAACTTGTTATCTTGATCCTCCAAGCGACAAGCTAATCTCTCCGGCTCTAGTGCGGAAACCGAGTGTCGTGGTGTTGCTAATGTTGTTGTCGAGACCCCTTGGCTTTGTTACTTATTATGTGAGCTACATTCCCCATTGCAGCATGGTACATTGGTTTATTGTGTTAATGTGAGCACCGTGTATATTTGTTCCAATCTCGTGCAACATCAGCATACGACGCATATTGAGATTGACATACATGTTGTTCGTGACCAGTTAACGACAGGTCTTGTTTGTCTTCTTCATGTTCCTTCTCATTATCAGTTTGAAGATATCATCACCGAAGGCCTTCCATATGAGTTATTTGATGATTTTCGATGTATTTGTCCTTCTCCCACTCCGACTGCAGGGGCTGGTAGACATATTTCATATTATGTATATTAGCCCATGTATTTATTTGGTATCGGGTCTAGCCCATTTGTATCATGTATTGTGTATTTATTCTCTGTTGTATATTCATTTGAGATATACGGTTAGTAGTAAAAGAATACAAGATACTTAAACTTGGAGCTCGATCTTTAAAAGAAGGAAAAACTACTGTACAACATGTTAAGCAAAATTGTAATTTCCTTGTTTAATCTTTATATAGAATATATTCCATGAAGGTTTTAAAATTGATAGGAAAAATTCAATATGTTTTCTTAGTACAAGGATTGCTTTATTACATGTCAATCCACTTTATGGAATCATGTTACAAGTATATAAACCATAGAGGCTCAGTTATAAAATATTACAAACTCAACATACATACAATACATCTTCCCTATTCGATCAAGGTTAGTAATTGTTATTTTCGCTAAAAAGAACAAGCTAGATATCATTCTACTACTATATGAATCTTCATTTGATAAAAGAGTAACACACGACGACCTAAATTCATTATGTTTACAATAACTTATTTTGTGTGTTTTCAGCTCCTAAAACCAAACGTAAGAGAAAATGAGCAGTGGAGATTGGACTTGCGGTGCATGCCAACATTCAAACTTCAAGAAGCGCGACGTCTGTCAAATATGTCAGTGTCCTAAATTTGCAACACCAAGTGAGATTTCAACGTATACAAACAAAACTAAGGTGTTGGCCGGTGACTGGTATTGTTGTTGCGAGGCACACAATTTTGCCAACCGGACCGAGTGTTATAAATGTGGCACACACAAAGAATATATCATGATGATGGCATACACGTCTTCTAGTTATAATCCGTACAATGCTAGCATGCTTCCAGGAGGGAAAGTTGGTGATTGGATGTGTAACAGGTACGTACGTAAGCAGTTTTAAGATCAATAATAACAGAGAAACTTTTATGTCGTGGTTCTTACTTATATGATGTTTATTTTCATGGGTTTCAACAGGTGCCAGGGACATAACTTTGCAAGTAAGGTGGAATGCTATAAATGTAAATTACCAAGGGAATAGTAGTATATGAATTAACTAATTAAGTTGTATGGAGATTTCTTTGTGCTCCAAGAATGCTACTTATGTTTTCTTGTTTTTCCCTCAACAATTAAATAAATATACTTAGAATTACCTTATCTTTAGAATTTTCCGACATGTGTGGGTGGCCGGATTATTCATTATGTATGTGAGTTTGCCTTTCCAAAAGAATGTGATCACCCCCATTTAACAGTATATCAGTTTAAGATTATGTACAGTTGTACACATCAAGAAATTATCATAAGATATGGTGTAGTTTAATGGTTTCAGTGTGGGTTTACTTAACTTAATAGATTGAGAAAAGTAAATTGATGTCACCTAGCTAGTTTGGGCTTCTTATATTCTTGTTGGGTTTTAAGCCTTGGTTGATTAACTAATAGCCTAAAAAGGAATTAATCCTTCAAGTTATCACATGATTTTTATGACTAAGAGGGTAATTAAATCCCTAAAATAAAACTCCCACACTACGAGCTCTACTCCTTCATGCCCTCGTTTGAAAATTCTTGGAACATATATGATGTGTACTTGTTGCCCATCTTCTAAATGACGATTTTACCTGGGTGTATCAAGTAACTTCCAAAAGTATGTACAACTCTTTTGACATCTCTTTTGCATGAGAACTAGTAAAAAACAAAATGAGCTGAGGTAAACAGTGTATATAGTAGTAAAAGAAACACTCGCATGTACCATATATAGAAGATTCAAGAAAATTTTTATAGTTTATGGAAATGTCTATGTTTTATTTCAATTATAGTTGAATTTCATTTCATGTCTATGTTGCATGCAAAATGTCCTAAACCCTAGACCTCTTTATAGTCTCAATATATTTAATGCATATGTTATGTGAAAACAGTTACAAAGTTTTAAGATGTTTGTACCACATCGGGAATAGGTTTATTAACACAAAAGATTATGTGGCATGAAATCTTAAATACTTAAAGCTTTATAGATATTAACCCGAGTGAATACTTTAAATACCAAACAAATATTAATATGGGTGTGCCTTTAACCTAGACTTCAAATTAATGTTTGAAAATACTAACTTCAACCCATTTACTAATTTTTTAAAAGAGAAATCAAAGTCTCAATAGGGGCGGAGCCAGAATTTTTTTGCTGAAGGGGCAATTTTAATAAATTTTAAAAACTACACTATAAATTGGTATATAAGAGGGGTAAATTATGAAAAAAAGCCAAATATTTTCAAAATTTTACACTACATTTTTTTCGCTAGAGGTCACCTGCCTCTTGTGCCCCTTAAATATGGAGAGTGGAAATTAAAAAAATAAATATAATATAATTTAATTGATGCAACTCATATGTCACGTGTATGCGTAATGTTTTTTTCTTAAATTTATGTAAATTCAATTATTCTTTTTTTAACGGACATGATGTTTTCTTTTTCTCTAGCATCTTGTTATCTATTAACAAAATCTCCATGTTCAGAAAGAATAAAATAAAAAATCTTGACAGAAATTAAATAGGTCAAACTACAATTTAAAGTGGCCGAAGTCATTTTAAATGTACTAGCAAGAATAAAATAAAAAATCTTGACAGAAATTAAATAGGTCAAACTACAATTTAAAGTGGCCGAAGTCATTTTAAATGTACTAGCACGGTACCCGAACGATGCAGCTGCGGGCGCCCTGTAATTTAATTTTTTCGATTAACAATTTATTTTGTTTGTACATTTTTTGGCAATAGCTTTAATGATTACTTTTTTATGACAAAAGTTTGATGAAATTTTGCTTTTTTGTATCATTTTATTTATTATTTATTTTATGTTTTTTTAGTAGTTTGCTTGATTTGTACAATATGTGAACATATTTTAGTTTATTATTTTTTTTTTGACAATAATTTTACGGATATCAAAAATTTCGTTTAGCTCGTGTCCGTTCGGGCTCGAGCCCGTTTGACCCGTGCCCGTTCGGGCTCGAGCCCATTTGGCCCATTGCCCGTTCGGGCTTAAAAATTTGTATAATATGCTTTATTATTTGTATTAGTGGCATTTAATGCAGGAATTATGTTTAAGTTGGTTGTACAATATGCTTGATAATTTGTATTTCTTATGTAAGAGGTGTTTTAATAAGTGTATTGTATTTATTGAATATTTAATTAATTGTATTTAATATACATAATGATCAATTTTAAGTCATTAATTTTAAATTTAATGGCAAAAACAAAGTGGTTTGTTCTTTAAGCTTCTAAACTTGTAAATGTCTAATTATATTTCATTTATGGTATTAATTGTCTAATTGTGTTTGAATCACATGTACTTTAAACTTCTAAACTTGTAAGACTTAATTTTAAGTATTCTAATAATAGAAGGCATTCATGCTTTAAAATATAGTATGATATATTCAAATACTAAATTTTGTAAACACATCTTATGCTTAATTTTTTGGGGTTTCGTTATTTACGAGGTGATCACCCGCGCGTTGTCGCGGGATGTAAGTAGTTAGTGCAGTTAACGACCGTTAGTTATAAGGATTAAATTTGCAATGAACCTCTAAGACGAAGAACCAATTGCAGGCGGAATTTAAAAAAAAAAAAAAAAAAAAAAAAAAAAAAAAAAAAAAAAAAAAAAAAGTTAACGGTCGTTACTACTTAACAGCCGTTAAGTACTTAACAACCGTTAGTTACTGTAGATTTCACTGTTTGGATGTGAGTGTGGCGCACTGTAGCGCTACAGTGACTTAACAGGATTTGTTGTGCTTTAACGACTCCTGATAAATATTATTTATAATAATAATAATATCTCTAAATGCTATGTTTAAAAGTTAAAAACACATATAAATGTGATACATTTCGTTGGCTGGTACAAATTAAATTCACAAGAGTGAATAATTATTCTCGAAATACGAACAGTTTATCCATTTAAGAATTGTTTAAATATAGCCATTTTTTTACTTTTTAATCTTTTTCTAAGATCGAGAGGAATTATTTAACACATCCAAATTTTTACAATGGAAAGTTTATACATGCATGTCATTTTATTTCACAAAATCTATGTAACAGCCCAATTTTTACGATAATAGCTTTAAATATATTTTAAAGCTTCCAAGTTAAATTACGTTATGTTATAAGGTCCCGTCCTTTTCTTTGTAATAGTTCCGACTAACATGGGCTAACTTTGCCTAACCTCGAAATTTCATAGACGTGGCAAAATAAGTGGGTCGGGTCTGGTCACGGTCTACATGGGTTTGGGTTTAATTGAGTTCGGGTCTAGATGGGTCTTTTACAAACTTGGGTTTAAATGGTCCGGGTCTGGATGAGTTGGGTACGGGTCAATATGGGTTTTTGTCAATTTCAAAAAATAAAAATAATAATATATATATATATATATATATATATATATATATATATATATATATATATATATATATATATATATATATATATATATATATATATATATATTAGTAAAATAAAAAAATGAAAAAAAAATAAGAAAAGAAAAAGTAATAAAAAAAATTCCGCTAGACCCGCCTAGACTCACTGGGTAATTGTTATATAATTTCACTTTCTATCAAATCCATACTATTTTAGGATACCTAACTAGACCCAAACACTAATAGAGATTTACCAAATTATACACATGTTTATCCAATGGGTCTCAAATAGTCACCTCTAAAATTTCTACAATAAAATTACTGTGACATTAGGGTACTGGGAGTACATGCGGTAAGGTGGATTGCGGTACCCCTTACCGCAAATCAACACCGCCGCCTCCATTACCATACCGCACGGGGCATTGTTTTGAGTGAGTTTCACACGCACGGGGAAGGGAAAATTTGAACGTTGCTTTGGGACCGTTGGGCATACAACGGTTACCTTTTTTTTATATATAAATTGGTCTAGTGTTTGGTGGGTAGAAAGCAAAAAAAAACAACATACAGAGAGGGAAAAAAAACATTACTGAGCAAAAAAAAAAAAAAAAAAAAAGCATTACTGAGAGAAATCAACAATGGAACGTGGAGGTAAAAATAGAGATCCAAGAAGAGGTAGTCGTGGAGCGAGAGGTGGCTCGAGAGGCACAATTCGTCCTCGAATCCAATCACAACCCGGTTTCGAATCTTCTCAACCACAACCTTACCGGCCCGAAATGTATCCTCAATCTCCACCATTTTTTTACTCCCAACAACCCCTCCCGCAAATTCCCACTAACTTCGATCCGTTTGATCCGAGCTATACCCAACAATCCCCACCGCCAATTCCACCTTTCAACCCGTACGCGCCCCGCTTTAACCAAAAAAAAAAGACGTGAACGGGTTAGTGAACCGTTACCCATTGTTGATGATGCTGAAGATGATGAATATTACGACAATGTTGACGTGGTACCCGAGACACAACCATTTGATGACGAGGTCGAAGAGGATGACGAGGTCGAACCTCACGTACAAAAGAAAAAAAAACCAAGTAAGCCTTGGAAACCCGATGAGGAGGAGGCGTTAGCTAAGTCTTGGATCAAAATTTCGGTGGACAAAGTTGTTGGCGACCGTCAAACAAAGATGGGATTTTGGAAGCGAGTTCTAATTCATTTTCAAAGCCTTGTCCCGAGAACCGAACGCACTCATCATCAATTGAACTCGAAATGGACTCCTGTGCATACTTTGATCGCTGCGTTCAACGGTTACTACACACAAGCGGTATATTTTTATATTTATGTTTTTTTATATTTATTTATTTTTTTGGATATTGTTTTTTATTGTATATTTTTAAATTTATGCTTTTTTTATATTTATTTATTTTTTTGGATATTTTTTGTTTTTATTGTATATTGTAGAACCGTTTGAGAGATAGTGGGTGCAATGATATTCAAGTCCTTGAAAGAGCCAATCGTGATTTTGAAAAACAATATAAGAAAACTTTCGCGCATTCGAAAGCGTGGCATATTCTCAAACATCAAGCAAAGTGGAAACAACAATCGTTGGTTAGTCAGATGCAAGAATCCACGGGATCGAGCAAGAAAAGAAAGTCATCGGAGTCAAGGTAGCGCTCAAACGCCAACAAACGATACTCCAACAAACGATACTCCAATAAACGTGGAAGATTTCGAGTGTGACTTACCGAACCTCAACGAGAACCCAACTCCATCACGTGAATCGAAAGGTAAAAAAAAATTGAATTCTGGAGATTCAAGCCGAAGCTCGATGCGTGATACCCTTGCAAGTTACACGGCTGAAAAGAAAATTTTAATGCAGGCGCAGTTGGAGGTTCAAAAGAAAAAGGACGAAGAATATTTCAAGTTTCTTGATGGAGAGGTGATGAATCGTGACATGAGGTTCGTTATGGATCCGCATGACCATATCCCAGACCCGACTTTTAAGGATTTCGTCATCAACAAGAAACGCGAGATATGCGCAAAATACGGTTGGCCGTGTAGTTTGTAGGATTTAATGGTTTTAAGTTTAGTTTTCATGGAACTTTAGTTATTTTATGTTTTTTAATAATATTATGTAATGTTTTTTTTTTTATTTTTAATGAAATTTTAGTTTTTTTTATAATTTTAATGGAATTTAAAAAAAAATAAAGAAAAAAAAAGAAAAAAAGAAAAAAGGGAAAAAAGAAAGAAAAAAATGAAGTTAGTGAAGTAGCGCCTCCAAAAAAGAAATGAGTGAAGGGTGAGTGATGAAAAAAGTGGAGAATGATGTGGCGCAAGGGAATTGGTTGGGAGTGAGTGAAGGAAATGGGAGTGAGTGGTGTACTCCCACCACCCTTACTTTGTCATTTGGAAAGAACCATAAACCCCATTTCATCTCTATCCTACATCCCACACTCAAGAACATGCAAGCATTCACATGAATCAATGTGAGGTAATAATCATCACTAAGTCCCAAAATTCGTGTTTAGATGGTACCCATCATGAGGTTATGCCTAAAATTCATGTTATGATATTATAAATGGGGTTTTGGTGAAATGTATACTAATATGACAAGTTGTGATTTTTAGAAATCACTAAAAACTTATGTTAATCATGTTCTAATGACATGTGGTGTCAGATTTTGAGAAGTAAAATCATGTTCATAGTTATCCATGAAACCAAAAGCCCCCTTATGTTCTAGTTAATTCCAAACGTTGGCTATGTTCTAAGTGAACCTTGATGTTAATGATATGTTTCTAGATGATAAAAGTAAGTTGGGAACCTTTCAGGAGCTCGAGAAGGCTTATAAAATTTATAAGGTGAGTCTTGTAGTTTAAGAGTAAATACGAGTCATGTGCCCATAAGATATGTTAGGCTACTTGCAGTATGGGGATTCAATCCCCTTACTTTTCCCTGCCACGTCAGCTTTCTCTCTCCAGCGATCTGCAGGCGATTCAGTGCCCCAGTAAGGGCGACCTAGTTCAATTTTTTTTTTTTTTTTTTTTTTTTTTTTTTACAAACTTAATAATTAAAACACTAATTTCATTAATAAAAATAAAACAGTACATAGATTGAAAACATAAACTTAAACATTACATAAACTTCAATTATAATCCTAACTTCAGTTGTAGTCTGGGTGATCCCAAGTCTGAGAGTTGTCGGAGCGGTAACCGTCGTCGTAAGGATCAAAGCTCGCAAACCTCTCTTCTTCTAACTGAGCTTCCAACCTGCTCAGTTCCCGCTCCTTCTCAGAGTTCCAGCCATCAACATTTGCTGCCACATTTTCCTCAAAACTTACCTGAAAATTATCCAGACGAGGCAGCTGTTGTTGTTGCTCAACAACTCTTTGTGCAGATGAACTTGATTCACCTTGCACAAATTGTTGTTGTTGTTGTTGTTGTTGTTGTTGTTGTTGTTGTTGTTGTTGTTGTTGTTGTTGTTCAACCATAGCAGCTTTCACATTTTCTTCAAAGCTCCAACGAATCTTGTTTGTTTTTTGGGCATGTATCTGACTCACACAGCCACGCAATGCCTCAACAACGGCATGATCTTTACGAAATTCATCGTATAAAAATTGGTCAATCACATATTTCCTGTCGTCAGAAATGTGATCGCAATCTGAGTAGCGTGTTCTCATTCGTTGTTTGAGGGCCTTTGCCAGCTCAAACCTGCTAATAACTTCGGAAATAGCTTCTTGACGAGCCGTGTCGTCTTTCTCAGCTTGGTTTTTGACCCATTTTTGAAATTCTTCGACGGTATGAGGCAGTTTATTACACGCCATTTTGAATTGAAATATGTGTGAGATTTTGTGAATTTTAAGTGTGTAAAATATGTTGTGTTAATGTGGTATTTATAGTGTGTTGAATTTTTTTTTAAACCGTTACATGAATATATAAACGGTAACTTCATTCAAAAAACAAAGAAAAAAGTGGAATACCATTCGATCTGCCACACGACCGGTTGGTGTTTTTGTTGTTGCTCGACCGAATCTCCACAGCAAGGGGATCGACTGGGAATCGATCACCCAAGTCGATCGTGGTCTCCTTCTGCATGCAGCCTTATATACTTCGTGATATTCATGATTATATTACGATGAATGATTAATTCTTTAACTCGTGCTACGAGATGATACGCAATTGATGAGACAAAAAGTGTACCGCTTTTAGGGGTCATTTAAGCCCAAAGTCGATATTATTATATCAAATATTGCCCTAAATCGTTTCTTTTGTCATTTTAGGTACTTTTGAGAAAAAATCTGGAAAAGGAAGTATTTTGAACGTTTTTTGAGCGAAAAAGTGAAGAAAACGACAAAGTCTCCAATTCATGCTGAAAACAGTATCTGACGGCTTCATGATTTGCTTATGACGTTGTCACTCATTGGCAATGAAGTGGATAATCAAGTTACACGTGACGCGCCAGAATGCTTTTGGAGGATTTACACGTACGGCGTCACCTAGGCCGTCACGTACAAAATGCAAGAGATGGCCAAGAGGGAGTTTACACATGATGGCGTCAGAATTGGATCTAGGCAATACAATAGTATTTATGGCGGCGAGTTGACGGCGTCAGAATTTACTCTTGACGCCGTCAGACTCAAAACTTTATATATAGTTTTTGAATTTTCATTCATTAGTGTGCAACTTTGAGAGGATAATTTTGGAGAAACCCTAGATGAATTTCACCTTATTTTTAAGGGTTTCAAACCCTTGTTTCATCCATGTTTAATTGAAGATAAGTTTTCCAATAAATATTCAATATGTCTATGTGTTGTTTGATTCTATCTTATGCTTGTCTTCACTTTAACATGCTAGGCTAGGTTTTCTTTGTGTTTGCTTAGATGTAATGAAACTTATTTATTGATTATTGGTTGGTTGTTTGTTTATAATTGTTTTGGATGAATGATTTCAATGTTAGGCTTAAGAAAATTGGCAGACTTCCAATTAGTAACTTGCTTGAACGTTTTATGAAACATAATCGGATGTGTACTACGATAAATTGGTTATATTTAATGCATAAGTAACTACTAAGGAAGCCATGTTAGGAGCTAGTAGTCGGCTCGACATCGGAAGAGGTAGAAGCTTATAGAGTTATGGAAGATCGTACACGGCCCTACGAATGGTATTAAAGAATATAACCCGTCATCCATGCAATTGTAACAAACTAATCAACTAGTAAAAGATAGCTAGGGAGTAGTAAAATCTAAGTAAACACATTTTCTCTTATTATTGTTTTTCTCCACATTTACTTTAGAGTCATTTTATTTTATTTTAAAGTAAATATGAAATAAAATGATTATCGTCATACGATAATCATTTGGGTTAGTTGACTAGCAACTAATTCCGTCCATTCTTCCAAAACCCGAGATTTTTACTTGCTTTCCATAAAATACAAAAATACAAAAAGAATCATTCCTCACCTCTAGACCTAGTTTAGTTGAGTTTTAACCCTATCGAACACTATTCTTTGAGTTGAACGATTAATCCCCCGGTACTTGTCACTATACTATACTACAACGGTCAGGTACACTGCCTGGTGGGGATTGCAAGCTTCTCAAGATCCCTTGATAGGTAAAACCTTTTGTGAGGACGCAATTCCACGCATCAGCAAGTTCGTGTTTATTTCATACGTACGTCATACGATAATCATTTTACTAGTTATGTGATATATGCTCATGAAAACCCGAGTAATCTTAAATTCAGCCCACGATGACCCGTGTGGTCATACTATATAGATTTGGCATCATGTTGACCAATGTGTACGTATTATATAAATCCCGTATTATGATGACCCATGAGGGAATAATTAGTATTATGTTGACATGTAAGGTCGTATCCGTATTATGTTGACATGTGAAGCCATATTCAATATTATGTTGACCAATAAGGTTATAGCCAGAATTATGTTGACCTGTGAATCCGTATTAGGTATTAGTTGACTCGAGTGGTCATACAGACATATTATATACTCATATTGATTATAGTGGCCAAATTCATGTATATCATGTATTTTGTTGACCCGAGTGGTCATAGAGACAGATTATATACTCATGTTGAGTATAGTGGCCAAATAAATGTACAACATGTATCCACGTTGACTCGGGTGATCATACAGTTAGATTATACCCATATGTTCCGAGATTAGAACTCATATAGCCTCGTTGCTAGTTAGTGCATATTTTGCACTTATGTTTCGAGAATGGAACTCACATAGCCCTAGTGGCTAGTTCGTGCATATTTGGAACTTATGTTAGCCCGCGTGGCCAGTTAGTGCATATTTGGCACTTATGTTTCGAGAATGGAACTCAGATAACCCTCATGGCCAGTTAGTGCATAAGTGGTATATACGTTTCGTAAATGAAACCTTGCTTCCTACGGGAAGTACTCGTGCGAGATGACACTCATGATTATCCGTGTGAAATACATTTAAGGTGTCATGACCTCCAATGAGGAATCTGATGGTTATGACGATGTATGCAGCATATAAGTGCTTAACTAGCACTTCCCACCCAAGTTATGGTTATAGTATGTGAAGCAACGATTATGCACAATATTAAATTATGATTTCAGTTTATACTACATTCCTCACTAAGCTTTATGCTTATGTTGTTGCGTTTCAAGTTTCTATGTAGGTGAGCTAAGGAAGACGAAGTTTAAGGGCAAGGACTTAGCGGCTTAGCTATCGGTGGTGCTCCGATGGCAGAGTAATTCATTAACCCTTCTCTAGATACTACTTAACGCCCTTAAGCCTTTTTAGTGTCGTTTGTTTAAAATGCAAAAGTTACATGTTAAAAGTTTAGTACTTATTTGTTAATATTTTGATAGAAGGGTGTTTGCATTATCTTGTTTTGACCAGTTTTGACTTTATATGGGTCCATGTGTATTACAAATGCAATGTTCAGTTTGTTATGTCTTGAAAATACTTTGGTACAAGTTTGGCCAATTTGTAGTTTGTGAATATTGGTTTGTGTAGAAAACGCAGAATTCTGCAAACCTGCTCCTGTATTGGATACGGCGTATCCCCATTTGTGGATACGGCGTACTCGTGGATACGACATATCACCAAATGGGGATACGGCGTATCGACCCAGAATTAAAAAAATTAGTACTGGCATTTCATTGCGCTCCCGAACTTTTGATTGACGGGGATTTATAGTACACATATCATAAAACCAATTAAACTCTTTGTTCACATCTTATACATGTTTGGTAGATAGAATTCAGAGAAATGTAATGAAGTAGAGAATATAAATTCAAAGAAATGAAATAAGTAGAATTCTACTGAATTCTCGTGTCTAGTAACAACAGAGACTTGATACCATATGTAACTTGGATACCATCCAAAATATTAGAGCCAAATCAAATAAGAATACTTGCAAATCAGATACAAAACAATATGTAACCTGGATAACTTTCTAAATCTAAAATAGTTTGAAAAATAAATATGTCGTGATAACTTCACCGGTTTATTTAATTTTATAATTATTCATAAATTAAAAATTTAACAAAACTAGAAAATAGACTATCTAAATCAAACGGGAGGCGCTCAAGAGATATACGCGGTGACTAAAGCAAAGGATGCGCTAATAATGAAGTTGGAAGAAATTAAGATTCTCAGCACTAGCACTGCGGGGTTAGCTGATGAGGACGCCTTCATCATCAACGTGCAAAAAGAAGAAACCGAGCAAAATATAAACGTGATATGTTGTCGTCTACATTTTTTTTTTTTTTTTTTTTTTTTGTAGTATTGTAATTTGTATTTTTATTTTAGTGAAGGCAAAATTAGTTTGTTTGAAAAAAAATGAAAATTAAAGAAAATAAAACAGTTATATTTAAAAGTGAGTTTTTGACTTGAGTGACTAGCAAGAAATATTTTAGTAAATGAATTGAGTGATAAGGGAAGTAAAAATAAAAAAATATCAAGATAACATGACGTGACACATTGGTGGCTCTTGGACTTGAGCCACAATACATGATGTTGTAGCTGTTTTGACTATTTAGCGGCCCTACTTGAACTACTATGTCGAGTGAATGTTTGCAATAGCATAAAAGAGGATAACACTAAAATCTGGAAAAGCGAAGGAAAAAAAAAAAGTAGAAGAATATTCCAAAACAAAAGCAGCGGCTATTTGCCGCATATCACATGACTTGATGAAGATTCTTGAATTATTGTTGAGGGAACAAATGACTCCATTATTCTTTTAAGCCTTCATAGGCATTTCAATGTATGCCTTGTCATTTTACACTGTTATAAATATATTTAAAATATTCTTGTACTAATTGCGCCAATGTATTTTATAAAAATGAGCATAAATATATATAATCAGTTAAATTATATTCAAAGAAAAAACTTTTTACAGAAAAAAATGTATTTAATATTTGGCATTAAATGCTATTTAAATATTATAATATTAGTCTATTAGAGAGTACGGTGCCGCTCTCTACCACACGCCATTAAGCTTTTTTGGCAATAACGACGTCACCATTCTACAGCCGCATCACCGGTGTACGCTCGCCATTTGGCTCCTCGTTGGGCTATTCACGGGTGTTGTCAGTTTTTTTTTTTTTTTTTTTTTTTTTTTTTTTTTTTTTTTTTTGGGTATTTGAGTGAGTTATTTTTAGTGATGTGTTATAGTATTTATATGCATCAACAACAGTTATAGCTGAAGATACTGCTTTAGTTATTATTGTATTATTAGATGGATTTTGAGATGACACACTAATAAAAGTTACTGATGCACAACTTCAAATAGCACTTTTATTAATCTTTATAAAATAAAGAAACATGTGCATTAACTACTTGTATTTTGTATATTAAATATTAAATATCATATATAGATATTGCACTAACAATACCATATTTTGTAAAAGTTAATTTTTATTTTATTTTATTTTTTGTTTCATATAGGGTTGAGCATGGACGACCTAAAATTGAACCGGACCGACAAAATTGACCGAACCAAAAAAAACAGAGCTAACCGACAACTCTTCGATTTTGTCTCGGTTTCATGTTTTTCATTTTGATTTCGGTTCGGCCCAAAACCGACAAAAACACAGGTAAACACACCTAAACCGAATTTACCATATTCGGTTCGGTTTTGATTCATGTTTTTCACGAAAATCAGTTCTCGGGTCGGGCCGGTTCGGTTTTTGTCGGTTAGGTTTGGTTTTTGACCTTTTCTAAGCCCTAGTTACATATAACAAAAATATAGTACATATATTAAAGAATGATAAAGATAAAAGTATAAAAAAAAAGTATAAGTTTAGAAGTGGAACAACTATTTTTGATGTAATGAATAGTGTAGCACCAAATTTGATGTTTTTTTTGCTTACTAATCATAACACTAAAATATTACAGTGTTCGAGAAATGATTGGCATATCTAAAAGTCATGCCTAATTTTGTGTCTAAACATAAGTGGCAACAATTTATTAGTTATAGCAACCGGACCCACTTCATCACAATTTAATGAGATAATGACACATAAGTTAAGAGCAAAATTAGTCATGTCTTTTAGGTCTCTTAATCTTTTTCCGTACAGTGTTTTAGTGTCAACAATGAAGGATTTTTTTTTTCTACAATTTTGCACTATTTTTGTACTAAAAGGTACAATTACCCTTTTGTACAACAGCGAAGCAAACTACGACGTATTTAGGTAAAACCATGTAGTATTGGTCACACAAAAACAACGTCGTTTTGAGGCCCAATTACTTTCCACTTGCATGCCTTATTTTTGCTTCAAAGTAAAATATGTAGTTTTGGTAACGATCTTCTCTCTTTCCTCCATTTGATTTGATTTGTGTATATACGTGTCTTCTAATGGTGTGACTGTGTGAGAAATTAGGGGTTTTAGTTTTTACGTGTCTTTTAATGGTATGTCTTTTTATCCATTTTTATATAATTATGTTGAATTGTACTTATGTAATTAGTAAGGTTATGATTTGTTGAGTTGGGTAATTAAGGGGTGGTTGGTATTCATGATAATAAGCTACAGTTTGTCTGCCATGGGTTTATTTATTTATTTTTTAATGATTGCATTTGGTTCAGTTTGTACACCATAAGCTGTTATTTTCTTGCTTATGAGCTTAATTATAATTTCAAGGGGTGTTTGTCTAAACTTATTTAATAGACTTACAAGTTAGAAGCTTACTGAAAATTTGATAATGATTGTCATACTTGAAACTATTAATTAGAAAAGTAAAGATTCACATCAGGTAGTTCAAGGTGACTGTAAAATCTCTTTAAAATCAGAAATATGTTTCATTGTTTCATGTATGCATATATTTGATAAATGTAATGTGATTTGATTGATTTACGATGAAGGGTTTGATACAATATAAATACAACACTAATGGACACATGGGCTTGGCCCGATAAACATAATATGTAGTCTACTAACAGCCCCCCCCCCCCCCCCCCCCCCCCCCCCCCCCCGCAGTTGGAGCGGGAGGACATTGAACGCTTGAACTGGACCGAAACTCATCAAATAAAGCAAACGGAAGATCTTTGGTGAAGATGTCTGCGTACTGATAACGAGAGGGAACATGTAAAACACGAACATGACCTGCTGCAACATGGTCTCTAACAAAATGTATGTCAATCTCGATATGCTTCGTGCGTTGATGTTACACGGGATTGGAAGACAAATATACTGCACTGACATTATCACAATAAACTATGGTAGCTGAGTGTAAAGGAGAATGAAGCTCGCGAAGGAGATTCCGCAACCAAGAAGTTTCAGCCACCGCATTAGCAACACCACGGTACTCAGTCTCGGCACTAGAACGAGACAAAGTATACTGTCTCTTGGAGGACCAAGACAGTAGGTTGTTTCCAAGAAAGACACAATAACCTGAAGTAGAACGCCTAGTAGTCGGGCAACCTGCCCAATCAGCATCCGAATAGGCAACCAATGAAGAAGTCGAAGAATAATACAACTGAAGTCCATAATCTAAAGTACCGCAAACATATCGTAAAATCCTCTTAAGAGCAGCAAGATGAGGCTCCGGAGGATCATGCATATAGAGACAAACCTGCTGAACTGCATAAGACAAATCAGGCCTAGTAAAAGTGAGATACTGTAAAGCTCCGGCAAGACTCCTGTAGAGGGTCGGATCAGAAACCGGGGTACCATCAGCTCCCAACTTGGACTCCGTATCAACAGGGGTCCGACAAGAATGACAATTGCGCATACCTGCGCGATCCAAAATCTCTGTGGCATACTTCTGGCTAAGAAACATACCCTTGGTGGAACGTGTAACAGAGATGCCCAAAAAATAGTTCAACGGGCCGAGGTCAGTCATAGAGAACTCCTGGTGTAATGAAGCAATAATCCTCTGTAAACATGCTGTAGAAGAAGCTGTCAACAAGATATCATCTACATAAAGTAATAAGTAAGCAACCAGGGTTTGATACAATATAAATACAACACTAATGGACACATGGGCTTGGCCCGATAAACATAATATGTAGTCTACTAACAATATTTGGTAACACATTTTCTTTAAAAAAAAATGCTAACGATCAACAACGAATTGCTAATACTGTGAACCAGATTTTTTGGACCCTACTTTGGGGAAAAATAAAAACATAGTTTGTGAGGATTTGATAAAAGGCATTGCACTAAAGCATTTCCAATAGGGTTGTGGTTGTTGTGCCTTGAAGACGCAAACATGAGAAGATGAAAAAAACAAAATAAATAAATAAATAAACTCATCGACAATGTGGACAACTCATCTAAGGTACTTTTCTCTTATTAGCAGCATAGCTAGAAATGATGCTTTTTTATATGACTGACTGTTGCAAGCTGTTGCAAGCCGTACCTTTATGAATAGGTTGATTAGGTGTTACTAGTTTTATAATGGTAAAACATGCATACCTTCGATTTACTATTGATGTAACCTAGAAATCTCTTTCCATGGTGGTTCTTCTTTGATTTTCTTTTTTCTTATGTTGGATTAACCAATCAACCTTATCTAGCTGGAGTCCCATAAATTCTTGTTAGTATTTATACGGGTGACTCCATGGTTACCTAAAAGAAAAGGAAAAAGTTATGGTTGTTATGATGTTTTTAGGTGATAAATTGGCGTGAAACTAAGATGTTTTAAATATTGACAAAGTCTTTTTTTACATGTTGCAAAAAATTGCAGTTGGGTCTTGATACTAAACTTATGACCGTTGCTCAGAATGGTATGTGATAGCATATAAGACCTTTAGCCCAATTGGCTAAAGTCCATATGCTATAACTAGGCCCTCAGTGGCCACAACTTACCATAATACGCTTGGGAAATGAACTCCCAAGCAAGGCTCGAAAGACTACCTTACTTGTTCAGGCAACGACAGTACTAGGATCCCACCCATGACCATTGCAACTATCAGACGTGTGTCAGTACCCCATTTGTTTAAAGGTAGTGCTGCAATTTGCATGGATCATTCCATGCATCTAGTGAGACCAAGGGAAACACGCCACGTAGTATTCTTATCTTCTCTGTTGGATGTCCATCACGTGGACCATCCTGGAAACATTGATAGACTCCCAGTGTGGGCACGAAACCTAGGGCCATCCCTATAAATAGAAGGCTCATTCCAACAAATGAACCAACTTAACTCAGCCTATTCATTCATAGTGAATTCCTACATTCACACTAGCCTCTTCCAAACCAGATAGCCTCCTCCACCCATTAATATTATCTTACATAAACATGGTGCCTTCCGTGCTATACGCAACAATATAACCACAAAACCACCTCTACAATTCATCAGAAAACTTTTTCAGTTAACCGAAAAAAAAATTGACCACCAGAAAACCTTATTTTATCAAAACTTACACATTTTTCTAACCAAAACACTCACAAAAACTTCCTCAAAGCAAAAATCTCACACTCCATCACCGTAAAATATAAGATTTAGAACACATAGTTGTTTCAAAAACTATGATATCTATCATTTCATTTTAACATAAACCTCACCTCCAAGCTTCATTTAGCAGAAATGACAAAATCAACAAATTCTGCCATCACTACCTCTGCCCGACATAACCGGTTGTGTGGATATCACTTATACGGATGAAGGACGTGAAACTTTAACACAAAACAATCATAACGTTCATCATATCTCAACCAACTCCGATGAACATAACCTCACTTCCAGGAAGTCCACCACCAAACACTGCTAATACTTCAAGATAAATAATGCCACTCATAATAAGGTCAACTTCAAGGATGGCACCTGAAGTCAACAATAACAACATTCAGTTAAACCCGGAACACATAGCTTTCCTAGATATGCTAATGCGTGAAAACCAACAATCATGTCAGGAAGGACCACAACTACACACTACAAACTCAAACTCACTACAACTTAACAATTAGGAAATACCAAAAAACAACACAACCAACCAATTACAACACTGTACCATCACAAAACATTCCACAATTGACTTTTCAGGCAGTCAAAACATGCAAACTCAGTACCACCAATAACACATATACCCAGGCAGGCCCACACACCCAATGCCTGGATTTCAACACACTCAGGCAACCATATCCCTAATGTCCACCCAAACACAAAGTTCGCAACAACAATCCTCATCCATAGACCTGTTCAACACAATAATGACTAGGATCCTAGACAAAAACGAACATCGCAACTATAAGACAGCTGGTGACGACGTGCCTGAACATCTTCGTGCCCTTGAAGTAGAATGACAACAATTCGTGAAATGGATCACGGACTCTCAGCTCTCAACTCTTAGTGGGCCTAAAGCTTCCAGCCGACTTACACATGTATGACGGAGTCGCAGATCCCGATTCACACATCTGTCAATTCGAATGAGCGGCAATATAAATGCCTGGAATAACCCAATGTCATACACCCATTTCAACGCACCTTAGCAGGACGAGCAGTCATTTGGTTTAAGGGTCTAGACAAAAATAGTATAAAAGGATGGAAAATCTCAAGGAAAAGTTCATTAAGAACTTCCGGCCTAGAAAGGAATACATAGGCAATTATGTCAACCTACAATTCATTAAGCAAGTTCAGGATGAGCACCTGGTCGACTTCCCTGAAAGATTTAAATAAGAGTGTAAAAACACATTCATATAATTAACTTTGGAATGGAGGAAGAATCATGGAGAGGAGGTATTAATGTTGTTCTTTTGTGTAACTTGAGGTTGAACTTGATGTAAATGGTTGGCTAAGTACGTTCTTAGTCTACTGATATACTAACATTTCATTAATTTGTGGTTCAGTACATTCTTATTTTAGAATTTCAAAACTTAAGAATGTAGTAGTATTAATATGGTTCAATACACACGCAGTTTAAAACGCTCTGCCGCAACCCGCGGCAACCCAATTCCTCGTTTGTGTACATATCAGAAATGCTCACCTATAGTCATATCTTTGAAATATTCATCTAGTCCAAAGTTTGCTGACTAGGATTCTTTCTTATCAAATCCTAGGTTGACAGCAAAGCATCCTTGTCACCCACGTGGAATCATTTAAAGCTTTACATGTCAGCAACATATTGACCAAATAATGCCGCAAGTGGGAACCTTTTTAGTGACCATTTTATGGTCCTCCATATAGTATATTCTTATTTTGGGAATCGTAAGATCTTGAAAACAAACCCATAATTTCTCTTGCACCCACAAGGGAGGTATGGAATAAGATTTTGAAATACCCTATAACCATATGATATACGATGGGAACATGTTTCCTGTTTAACGACGTATTTGTGATCAATGACTATCATAGACATTCGATATTTGAAATATCTTGAATAGGTCGTTTAAGGAGTAGAACTCCTATTTATGTAGAACAAACCAATAATTCAAGGCTTGAAAACTCCTTGTTTTTAGAGGGTTATAATTAAGACAACATAACAATAACAACAAATCAATCTTGTGGGAGCAAAATAAGTGAAAGGTAGGTTTAAAAAACATTTATATGCGTGTCTATACTTGTACAAATGCACGTGATTTCACATATATCTATTTAAAACATAGTGTGCAACTAAAGTGAGGGGGAAAAAGTGAATCTTTTAAGTGGGGATATGAATTATTGCCCCAAAATAATCGTAGGCGAAGAGAATAGAATTTTGGTGATGGCGCATTGTTGTTTTATAAGGAACTTATTCCACATGTTAAGGGGCACGCCCATAAATATTTTCAGTTAGAACGATATAAACATACACACATATAAAAGGTTTATATACTACTCCCACCGTCCCATTTTATAAGTCCATGTTTGAAAAGTCAAAGTCTTTTTCTTCAAAGTTTGACCGTAATTATTTTTTTCCGTATTATATAATACTTGATGAAAAATATACCAATGAAGATACATTTAAAATACAAATCAATTTATATATTTTGTATCAAGTATTATATAACACGAAAGAAAATAATTACGGTCAAACTTTGAAGAAAAAGACTTTGACTTTTCAAACATGGACTTATAAAATGGGACGGAGGGAGTAATACAATGTATGCATGCATGTTCATGTCAACTCATTAGTGGAGCCATTCATGTAAGAAAAGCATAAAGCAATGGAGTTTAACTAACTTAAATTCGGATATGTTTAGATATGATATTTATTTTTGGTTAGAACGATATAAAGCTACACACATATAGGGAGATGTTTAGATATGATATTTATTTTTGGGATAAGAAATTTGATCCGCCATTGCTAAAAATAAACAAAACAACACTTCATGGAGTTTAGACTAACTTAAATTTCAAAAGGTTTTAAGCATGCAAAAGTTCAAGTTATCAATATAAGAGGAGTACAAAATCATAAATTCCATGGCTTCGTTGATTAATTGGTCGGATTTGGTCAATCTAAACACTTCATCGAAGGTTTGCTTCTATCTACGGCTTGAATCATTTGGCGTACAGAAAACCAAAATTCTCCATGATTAAAAGCATCCAAGCTAGGAAGGACAACCGCATGGATGATATCGAGGTCTACTCGTGTTCATGGATTTCTACAAGGAATATTGATCTTGCAAGCCTAATTGGTTTAATTGGATTTGTGATCCAAATTATTCTTGTACTGGATTTTACTGATGTAATTCCCTTTCTCTTTAGCACCTTGCAAGATCTAATAAAAAGCCGTTAAAAAAACTAAATTAGCCGGTCACCCACCTAGCCAAGCTAGTGATCCAACAGTCTTGGTGGAAGCACAATGTTTTGGTGATGGGGATGAAGCTTGCATTCAAGCCAGGAAAATTATTGTAGATGCAATAGAAAGAAAGAAGAAAGAAGAAATATAAAGAAAAACGCCAAGATTATTTAAATGCAGGTTGGCTTTCATAAGAAAAATACTGTATTGCAAGTCTACTTCAGCGACTAAGATCTAATATCAGTGTAAGGTATCATGGAGCTAAGCCGAAGTATTTTTCTGTAATGGCTTATTTGAGTCCTTCCTTAGTGTTAAATTGGTCATCAGTGACGTGGCTAGCTTTCAATGTGTCAATGTAGTTCCTTTGTTTAGGTAGTTTTACCCTCAGATTGTAATTTGCTTTCATTCCTTGAAGCCTTACGGTGGCAATTAATTCTAATGTATACAGTGTTCTTTTGAGCTCGTTCCAACATATGTATAGAAGTGTATATATGTCTCCTCAAATAAACTGCATCATTTAATTTTTCACCAAAAAGAAGTTTAGATGCAAATGCTGTTAGATATGTATGTTTTAGATATGATATGTGTTTAATTGAAAGCTAGGAAGGTTTATATGAACCAAGATAATATTTGCTAGATATATAGGTTTATCTACATGGAACTTTTTCTACTTTTAGA
Source organism: Artemisia argyi (assembly GCA_030686995.1). Taxonomy (NCBI): domain Eukaryota; kingdom Viridiplantae; phylum Streptophyta; class Magnoliopsida; order Asterales; family Asteraceae; genus Artemisia; species Artemisia argyi. The sequence continues at coordinate 162,147,599 of CM060687.1, read as the reverse complement.
ATCCCATTCCAAGGAGACCATATGAAAGCTCAATATGATAGATGCATTAAACATATTATTACTTCATATATATATATTTACACGGGTCCCATGTTTTAGATTCTTTTGGCAAGTATATAAACGCATCAAGTCTCAATTAACAAAATCACCAACTCAAACATTATCATATCATCTCCTATTTGCTAATCTGCTTCATTCAATAGCTTCAACATAATATCAACCCTGCCTCAAGGTTAGTACTTTCTTTTTAGATTGATCTTTTCAAATGTTAAGTTGTTAATAAAATGAAATGTAATAACTTGCTACGAATGATCATAGTCATGCACTTCTGCATCATTGATCATTACTTCTAAGCTTTAACAGAGATGAAATCTGATGATACTTTGAAACTTTAATGGTGTTTCAGGTTCTAAAACTTCTAAAAAGAGACAATGAGTAGTGGAGATTGGATGTGTGCCTCATGTCAACATGTGAACTTCAAGAAACGTGACGCTTGTCAAAGATGTCATTGTCCCAAATTTGCGACTCCTGATGAGGTTTCAGCTTATGGGATGAATAGAACGGAGGTATTGGCTGGTGACTGGTATTGTGCCACATTCAACTGTGGGACACATAATTACGCTAGCAGGACTGCGTGTCATAGATGTGGTGCATTCAAAGATTATAGTGCTATGATGGCTCCTCCAACTGCATCGTGTTATGGCTATGATGCTAGTGTCGTTCCTGGCTGGAAAACTGGAGATTGGCTTTGCAATAGGTATGAAAATACACTCAAGTGAAATTATGTTTGAATTAACTAATACGAAATGTTACTAATTATCTTTTGTTCACTGTTTATTTTTTTAGCAGATATGGTTGTGGGATACACAATTATGCTAGCAGGATGGAATGTTACAAATGCAAATCACCAAGGGAATGAGTAAGATGATTGAGCAAGAGAACTCGAGAAAGAGAATCGAGACTTCAATGGCCATATTTTTTGTCTTGCTTTGTTTCTTATCTTTTTCTCCTCGATATCAAGTAGTCCTTTAGTTGCTTTAAAGATGGAAAGTGTCTGACTTTGATCCATGTATGGTGTAATCTCTTCTTAAATGAAGTTATTAATAGAACCGTGCAAATCTTCTGTATATATTCTAGCGTCTCTCTCTTTTCTCTTCACCATGTCAAGAATTTTGTTAAAATTAATACTAGTAGTTTTTAATTTTAACTTCTTGCTTGATGTTAGCTCAAAGTGAGGTTTATAAAATCCTCCAAATCTTTTGCAGTTGGTCTCCTAAATCCTCATGCAATATGCTACAACACATTGCAAGAAAAATCCTCATAGTCTGCTCTAGCGAGATTAAGTATTGTTGTTGTTGATACTATAAGAAAATGTGTGCACTTTTTCTCTTCAATATATCAAATAGCTTTCTTTTTCCTCAAAGATATTTAATGGTTTCTTACTCTACAGATTGATCATGCATGTAACCGTTTAAGCTCTTCTATACATAAGTTCGATCATGACACCCTAAATACCATCTTTAATTTGTACTTTCTTAAATCCACTTCACACACAATGCACCAGGAATACACACATGGCACATCTATGGGGACATCAATAATTTTGTGACATTAATTTGGTCCATACTCGAATATGAATATATCAAGAAGACTACTGATTCATGTTCGAAATCAGATAGAACTTCAAAGGGACCTAAAGTAAATGGACTAGCATTCGAGCATTTCCCGGCAAAATATAACTGATGATCAAAGGCTAGTAATTAAAATCAAAAGTATCCATTAATAGATACCAAGAACGTCTACATATAAAGTCTCAGTTTTAGATTTAGTCTCAGTTTCACATTATAGTTATTGCTTAGTCTCAGTTTCAGTTGTAGTTCAGATTCACTATCAATTTCATTTCAGATTATTAGCAGTTATTATTAAATGGCCGAGCTCAATCAGTAACTGGTCACGTAGCATTCATCATTTAGCATGCTTATGTTTATGTTTTTAGTTCCGTTTTACTCACTAAGTCATATTGAATCACCGTTGTTAGTTTCCCTTTTTATGTAGGTAAAGGAAGTGTAGGGGCTAGTAGATAGAACTGCTAAGTTGCACCGGACGGGAACGGGGACACGCGGGGACGGAGACGGGTACCGGGGAAACGGCAACATCCTAAAATCTAAAAAACGTGTATTGCAGGGAAACGTCTACGTGATTTATAATATTTTAGTATATAACAAATTATCTTCCAGAAAAAATTACATGATATTCGAAAATCCAAACAAATATAACTCATAATCATCACTTAAAAACTCTTAACCATCAAATTGTATTTCCAATAAACATTTAAGGTGCCCTACTAGACCAGGAGAATTGACTGAAGCTATTCCTTATGGGTGGTGGATAATGGCTGGTATCAAAAAGCATCCGGGGTCAGGATGTCCACGCCAATCTACACCTTTTTATGGATTTAAGGTTGATATCATAATTAATTAAAAATTTTGAAAATGCAAAATGAAACATAAACAATTAAACACCTCCTTAAGTATAGTTTTACAATGAATGGAACTTAATGTAAAAAAAAAAAAAAAAAAAAAAAAAAAAAAAAAAAAAAAGCACCAATCATACATTAACAAATTACCTTTCTTCATTTAACCTGCGAGTCTTTTAATAACGTTTTGAAATTGCATTTGAAAATAAATAAGGACTAGTTTATAACGGCAGCAATGGAAAAATTGCAAAATATTCCCAAATAAAAATATCTTGAAAAAAAGTCAAGTTAGAGCACACGGTGCAATCTTCTTCATCCTTCGCCACTTTTATCTTCGTCGTCTGCACGGCGAAGGTAAGATATGTCCTTTTTGTCATTTTTTTTTTCCTATACTTGTGTTTGTAATTTTAGGAAGTGGTTGGCCCAAATGAGTAAGTTGAGTTTAGCTGTTAGTGAGAGGTTTAATTGTGGAGGTTTGTTAAAGTGATGTGTCATCCCGTGAGCCCCAAATGAGGAGGTGAAGTTGCTCACTACACCTTGTGCTCTTAAAAGTAGGAGTATTTCATGCTTAAATTACTTGTAATATTTTAATTGTAATGTCCTTTCACTATACCAATAAAGAAACAAATACTCGCATTCCCAATGCAAGTCTTCTTCTCCATCTTCTCATCTTCTTAAGAGCACCGGGTGTGGTACTCGTCGTAGCTCGTCATGCCACAGTGGCACGCTCGTTGTGCCTCGCCACGACAACGCCCCCTTCACCCCAGTTTCTTTTTTCGCCACTTGAAACCTCGTCGTCTGCACGGCGAGAGTAATTTCTCTGCCCTTTTTATTTTTATTTTTTTTTCATCTTTTATAAATATGTAATGTTTTCAAATTTATGTAAAGTTCAATAAACTTGTAAAGTTTCTATAAAACTTGTAACATTTTTTAAACTAGGAAATGAAAATACATTGAACATCGAATTGAAAATACATTAAACATCAGATTGAAAATACAAAGTACAATTAAAATATTAAACTATGATACGGTAATGAAAATAAAACTACAAATTACAATGAAAAGTCAGAGTTTCAACCCTCTTCACTCGAAGACTCCCTAAACTAGCCATCATAATATGTTCCTTCCATAATGTCAAACCAGTTCTTCCTAAGATATTCTGCATCCCTGGGTTTCTGCTCCAAACGAGCAGCTTCCTCTTATAGTTCTCTTTGTTATGTTTCTCTTCTGACTTCCTCATCCTGCTCAAGAAGTCAGAGTTCATCCTTAGTGAGTCCAAACGGATTTGGTTGTTGTTGGACAACCGGTGGATTGGATTGTTGTTGGACAACCGGTGGATTTTTTACCGGTTCATTTTTCGGTGTGAATACCGGAAAGATATCTTCCGGTGGAGTGTTCACCGGTTCATTTGGAATCAGGTTGGAGCTTAGGAATTGCTAGGAGAAGTTACGGTGACTTGGGAATTGTTGGGAGAAGTCACGGTGGCTTGGGAATTGCTGGGAGAAGTCTTTGCGAGATATTGAGTATGAATTTTGATTTTGAATGTGTGTGTGTGTGTGAAGTCTGTGAATGTGAATGTGTATTTATATGCACATTTTGAATTTTGAATAAATCCCGCCCGTTGAAATTTGAATTTGAATTAGAAATAAATCTCGTCCGTATTTTGAATTCAAATTTTAAATAAATCCCACCCGTATTTTGAAATTGAATTTTAAATAAATCCCGCTCGTATTTTGAATTTGAATTTTAAATAAATCCCGCTCATTTTTTAATTTGAATTTGAATAAATCTCGCTCTTATTGTTTCAAACGGCTATAGGTTTGATCTACTTTCTGATGTTATTGTAATGTACTCTAACTATGATGCAATATAAATCTATGTTTTGGCAGTTCTAATTCTGATATTTGGTGTACTGTCTATATCAGCCAAAAATTCTATGTATGCATTTGCAGCTTTAATTTTGGTGTTTACATTTTATGCCTTTGGTAAATTGCATTTGCATTTTATGGGGAGTGTTTGGAATAACCCAATTTTTGACTTATAAAGTCAACACAGACCAAAAAATTAGAAACAAAAGTGTATAGCAATTGCATATGCAGTTTAGGGGGACTGTTTGGAATGACCCATTTTGACTTATAAAGTCAACACGTACCAAACAAGTGTTACTAATAATCCGTTTGAAATACCTAAAATTATGCATAGACAGATAGTTACAAAACATTGTATAAGCATTCGTCAAGTTTTTTTCTGCCAACAATACATACAGACTACTAGCAAGAAACCCACATGGTTTATCCGAATCAGATACTACAAAAGCTGATTATTAAAGAACATTCATCCAAGTTACAAACAACCATCAGTAGACATCAAACTTTAAAAGTCTCTGTGACCTGTTTGTTTCTTCATTTAGAAAGAAGTGGACCATTGAACCTTAACCAAACCCTGCTTCTGCCCTCAACTCCCTGAAACTAGCTGATGAAACAATTGCTACTTTCCTCCTCACCTTCCCTTGACCAACTTGCACAGTTCTCTCACACTTTCTCTATCCTATGATGCTTCACAACAGCGACAGAGAACCCATACAAGTTGTACTTCTTCACCAAGTGTTGATGGTATAACCTGTTACAAAATGTTCAAAAGTAAGCCTAAGTGTTTTAATAAGATTCTTCAATCTTATGTTGTTTTTCTCTCAAAGCAAGTTGATTATTCAACCATCAACTAGATTGGGAACTCAATATCTCAATATTCTAGAAAGAAAACAAATGGATGCATGTAGGCATACACATCCATTGGATGAACCATTTTGAGTTTAAAATCGATGCATCGTCTAAGTGATAATCAAAATCGCAACCTCACGTTTGCATGATTAATAGATCGAGCAAATAAAATGTAAGCATAACATTCCAGAGTAAGTATTTCATTGTGAATATGTGATGAATTACTTCTAAATTATCCGATGATAACGAGAGAAAAACTCTTTGTTGTTGTATGGGGCCATATATAATTAGCATCATGCAAGCATATTATTATAAAGCCTCCCTTTTTGATTGGTTTTGGTAAGAAACCAAGTATCTCCCATTTTAATTTCTTTTGTTCAATACATACTCAAATTACTCAACCTAAATGCACATATATGGATATATAAGAAGGATAATTCCTTCGGGAGGAGAGAATAAGTAGCTGAAAATTCATTATAAATTATCATATTCTATTGATCCTCAAAATAAATTTTATGAATTTAGATTCAATGAATAATCTAATAGCCATACATATACATTGGCCAGAAATAGATTTCATCTACTCATGCTTCGACTATACGTTGTCCCTCAAGGACACTGGTTTATTATTACAGCCTCAATGGTATACTAATCGATTCCAAATAAAATCCTCGATGAAAAATAGGGAGCATGAAAGCAAGATGGTTGTTTGAGATATTAAAGACCCCATGATTGTCCTATGAAGAGACATTGGGGTATGAAGAGACACTGGATATGAAGGTTCAATAAGAATCTTAGATAGTTAATGAGATCTCAACAAACTATATCATGTCTAAAGTTATATGGAATCGAAACAAAAACTACGTCGATAAACTTATTTACATACAATATAGTGCTTACTATTATGCATAATGAGGATCATAAATCAATTATTATTCAAAATTGCGTTCAATGAGGTGATTGGCCAACATGAAAAGTTGCAATCTCGTGAAAATACGAGAAGTATTGGGACATGAAGTCCATACACATGATTGTACAAAATCTATTAGATATACATCAGTCTTTGTGCGAATGCAAAATAAGAGCTTTAAAGTTATATCTTTTAAGATATGAATAGTGAATAAGTACGAAGTTGTTTATTAAAAGACATATTGTCTCGTGGTGGATGTAAAGATCTTATTGATATTTTATGAGACATTCAATATATAAGTATTTAATTCGCTCTAAATGAGTTTCATTAGAGCAATGATCTATAATGCGTTAAGCATGTCTAGCAACTTCAACTTCTTAAAGCAATTAATAAAGTTCTCAAGAACTCTACTTGATCAAATTGCATGAATCATCATATGGATAAAAATCATTTGAACGCATATTAAATGAATTGTTTTTGCACATGTCTCTAAAAAATTATTGATCCTCAAGTACCATAAATAAGTGCAACTGAGGCTTTAATAATTAATATGCGCCAAGAGTGTACATTTCTCTTTTAATATTTGTATTAGCAATATATGTTTTCCAACCAATGTATTTGATATTGGGTTGAAAGCTACCCATATATTTTGTCATCTTTGCAGGACATATTCTTAACATCAATTATTTGGCAGAGTTTATTAGAAAATCTTTGCCGTCAAGAATGTCTAAGCAACTGATTTAGAAGATTGACATTTGAAGCTTGAAAGATACATTAAATTGAGGAGGAGCATTATGCGCACTGCACTCTTTTTACCTTCATCAAGTTTTTTATCTCACTGGTATTTCTTGATAAGGTTTTTAATGAGGTAGTATACATGGTGAATATCCAATGAAGAGTGTTGTAAATATTGTTGGATTACGTATATTCACCATTATCTTATACTCCCTCCGTTCCGAAAAAAGAGTCCACAAACAAAAAATGTTGAAATTATGATATGTATAATTAATGCTAGTTTTGAGTGATAAAAAGTCATTTTTACCCTTATAGTTAATATAGAAATAAAAAATGAGTAATTAATTCAGGTTTTAATTTAAAGGGTAAAGTAGGAAAACTAGTAATAATTATTGTCTATATATAAAAACTGAACACTTATTTTGGGACAAACATAAATAATAAGATGGACTCTTTTTTTTGCCAGGGGAGTAGCCTACCCGTTAGGGTTTAACAAGTACTTATTTACCCTGTAAGTACTACACATTTGTAACCAGAGGCGGAGCCAATGGGGGGCTGGAGGGTGCTCGGCCACCCCCAACCGTCCAGCTAGCCTAGCTTGTAGCTTGATTTTCCTTCCCACATTTTATGACACTCTTCAATCCAGCCTCTCCTAATGGCCCATATCCAAACTCACACATCTGTCATTATGATAATTGTTGGCTCGTTTTCCTCATTGTCTCAACCTGTTGAGTAATTATTTTAATAGTTTTGAGTATTTCTGGAACAATTTAGAAAAACTATTTGAGCGTTTGCAGAAAAATTGAAAGGAAAAGAATGAAGAAGATAGATGCAACTATGCAAGTCTAGTGGTGGGATAGGAGGAAAGATTGAGAAAAAAAATATGGAGGTATTATATTCTTGTGGGTATAATAGTGATGTACAACTTTTTGTCAGATTGCTTAGGAAAGAGGAAACCCATTTTTCATTGCTTGCTTCTATTGTTTATTCATAATTTTAAGTTTGGTTGTTTTAGCTGGTTTGTTTTTATTATTTGGGTACGGATCCAGTGAGAAGAAAAGTTAAAATGAGAAGAATGAGAAATAAGTATAATCACATACTTGAGATGCATCGACTTGAATTAGATGCATCTCTAGTCATTTAGATGCATAACAATTAGTTTCGAAAGTGATTTTGAAGTGAAAACGATGCAAAGTAGTACTAGAAACAAATTTGACTTGCAGAGGACGAAAAATACATAGTGTGGAAAACTAGAAGGGGGGTTGAATAGTTTACCGCTTTTTAAATCCTTTTTAGCTTGAATATCCTTTAAAAAAAACTTTACGTTTGCTTAAAGATATAAACACAACGTTATATGTTTGATTCTTGGAAAAGCTTTTAATGTGAATAACAATTCTAACTTTACTTGTTTCATACTTTGAAAAGCTTTACATGTGATGATCCTAACTTTGCTTGTTTAGTTCTTTGAAAAGCTTTACATTTGTTTGAAGATATAAACACAACTTTACTTGTTTAACTCTTTGAAAAGCTTTGTATGTGATTAGCGATTATAACTAAAAGACAACATGTAATAAGCAAAGATAAAGAAAGAAACGATCAAACCACAACACGATTGTTTATCGTGGTTCGGCTACAAGGACTCTTTTTCCTTGCCCTACATCCACGCCCCAAGTTTCCAACTCGAGAGTTATAAGCACTAATCAACAAGCTCCTTTCACCGGCGGAGAAAACCTTTACAACGTCGCTTACACTTTTACCGACACTAAGCTAGATGTCGAGTTCTTTTACACGGGTACAACCACTCCCATCGTCGCTTACACTTTTACCGACACTAAGCTAGATGTCGAGTTCTTTACCAAGGGTACAACCACTCCCATTAGTTCTTTTACAAGGGTACAACAACTCCCGACACACTACGTATTTTCAGGCCTAAAATACTAACCAACCACTTCTACATAAATGATACAAATGAAGTATAAACTATCAAAGCTTATACATAACAAAGTTAACAAGACTTGCAACTTTAGAGTTGAAGCTTGTAACTTCTTGAATGATCTTGTGAAGTCCCTTGCTACATAAGAGAATCACACAAGTCAAATGTTACTGAGTTAGTTTGAGAGAGTATATGAAAATATGTCCTAAAGGGGTCACACAAAACTAACAAATGGTTTGGTATTTATAGCAAACCATTCTGCAAGTCTGGCGGATCAGGCGGAACCCTCAGATGGGTTCCGCCCGTGTACCCCCAGGGTTCTGTCCGGGCTGCAGTTGGTTTTGCAATAAATCTTCCAAACCAAACAAGGTCACATCTCATTACACCTAGTCAAACACAAGTCTTGCAAGCAACATATGGTTAGTCAAACACTCTTTCTTACCATAAATGTATATTGACAAAGCTTGCCCTAAATGTGATGTGACATTACTATTTTAAGAAATAAATGTGATGTGACAAGACACTTTCTAATTTAAGAAATAAAAACAATGTTTTGTTTAAAAGGAAATGTAAACCTTAGTTTAAACAAGACTTAAACACTTAAAGTGATGATTTACTCCTAGCTAAAGTTCATACTTTGTCATTAACAAAACTTACCAAAGATCGTAAAATATAAATAACGTTTTTAGGCGATATTTGTATTAACAATCTCCCCCTTTTTGTTGATGACAAAACATAAACTTTATTTATAAGTAAGTCACTAGTTTTAGTGTTAAATTTTATAAAGTTAGTATAAAAACTTGTTTTTGCAAAGATGAGGTGATAAGCACAAAAAAAATTTGACAAGTTTATATATAAATTCTCCCCCTTTTTGTCGAAACAAAAAGAAGAGTAGCGAAGCGGAAGTAAGCACTTGCTCCCCCTTAGACGATACTCCCCCTTAATGGAGTGCCAAGAAAGGAGACTTGGATTTTGAACCTACAAGAAAAAGGTTAGTTGTCGCACAAGACAAGTCATGAAAGCATTGCATGTCTAAAACACAACTAAGAGTTGTGAAGTGGAATAACGCAACACTCATGCTCCCCCTTGAATATTACTCCCCTAAATGGAGTATCAAGGAAGGAAAACATGGATAATGATCCAACAAAAAGAAAGGTTAGTTTCAAAAACACAAGATATATGTATGCTACCATAGCAAGGTATAGTTCACTTATTATACCTAAATGGTCAACAAACAAAGCAAACCTTGTAGTAGAATGAAATTCATTTCATGTAAAATTTTGACTCTTAAAAAGTCAAAGACAAGAAATTTGGATGACACCATCCTACTTCTAAAAATACAGAAAAACTAAAAATAAACTAAGAACATGAAAAGCTACAAGGAAATCATCATTTTCCTTAATGAGAAACATTTTCCAAAAACAAGGCTAAGGTTGTTTAAGGATGAAAATGTGTGTTGGAGGTTGTAGCGGGCTTTATTTTGAAGGTTGAAATGATGACACAGTTTTGGTTTGTTGGTTTAAATGGGAAACATTTTCCAAAAGAAACGGTTTTGTTTCATTTTGGAGACTCTAAGGTTGAGGTGTGTGAGACAAGGATTGTAGAAGATCCAAAATGTGGTTTAATATAAACCTCATTTCTTCGGATAGCTCACGAATTTTCCCTCGACACCCTTCACTAATGTGAGCGGTTCTTTCGCAATAATTGCAATCATGTCGGGGAAAGTTTGGTGGAAGAGCGGTTTGATTTGTTGGTGGTGGATGGTTTGAACTTGAAGGAGCAAAGGTGGATGGTTGAGTAGTGTTTTTGATTCCTTCATTAGTTGAGTGTAGAGTCGTTTGTAAAACCATAATATGGTTGATTTGAGAGTCAACCATACGTTTGAAGGCATGAAGGTGGTTTAAATGAGTGTCAATCTCATCATTAAGGTTTGGAGGTTTTTCCCATATGGATGCTTCTATTTTCTTATAAGAAGAAAGTAGAGATTCAAATTGTTGGGAAGGTTCTTGTGGTGATGGTTGTTGTTGTTGTGGTTTTTGTTGTTGTGGTTGTTGGTGTTGAACAAAATGGCGGAAGCTTGGTTCGCCGGAAGGATTGCCATGAAGGTCTTTGTAAATTGGGTGAAACACAAATGATTGTGAGTGGGTATGACCTTGATCATTTGGAAAAATGGATGGTCTAGCATAACGGTAAGCCAACCGTTCTACCAATGAGGGTTGATGGGGTTCATCATCTAGTTGCTCACTAGATTGTTGTTGGGTTTCCATTTGAGCAATGGTGTCAAAGAGTGACAAGGATGGTGGAATTAATGATTTGGGTGATAGGTCTTCTAATGTTTCCAAATAGGGTAGTGGTGATGTTGGAGGTGTATGGAAAAGTTCCATTGGTGTAAGTGTTGGTGATTGAGGTGATGAAGTTTTTGTTGGTTGAGCTTGTTGAGAAGGTGATGTTGAATCACTTGAAGGTCTAGTTGGTGGAGAAATGGTGGCTATGTTTGTGTAGCAATGTGTTGGAGAGGGTGTTGGAGTATCAAGATTAAGCAACTCTTGAAAGGTGATTACATTGGTATTACAATGTGTTGGGGATGGTGTTGAGGTGGTGAGGTTAAGGAAATCTTGGATAGGTGAAGAAATGTTAAGCGAAGCATCACTTGAAGATGATGAGCTTGACTTGACGGTTTTGTTGAAGCAACAAGGTTTAACATTAATCCTAGTGGTTTTTTAGAAGGATTTTGATGACTCGGATGATGTGTTGGATTTAGTCATTTCAAAGGTGTGGTTTTGGTGTTTTGAGGGAAGAAGTTTTGATGGTGATGGTGTGATTTGAATTGTTTCAAAACTTTCAAATTTATAGGATGGAAAAGATGTTGAAATGGGTGTTTGGATTTGATGTTCTACCATTCAAAGATTGAGGTTTCAAATGATTTTCATGACCATGTCACATCATTTGATGTCAATCCAATGGAATAGGGTGGAGTGAAAGACCAACATATGCACTCAATGCTTTGTGATCATGGGATGTGATTTGGTTGAAAATGTTCCAATGGTTTAAAGGATCCTTTAAAAGGGTTCCTTGGGTTAGTTATTTTTGAATTTGAATTTTTGGAGGGAAGTGGCTTCCTAATTGTTTTAGTGAGTGAGAGTTGTTCTAATATGGTTATTGGAGTTAATGGAAGATGTTTCTCACTTAGGATAATGGTTTTGACACTTTACAAGTTTTGAACTTAAGAAAAATGACAAAAATTTTCTGCAGGTGACTGGCGGAACCTTCAGAATACACAGGCAGAACCCGTGTGAGGGTTCCGCCCGGTCCGTTGGGCCATTTCTGGGTTACCCAGAAATTACACTGGCGGAACCCATTCTAGGGTGCTGCCAGATCCGCCAGGCCTGAAAAAGTTGGCAGTCCACGTTTTTGACCCGCGAGATGATTTTCAAATTTTTCGATAACTCCTAAAATCAAAAAGATAATGCATATCTGATTTGGAAATGCAAAAATTGGACATGTAAATACACATATCATAGGACTTTGACCTTGAGGTCGAGAATTTTACTATACTTAGTAAGAATTGCCATAAGCATAAAAAATTGACAAACACCTCAAACATTGTCATTATGCATAAAAGCTCATACAAACATAATCCGACAAACGTAATAAACCATGAAAGTGAAAAACAATACAAATCACGTAGTTTAACACATAAAAGGTTCTAGAAAATTCATAAGCCAAACACTCCTTAATCTTCTCACAACCGATCTATCTTCTTATTGAGCTTTCTTAGGTACCTTCCAAAGCACTTGAACATTCCTTTGGTTTGCTTGAACTCTTCAGATGCATTGTCAATCATGGGGAGTGCTTGAAGGTATTCTAAAGGAGGTAACTTAGAGTTAGGAAGTTTATCGTCCTCGCTCATGTCGGATGATGATGATGATAGTATAGGTGAGCGAGTACGTTTGCCCTTACCTTTGAAAACTCGTTTATCACTTAGAGGAACGAAGATGTGTGGTACGAGAGAATAGTCAAGGCGCATTCCATTATCGTTAGGAGGAATAGGTGAGATTGCTCTAAAGAGGCGAGTAAAAAGCATTCCATAAGGAAGTGCGGTTGTTCCAACTAAGGGTATGTCCGCCATTCTTTTGGCTAGGTAGTAGGCTAAGTTAAAGGGTTGACCGGTAGAGATGCTATAGAGCATGTAGCAAAGGCATGTGTTGACATGATCTCTATTTCCTATGGTACTTATGACGTTAGCTCTAAGGATTTCTTCCCACTTCTTAAATTGTGGTTTAAGCTCATTGACCTCCATACCAAAAGGATCCTTATCCACAATATTCCCCGAACGATTCTTCCTAGTGGTAGAGGTTCTAACGAAGAGATGTTCCTTAATTGTTTCCTTACTCGCTAGAGGGGTGTCGTATGGATGAAAACGCTCAATCGAGTCAAGGCTTGAAATGGGTCACTTATCCGTGTAGAGACAAGTACCCGCATTTGGGACACCAAAAATGATAGATAAGTCTTTCAAATCTATGAAATTTGGTATATGATTGGTTGTGAAGTTTAATGATAACTTACCAAAATCATTTGTGGAAAGGTTTACGGTTGCATAGAATTCTAAGATGAACCTAGGACAAATTGGCTCATTGATATCAAGGAGACAATCAAAGTTGATTGCGGCAAAGTTTTGGCGAATAGATGTTCCTTCTAGAAATGATGGATCAATTGTTCTACCATCGTGAACATAGCGTTTTTCTAATGCCTTAAAGGTTTCTACTTGATCTTTGTTGAGACCTTTGGTCATATGGTGCTTGGGCAAGTACTTAAGGGTTTCTTTGTGATCGGAGTAATTTGCGGGAGGCATGTTGATTCCTAGAAAACACAAAATTATATGTTAATGACTTTTAACAATGTGGATGTTCTAATGTGTTCCTATATGCAAACAATGTGGAGACTTGGTTATCTTGACTCATTTTGATGCCCAAATTGTTTTGTTATGCAAGTTTTGTTATAAAAACAAAAGATAACCAACACTCTCCTAATTGAATGTGTCTTCAATTGAATGTACCCGAAAATACATATTAGTTATGTATCCCCTTTAGCATTCAAGAGATAGTATGCAAGTGATGTTTTAATGATGTTTTACATTTGTTTTAACAAAGTGGGGATGAATCATGTTCTAGTCTTTGATTTCAATTTTTGAAAGACAATTGATGAGGCGAAAAATGATCCATTTTTAGGGGGTCATTTAAGCCCGAATCCGAATTTATTTGATCAAATATTGCCCTAAATCGTTCCTTTTGTGATTTTAGGTACTTGGAGAGTGAATTCTGGAAAAGAAGCCATTTTGGACGTTTTTGGAGCATAAAAGTGAAGAAAACGGCAAAGTCTCAATTTTCCATGCTGGGAACAGTAGGTGACGGCGTCAAGAGTAATTCCCTGACGGCGTCAAACCTCAAGAATTAAAATCCGTAGTTCATGAAGGCGTCAAGAGTTGTCCTGATGGCGTCAAAACCCCAAGAATTAAAATCCGTAGCTGATGACGGCGTCACACACAGGGCGTCAAGAGTAATTTGTATGACGGCCTAGGCCTTGACGGCGTCAGAAGTAGATCAAGGCCGTCCGAGGAAGTATTTGGCGGCGAGGTGACGGCGTCACATTGTTTGTCTTGACGCCGTCATCCCTATTTTCCTATATATAGTTTTCTAGTTTTTCACATTAAAGGAGAGAAGTTTTGGGAGAAACCCTAAAGACGATTTTGGTGTAATTTTACAGGTTTTTCAAGGGTTCCAACCCTTGATACCTTGCATGATTAATCAAGATAAGTGTTCTTCTAATTCAATCAATATGTCTATGTGTTGGTTGTCTATATCTTGTTCTTGTCTTAATTCTATCATGCTAGGCTAGATCTCCTTTGTGTTTGCTTAGATCTAATGAAACCTAGATATTGATTATGTGTTGATTACTTGTTTATTCTTGTTTTGGATGAATGATTTATATGTTAGGCTTAAGAAAACTGGCAGATCTCCAAATGGTAACATGCTTGAACGTCTTAAGAAACATGAACCGAGGCGTACTAGGTCTTTATTGGTTGTATTTAATGCATGAGCCACTGTTTACAATCCCTATAGTTGTGCTGGGCATGGTGTAGGAGGAGATAAGAGCTCATAGAATTGGGGAGTTATGTATGCCACCCCATGAATGGTATTAAGGAATACGATCCGTCATCCATGCAATTATAACAAGTAATTAACGTGTAAAAGATATCTAGGGAGTAGTGAAATCTAAGTAAACACATTTTCTCCAATAACTGCTCACAACCTTAGTATAATTTTGTTTAATTTCATTTTTTGTATTTTATTTTGATTGCATTTTAGTTTTGGGTTAGTTGATTAGCAACTAATTCCGCCCACTCTTCTAAAACCTGAGATTTTACTTGCTTTCATAAAAATATAAAAACACAAAAATAATCATCCCTCACCTTTAGAACTAGTAATTTAGGCTTTCTAATCCTAGCGACACTATTCCTAAGCTGAACGATCAATCCCCCGGTACTTGTCACTATACTATACTACAACGATCAGGTACACTGCCTGGTGGGGGTTGTAAGCTTCTCGAGATCCCTCGAGAGGTAAAGCCTGTTGCGATTCCCACGCATCAGTTTTTGGCGCCGTTTCCAGGGATTGTCTATCTTTACATTTATTCCTACTTTCGCAATAGAGTGCGGCGCCATCAAGTTTTTGGCGCCGCAGCCCGGGGAATAGTTATTGTCTAGGTTAGGATTTCTTTTTATTAGGTCTACTTGCTAGATTCCTTTCTAGTAAGATTTTATTTTTATTTTTAGGTCTTCTTTAGTCTATCTTATTTCTTCGTGTTTTTGTTCGTAACTCTTTACCAGCCGACATCATGGAAGGTGGTAACATCTTTGAACCCGTCATCCCACCACAACAAAATTCACCATTAGAACCCCTTAGGCCCCGAACCTTAGGAGAATATTCCCGACCTAGCCACCAAGGCTACCGAAACACCATTGAGCTCACCGGAGCCAATGTGACCCCCTTGCGATCCGACACCATCCGGTTGGTGCAAAGCGGATGTGCATTCCATGGACTTCGTTCCGAAGATCCAAACCAACATCTTAAGGACTTTCTCCAAATCGTAGATTCCATAGACCTAGGTGTTGAAACTAGAGAGACTACCCGTTTACGCCTATTCCAATTCTCTCTACGGGATCAAGCTAGTCAATGGCTTGAGCGTTTACCCGCGGGATCTATCACCACATGGGATGATCTCACCACTCATTTCCTTGCTCAATTTTTCCCACCAGGGAGAACTACTAAGCTTAGAAATGACATCTTGATGTTCCAACAACGTCAAAATGAATCTCTTTATGAAGCATGGACTCGTTTCAAGGACTTACTCCAAAAAGTCCCTCATCATGGCATAGATCTTTGGCTCCAAGTCCAAATTTTTTATGACCATATCGATATCTCCACAAGGCGAGCCATTGACCAATCGGCCGGTGGTAAGCTACGTGATCTTAGTGCGGAACAATCATGGGAACTCATAGAAGATCTTGCTCTCTATGACAACGAAAGTTGGAACGATCCCCGTGACTTGAACAAAACGGCCAAGGCAATATCTTTGCCTTCGAACAACTCTAGCACTCCCGACCGTAGGATCATGGAACTTGAGGACCAAGTCAAGTTTCTCATGAAATCTTACGATGCTCCTAAGCCTTCAAGCCAAGTGAACAAAATCATTTCTTCATGCGAATTATGTAGTGGTCCCCATGACACTCGTGATTGTGTGGAACTCCCCGGAACAGCTTTTGCGGACTACGCATTCACGCGTACTGACGAAGCGGGAGATAAGTGGTACACTTTCAAGCCCGAGCCAAACCCTTACGGTGACTCATTCAACCCCTCATGGAAAAATCACCCAAGCCTTAGGTGGAAACAAAATCAACCTAATTCTTCCAATCCGCCTAATCGCTACCAATCAAACAGTCCACCATCCAACCGTACTTTCAACAACAATCCTTCTAACAACTATGGTAGTACCAACAATCTTGAAGGATTGATGTCAAAGTTCATGGCATCTCAAGAAGCTCGCATATCTAAGTTTGAAGCCGATTTCAAACAAAAGCAAAGCGAGATGACCACTAGAATTGATGCATTGTTGAAAGTTCTCAATGACTGAGAAATGGGAGCACTCCCAAGCGACACGGTCAAGAATCCGAAACTAACCGTTAATTCCATATCCTCAGTTTCGTCACCCACTTCGTGTCCACAATACTACTCGGTTAGATCAACGAGCACGTGTTTCAAACAAAACCAAGTTCCCCAAAAAGACCAATCAAATAAAACACCCATTATAGAGCCGGTCAAAAGCATAGTTGAAACACCTCTTACGCAAGACCTTGACGATGAATTCAAAGAACTTCACCTTGAACGACCCGTCATTGATGTCTTAGCGCGTGCTCCTTACTATAGTGCCCTCCTAGAAAAATATGAGAAGTGTAAGCTAGGTAAAAATGGGACCGCCTTCGTTCAAAACAAGTTGCCTAAAAAGCTTGATGATCCGAGTATATTTGTTTTGCCTTGTAAGATAGGAAGATCCGAAGCTTTCGACACATTAGCCGATTTAGGGTCAAGCCTCAACTTGATTCCCTTGTCCTTATTCACCGCTCTTAAGCTAGGAAAGTTAGAGGAAACGGAGGTATTGATAGGGCTAGCGGATGGGAGTATTGCCCACCCGGTTGGAATGATTAAGGATGTAGTTGTTCACGTAGGAAAGTTAACTATATTAGCGGATTTTCACGTCCTAGACATGGTTAGTGACACTACATGCCCGTTATTGGTAGGAAGAGGATTTTTAGCAATCGTTAGTGCCATGATAGATTGTAAGGAATCCAAGATAACGGTAGGTGAAGGCAATACTTGGTCGGTGTATGATGTTAAGAAGCATAGTTATGATTGTGATGATGAACCGACACCGCATTGGGTAGAGATGAATAGGAGACCGTCTAGATATGGACCTTGGATAGAAAGGAACTTTATAGGACCTCAATGCCCATTCTATCTAGAAAAAGACTTTGTTGAAAAGACACATTCGGTAGAACAACTCATAGCTAGAGATGAAGAGCTAGACCCCTTTGAGGACCCCTTAGTCTTTAGAAAGATGATTGAGTTATTGAGCGTAATGCCCATTAACATAGAAAGGAATAAATGGAAAAGAGAGGGAGATAAGTGTAAATGGAGGTAGACAAGCCACCTAAAGAAGGTGACGGGTCATGGCATATTAGAATGACTTTGTATGATCCGGATGGAGAAAGGTTTGAAAGGTCATACCATACTAAGGAAACCGATAGGAAGTTGAAACCTAAGTTTGATCCCAAGGATATCCTCAATGAGGAACTCACCCGAATCACCTAGTAACCCATGACCTTGAGTCTAGCTACAAGACTCGTAAATAAAGAAAAGCGCTTCTTGGGAGGCAACCCATGTTTTGTGTGATTTTATTTGTTTGATTGTTATTTGCTTCCGTATGCATGTTTAGTTTTTATTGTTGGTTGATCATGTTTCTCAATTAAAATGTGAAAATACTTTACTTTGTTGTTTTGGCCTAGTCTTAACTCCACCTAGAAGTATTTTTGCAAAAGATAAGTGTAAGGGGAAACCCCAAATATGTTTTTAAGAAACAAACCGATCATGATTCTCCACAATAATAAATGAGCATGTATATTCGTATTTGTTAGAGTCAAATGCTTGTATTGAGTCATAATGAAGTTTTGCAGGATTTTCCAGGAAGTAGGACCAAGTTTTTCCAGAAATTTTCCGAAAACTTAACATAAGAATGTCTGCAGGTCCATTCTGACGGCGTCAGAGGTTTACTCTTGACGGCGTCAGGAGTTAAAATCTAGAAATTTTACCCGTTTTGTTTTTTTCTAACGGAGCCTTATGGTTTTTGTGAATTATTAAGTTTTATAATCTCCAGGAAATCTGCAAACTTCATTCCACAAGCATTATATCTTACTTTGTTTTCTAGGATTTAGTAACTTATATAGGATGCCGCCGATTTTACGCGAGGTTGTCTTGTCTATTTTGTCAGGATTTACAGGTTATGTATGACAAGAAGATGATTTATATTCTGGAAGGGAAGCTTTGATTGTTCATTTTCTTGGAGGAAGATTTAACCTGGCCAACCTATAATCCATACCGAGCGAATCAGGGGAGTATTTGATTTCATTCTCTTTACTTTTTAACTTTTACATTCTTTACTTGAACATTGGGGACAATGTTCATCTTAAGTGTAAGGGGAGGGTAAAAAGATGATACCTTACATATGCACTTTCGCTTGAGTTTGTTTTGTTTGATAGTAGATGTGTAATAAAACTATGAGAAATACTTGTTAGTGCAATTTTAGTGCCAAATTTAAAATTTTTTACAACATTTAGGAGTGAAACTTTAGCCATAGCAAGCGTCTCATGGATAGGAGATTGTATGACTAGCACATAACCGTATATTCAGAAAAATTTTCCACCCAAAAATGTGAGGTTCGCCTTTAGATTTGATAGGAAAAGCATTTACTATTAGTGCTTATGAGTGTACCGGTAGCATTTAGATTCTAGAACTTGCGTTAGTGATGCATCCCGAGACCGCTAGTGAGACCACATTCGTGTGGTAGGATTTACTACATGATAAGAGGCATTAGGATCACCCTTGTGTTAAACCCGTATCATAATTACTTGACCATTTAAGTCATATTACTTGGCTAGTTAAGTCAACTAATTTTTCTCACACCCTTAGCGTTGTACTCATTTTTAGTACACGAAACCCCTAGTACACCCCTCCGAGCCTATCTTTTTTGTTTCTAACTTTAAGCATTTTACTTAAAGGAAGAATTTGTTACACCCACTTAAATGTACACCCAAATCGCCTTAGCCTTCCGTGTATGCGCTCATTTTTAGTGCATTATTGTTATTTGTTAAACCTTAAGTTAACTTTCTAATTGATTACATGGTTGCTAAGTCGAGTCATATCCTTGTACATATTGTTTTGAATTTGAATTTTTGGAGGGAAGTGGCTTCCTAATTGTTTTAGTGAGTGAGAGTTGTTCTAATATGGTTATTGGAGTTAATGGAAGATGTTTCTCACTTAGGATAATGGTTTTGACACTTTACAAGTTTTGAACTTAAGAAAAACGACAAAAATTTTCTGCAGGTGACTGGCGGAACCTTCAGAATACACAGGCAGAACCCGTGTGAGGGTTCCGCCCGGTCCGTTGGGCCATTTCTGGGTTACCCAGAAATTATACTGGCGGAACCCATTCTAGGGTGCTGCCAGATCCGCTAGGCCTGAAAAAGTTGGCAGTCCACGTTTTTGACCCGCGAGATGATTTTCAAATTTTTCGATAACTCCTAAAATCAAAAAGATAATGCATATCTGATTTGGAAATGCAAAAATTGGACATGTAAATACACATATCATAGGACTTTGACCTTGAGGTCGAGAATTTTACTATACTTAGTAAGAATTGCCATAAGCATAAAAAATTGACAAACACCTCAAACATTGTCATTATGCATAAAAGCTCATACAAACATAATCCGACAAACGTAATAAACCATGAAAGTGAAAAACAATACAAATCACGTAGTTTAACACATAAAAGGTTCTAAAACATTCATAAGCCAAACACTCCTTAATCTTCTCACAACCGATCTATCTTCTTATTGAGCTTGCTTAGGTACCTTCCAAAGCACTTGAACATTCCTTTGGTTTGCTTGAACTCTTCAGATGCATAGTCAATGATGGGGAGTGCTTGAAGGTATTCTAAAGGAGGTAACTTAGAGTTAGGAAGTTTATCGTCCTCGCTCATGTCGGATGATGATGATGATAGTGTAGGTGAGCGAGTACGTTTGCCCTTACCTTTGAAAACTCGTTTATCACTTAGAGTAACGAAGATGTGTGGTACGAGAGAATAGTCAAGGCGCATTCCATTATCGTTAGGAGGAATAGGTGAGATTGTTCTAAAGAGGCGAGTAAAAAGCATTCCATAAGGAAGTGCGGTTGTTCCAACTAAGGGTATGTCGGCCATTCTTTTGGCTAGGTAGTAGGCTAAGTTAAAGGGTTGACCGGTAGAGATGCTATAGAGCATGTAGCAAAGGCATGTGTTGACATGATCTCTATTTCCTATGGTACTTATGACGTTAGCTCTAAGGATTTCTTCCCACTTCTTAAATTGTGGTTTAAGCTCATTGACCTCCATACCAAAAGGATCCTTATCCACAATATTCCCCGAACGATTCTTCCTAGTGGTAGAGGTTCTAACGAAGAGATGTTCCTTAATTGTTTCCTTACTCGCTAGAGGGGTGTCGTATGGATGAAAACGCTCAATCGAGTCAAGGCTTGAAATGGGTCACTTATCCGTGTAGAGACAAGTACCCGCATTTGGGACACCAAAAATGATAGATAAGTCTTTCAAATCTATGAAATTTGGTATATGATTGGTTGTGAAGTTTAATGATAACTTACCAAAATCATTTGTGGAAAGGTTTACGGTTGCATAGAATTCTAAGATGAACCTAGGACAAATTGGCTCATTGATATCAAGGAGACAATCAAAGTTGATTGCGGCAAAGTTTTGGCGAATAGATGTTCCTTCTAGAAATGATGGATCAATTGTTCTACCATCGTGAACATAGCGTTTTTCTAATGCCTTAAAGGTTTCTACTTGATCTTTGTTGAGACCTTTGGTCATATGGTGCTTGGGCAAGTACTTAAGGGTTTCTTTGTGATCGGAGTAATTTGCGGGAGGCATGTTGATTCCTAGAAAACACAAAATTATATGTTAATGACTTTTAACAATGTGGATGTTCTAATGTGTTCCTATATGCAAACAATGTGGAGACTTGGTTATCTTGACTCATTTTGATGCCCAAATTGTTTTGTTATGCAAGTTTTGTTATAAAAACAAAAGATAACCAACACTCTCCTAATTGAATGTGTCTTCAATTGAATGTACCCGAAAATACATATTAGTTATGTATCCCCTTTAGCATTCAAGAGATAGTATGCAAGTGATGTTTTAATGATGTTTTACATTTGTTTTAACAAAGTGGGGATGAATCATGTTCTAGTCTTTGATTTCAATTTTTGAAAGACAATTGATGAGGCGAAAAATGATCCGTTTTTAGGGGGTCATTTAAGCCCGAATCCGAATTTATTTGATCAAATATTGCCCTAAATCGTTCCTTTTGTGATTTTAGGTACTTGGAGAGTGAATTCTGGAAAAGAAGCCATTTTGGACGTTTTTGGAGCATAAAAGTGAAGAAAACGGCAAAGTCTCAATTTTCCATGCTGGGAACAGTAGGTGACGGCGTCAAGAGTAATTCCCTGACGGCGTCAAACCTCAAGAATTAAAATCCGTAGTTCATGAAGGCGTCAAGAGTTGTCCTGACGGCGTCAAAACCCCAAGAATTAAAATCCGTAGCTGATGACGGCGTCACACACAGGGCGTCAAGAGTAATTTGTGTGACGGCCTAGGCCTTGACGGCGTCAGAAGTAGATCAAGGCCGTCCGAGGAAGTATTTGGCGGCGAGGTGACGGCGTCACATTGTTTGTCTTGACGCCGTCATCCCTATTTTCCTATATATAGTTTTTTAGTTTTTCACATTAAAGGAGAGAAGTTTTGGGAGAAACCCTAAAGACGATTTTGGTGTAATTTTACAGGTTTTTCAAGGGTTCCAACCCTTGATACCTTGCATGATTAATCAAGATAAGTGTTCTTCTAATTCAATCAATATGTCTATGTGTTGGTTGTCTATATCTTGTTCTTGTCTTAATTCTATCATGCTAGGCTAGATCTCCTTTGTGTTTGCTTAGATCTAATGAAACCTAGATATTGATTATGTGTTGATTACTTGTTTATTCTTGTTTTGGATGAATGATTTATATGTTAGGCTTAAGAAAACTGGCAGATCTCCAAATGGTAACATGCTTGAACGTCTTAAGAAACATGAACCGAGGCGTACTAGGTCTTTATTGGTTGTATTTAATGCATGAGCCACTGTTTACAATCCCTATAGTTGTGCTGGGCATGGTGTAGGAGGAGATAAGAGCTCATAGAATTGGGGAGTTATGTATGCCACCCCATGAATGGTATTAAGGAATACGATCCGTCATCCATGCAATTATAACAAGTAATTAACGTGTAAAAGATATCTAGGGAGTAGTGAAATCTAAGTAAACACATTTTCTCCAATAACTGCTCACAACCTTAGTATAATTTAGTTTAATTTCATTTTTTGTATTTTATTTTGATTGCATTCTAGTTTTGGGTTAGTTGATTAGCAACTAATTCCGCCCACTCTTCTAAAACCCGAGATTTTACTTGCTTTCATAAAAATATAAAAACACAAAAATAATCATCCCTCACCTTTAGAACTAGTAATTTAGGCTTTCTAATCCTAGCGACACTATTCCTAAGCTGAACGATCAATCCCCCGGTACTTGTCACTATACTATACTACAACGATCAGGTACACTGCCTGGTGGGGGTTGTAAGCTTCTCGAGATCCCTCGAGAGGTAAAGCCTGTTGCGATTCCCACGCATCAACAATGCACTTGGTGTGTTTGGCAAATCAAATTAACAACAAAAAGGATATAATTCTTAACTAATGAAAGACATGATTGGCTAGCCACCAAGTTTTTCATGAATCAAGAAGTTTTATGCATAAACCCTAAGATTCTAGTTAATGAATGTAAATAAGAATGTTATACTTGAATCAAAAATGCAATTGTGATTAGAACACTTACAAAGTTAGTTGGATTTGAAGAAATTGGATTGAGAGCCCTAAATTTCGTGTGGTTATGTGTTTTTGAGAGGGTGATGGCTGTTTGAAAGTGAATGATTAAGTTAAGAGGGTGTTTGGTTTTGAAATTAAAATAAAACATTCTGTAGCTTTGGCGGAACCAAAAAGAGGGTTCCGCCCGTATGGTCTGAGGGTACCGTGGGAGCTGCAGGGAAAAAAATCAAAAGGGATTGTCTTGATTTTTATGGTTTTATCCTAATGTTCAAAACTAAGGTTTTAGGTCTTATGAGTCTTTGACTAAGCTTAGGAATGATGAATGCTTCACATTCAAGAGGTTTTGTGAAAAAGTTGATAGAATGGTTAACGTAGAAGACTTTCTTAGTTAAGACGTTCCTCAATGAACAATCTTACCAAGGCGATGATGATGGATCACAATATGTCTTTTAAGACCATAATGGATTGAATTGTAGCCGAAGTCGATGATTCCTTTGTTGAAGGGATAACAATGTTGATAAATGAATTCCGTTGTTGACACGAATTTGCTTGTTCAAGCGGAGCTTGTTGACGTGCTTCTCCATCCGAAACTAATTTGAGAACCTTACGTGTTTTGGAGAATCATTGAGTAAGTAAGTATAAAAGTGCAAGTACCACTTGTGCTTTTCTTATCAACTTATTACCGGCATAATTCCATTTGGCATACTCTATGGTTTCTATTCCCGTTCTTTTGGGATACCATAATCCTAGTTGTGTAGTACCTTACGATGAATCCAAACAAGCTCAACTAAATAGCTGTTTTAGGATCTTCTTTAAAACGAGCACATAGACAAACGCTAAACATAATGTTGAATCTAATTGTTATGAGAACAAGTAGTCTTCCGAACATTTCTCTACGTTTAGTTTTACCTACGGATTTACTAATCTCATTCTTGATAAGTCGTCAATAACTTAACCATTGAGAACGAAGAGAGTAACTAGGAATGTCTTTGAGTTAAAATCCCTTGCTTTTGGAGCTTGCTTTTATTATCAAAAAGACTTTCAAATATTGACACTATAAACACTTGATTACTTTGAAAAATCTATCATGTTTCACTAGTTGTTTTACTCTAAATTCCAAAAACTGTTATTGTTGAATTTGTTTAGACACAACTATGACCTATAAATCAAGTTTTATAACTTATGTCAATTTTGCTTGATTCAATGTTTGACTCAAGGTGAGAAGATGTTATTTTGTACTTTTATTCTTAATGTTTTACACAACATACTTGTCTTGCCATCATTGGACTTTCGACTAAGTCGTCATCTACCAAAGATGATATCTTAGAAGGAGGAGATCACTCGTTAAATGTTATATTCAACGACTCCTCGACTCTTTGGGTTTTCTTACTTAAGACACTATGAACTCTACTTGTTTTGAAAAAGTCCAAGAGGTACAACATCATAAGACTAAGTGTCACATTTGATGTGTGAATCCTAGGTGTTGAAAACTCATTTTCTTCCACACATCCTAATGTATGCTAATGTGATTTATTTTACCTTGTGTGTTTTATGTGAAATTATCATAAAGGAGTGATCGAAGAAAAACACAATTTAAGACTCAAAGTGTGGTGTTTGAGAACGTTGTTTAACAAAGGTTTGTTTTGCAAGCATCACAAAAGTGTTAGACATTTTAACACTTAGGAAATTCTTTGTTAGCTCAATTGTAAGCAAGAGTTGAGTGAGACTCACTCAAGAGTTTCTTGTGTTTATCTCCTGATGGTTAAAGAACCAAAACACCTTATATCTCCTACTAGTACTAATGACGAAATTCCTTGTCGCATAGAATCTAATCTTAGTTATTACTAATAGCAGGTAACACTTTAGAGTATTACTAATAACACATATTCCAACACATAATGCTAGAAACAAGAGACAATCAAAGTCAAGTTGAAGTAATGCGTACCTTTTAAATTGCATAGAGATGCTATCAAGAGGATAAACACTACGCGTAAAATCTTGGTTTGACGACACACTTTGAAACTCAATTACTCATGTATCCAAGAAGGTTAGACAATCATATAAAAGCATAGAGCATGATGATCTTAATTCTTTTTATCATGAGTTTCTATTAGAGATTCAATTATTTCTAAATCTCTCTTCTAGGTTTGACAAATTTTACTTGCTTTGTTTTATTAGTTGATGGTGCTTTTGAGTTAAATCCTAATCCGATTTTATTTTTAAACACCCTTTGACTCCTCAACAATCTTTCAAGAGATTTTGAGCTTTCATCAAATTTAACTAATATTTTTTCTTTCTCATTTTGCTTTTTAATCTTATGTTTGTAATCTAGACACAATTTACATTCTAGATCAATTTCAACATTACTCTCAATTCTAGACATTTTATCTTCTAACAAGATTTCCTTTTCAAAGATATTCTTAAAAGATTTTGAAGACTCATTCTTGAAGATAGTTTTTAGGTCCATGTTGCATAAACGTTTAGACTCATTTTCTAGTTTAGAAAACTCTAGGATAAATTTGTCTAAGCAAAAGTGTTTGGTTTTAAAGTGTACCTTGCTTGATGTTTTATATAGTTGAGAATCACAAACCGGATGGTTGGCTTCATCTTCATCCGTGTTATTCCATGAATCGTAAGCAAGTCCACTAAGAGCCCGACATGAGTAATCATCTTCATTTACGCATTCATTTAAAACATTTAAACTAGTAGTACATGTATTAATCTCAACTAAATGTCTATCTATTAATATTTCTAAGACTTCTAATTTATATGTGAGATCAAATTGATCATCTTTGACTTGACACACTTCTTGATGAAAGTTTAACATATTTTTTCAAATATCATTAGCCGTTTGACAAAAATACATTCTTTCATATTAGGTACTAAAGCTTTATAAATCATTGTTTTAGCTTTAGTATTTTTATCAAGTTTAAGATAGTTATCTTGGTTTTCAAAAACTTGTTTTCTTTGGTTTGAAATCACCAAAAGAAATAATATGCCAAAGATCTTGATCAATTGATTTCATATAGTTTTCAAAATTTCTTTTCCATTCAAGTAAGTTTTCTTTTTCAAATAGCGGTGGGTTTTGAATAGGTTGCCCTTCTTTGAGATTTTCAAAATCCATGGATCGATCCAAGTTTTAAAATACATTCTATTTTAAAGATCTTGAGTAACGTAGCTCCTGATGCCAATTGTGGAAAACTAGAAGGGGGGTTGAATATACTGCTTTTTAAATCCTTTTTAGCTTGAATATCCTTTAAAAAACTTTACGTTTGCTTAAAGATATAAACACAACGTTATATGTTTGATTCTTGGAAAAGCTTTTAATGTGAATAACAATTCTAACTTTACTTGTTTCATACTTTGAAAAGCTTTACTTGTGATGATCCTAACTTTGCTTGTTTAGTTCTTTAAAAAGCTTTACATTTGTTTGAAGATATAAACACAACTTTACTTGTTTAATTCTTTGAAAAGCTTTATATGTGATTAGCGATTCTAACTAAAAGACAACATGTAATAAGCAAAGATAAAGAAAGAAACGATCAAACCACAACACGATTGTTTATCGTGGTTCGGCTACAAGGACTCTTTTTCCTTGCCCTACATCCACGCCCCGAGTTTCCAACTCGAGAGTTATAAGCACTAATCAACAAGCTCCTTTTACCGGCGGAGAAAACCTTTACAACGTCGCTTACACTTTTACCGACACTAAGCTAGATGTTGAGTTCTTTTACACGGGTACAACCACTCCCATCGTCGCTTACACTTTTACCGACACTAAGCTAGATGTCGAGTTCTTTACCAAGGGTACAACCACTCCCATTAGTTCTTTTACAAGGGTACAACAACTCCCGACACACTACGTATTTTCAGGCCTAAAATACTAACCAACCACTTCTACATACATGATACAGATGAAGGCTAACAAGACTTGCAACTTTAGAGTTGAAGCTTGTAACTTCTTGAATGATCTTGTGAAGTCACTTGTTACATAAGAGAATCACACAAGTCAAATGTTACTGAGTTAGTTTGAGAGAGTATATGAAAATATGTCCTAAAGGGGTCACACAGAACTAACAAATGGTTTGGTATTTATAGCAAACCATTCTGCAGGTCTGGCGGATCAGGCGGAACCCTCAGATGGGTTCCGCCCGTGTACCCCCAGGGTTCCCTCAGGGCTGCAGTTGGTTTTGCAATAAATCTTCCAAACCAAACAAGGTCACATCTCATTACACCTAGTCAAACACAAGTCTTGCAAGCAAACATATGGTTAGTCAAACACTCTTTCTTACCATAAATGTATATTGACAAATCTTGCCCTAAATGTGATGTGACATTACTATTTTAAGAAATAAATGTGATGTGACAAGACACTTTCTAATTTAAGAAATAAAAACATTGTTTTGTTTAAAAGGAAATGTAAACCTTAGTTTAAACAAGACTTAAATACTTAAAGTGATGATTTACTCCTAGCTAAAGTTCATACTTTGTCATTAACAAAACTTACCAAAGATCGTAAAATATAAATAACGTTTTTAGGCGATATTTGTATTAACACATAGGATTCGTCTAACTTGATGAAATGCATCTAATATAGGTATATGTATCTAACTTTTAGCTAAAAAATATATTATGATGCATCTAAAAAATTAGGGATGCATCTAATTTAAATTGATGCATCTCTAATCTGTAGTTATGGTTATTTCTCATCCTTCTTATTTTAAGAATTTTTCTCATTTGATTCTTAGGGGGCATTTGGTTTGCCGTAATCCGATGTAATTGGATGTAATTGTAATTTGATTACATTACATAGGCTGTTTGTTTCGCAGAATGGAAGGAATTGTAATTCAGATTACATTACGTAGGCTGTTTGGTTTGTGTTGTAATTGTAATTAATAATAATAATAATAATATATTAATAATAATAAAAATATAATAATAATAATAATAATAATAATAATAATAATAATAATAATTAATAATAATAATAATAATTAATATAAATATTAAAATAATAATAATTATATAATAATAAAAATAATATTTATATATTAATTATAATAATATTTATAATAACATTTATAATAATAATAATAATAATAATAATAATGATAATATATTTTTTTATTTTTATTATTTTAATAATAATAATAATAAAATGTTATAATAATAATAATAATAAATTATTATTATTTTTAATATTTTTATATTATTATTATTATTTTTATTATTTATTATTATTATTATTATTATTATTATTATTATTATTATTATTATTATTATTAAGGGTTTTTTTTATCTTTTGAATTACAATTACGTTGAGATCCAACCAAATAAAGTGACAGAATTCATCAATTACAATTTCAACACATTACAATTACAACACATTCTAATTCTTTGAATTACAATTCATTCAAATTACAATTCCATTGACAAATTACAATTCCTTTCAAAACATACTACGAACCAAACGCACCCTTAGTCTTTATTATCTAGGTAACTATACAACATAATCACATAACGGGTGAGAATTTCTCGTAGAAAGATTAAGGACACAAATTATATTAATATTGAACCCATGGTTCTAGGCTTATATATATAGCACACAAACACTTACAAATACCTGATTTCACATACTTAGTTTAAAGCAATACGTAAGTAACAAGCTGATGGCTCTATCAAGATGCCTAGATCAGTTGTGAGTTTGGGCTTGTTTGTAAGCAGTTGCTTCTGCAAGAGTGCTGCAGCACCTGCTGCAACCTCCCTTGGAGTAAAGACCACCACCACTACCGCAACAACCCTTACTGCAATAGTTTCCTCCATGACCACGGTTGTAATACCCTCCACGGCCTCCACCATTGTTGTAACCTCCTCGTCTGCCATTGTAATTTCCACCATTGTTGTAACCTCCTCGTCCGCCACTGTACCTTCCACCTTTGTTATACCCTCCACGTCCATCATTGTAGTATCCACGATCATCACGACCATACTTGGCATCTTCTACCTCACCTGCATAAGCATTACATGAATTTACATACTATTTTTTTTAACGGTAATTTCATTAGAACTATCACGATGTCATGAAAAACGGAAATGGGCATTACTCATCCATCCCAAAATTAGTGCCCATTAAGAAAGTGTCAAACAGTTTGAAGATACCACATTCACCATTGAAATTTCATATTTAGGTTTAAGGGTGCGTTTGGTATGCTGGGAGGAATGACAATGGGTATGAGTTTGATAGTACTCAACTATGAAAGTTTCATTCCCCACTCTCTAGCCATATATGGAGTATGGAAAATAATGGACTTTCATAGTAATAGTTGTGGGCCCAGACACCCTAAACAAACACCAACTATCACTTTCATAGTGATAGTTGATTCCCAGGAATGGGTACCAAACGCACCCTAAATGTTCTAGTTGTAATCAATTAGCAACTGGATTACGTTAAAAAAATATAATGGCGAGTTATATTAAATACTCCCTCCGTCCCAAAATAATTGTCCTCATTTGACTTTTTAAAGTCTTAATTTCTCAACTTTGATCTTTAATATTTTTTTATGTGTTATATAATATTTGATGAATTTTATACCAATGAAAAGACATTTAAAAAACAATCTATTTACATATTTTGCATCAATTATCATATAACACAAACAAAAATAATTAAGATCAAAGTTAGAAAAAAAAAAAGACTTCTAAAAGTCATATGAGGACAGTTATTTTGGGACGGAGGTAGTACCAAAGTTTTCTTACGACTCATCCCCACCATCTATTTAAAAAGAAATCAATGGTTGAGATTAAAGGTATTTTAATATTTCACATATTTTTTATAATTTAAATATCTCTTAAACCGTTAATCGTTAAACGAAAATAATTACACCATCGCGACGAACATTTAATTATCTTCCTATAGATGGGCACTTTGATCTACTTTCGGAAGAAAAAAAATCAATTTTTCATGTTTTTTTTTTTTGTGGCCGAAAAAATAACATGTGATATGTAATATCACATGTGATATTTAATATCACATGTGATTTTTTCGGCCACGAAAAAAAACGAAAATAAAAAAAAAAAAATTCAAAAATATATCAAAATGCCTTTCTGTATAAAGATAATTAAATGCTCATCGTAACGGTATATTTTTTTTCGCTTAACGATCAACGGTTTAAAAGATATTAATATTTAAAAAAATTGATAAAAGTGGGTTTTTTAAATTGTTAGGAATAATCTCATCCATTATAATATTAGATCAAATAAAGATGGAGAGTCGAGATTAATCTATTGGTATGTAAAAAAAATTGGTCTTAATTCGTTTATATATATATATATATATATATATATATATATATATATATATATACACACACACACACACACCGACCAAGGATCAGGTGCGGATTTCATTTTTTCATGCGGATGTACGGATGAATCTACACCGTTCAATTCAGATCTGATCTTGGCTTTTTGTAAAAAAAAGTCAAGATCTGATCTTAATATCATCGTAAGTTTTAACCATCAAAACGATGTTTTATTTATTTTTGTTTTAGCGATTCTTAATTATTCGTTGTCCTCTTTAGTTTTTTAATTTTTTCATACTTTTTTGAATTTCTTTTAATAAAAAAGTTAGTATGATATTATAAATCATGATAGTTTCTGTGATATCAAAACTATGATATTTAAAAACGATGATGGTTACTGTGATATTAAAAAAATAAACAAAGAAAAGTTGTTTTACATATTTAAAGTAACTGAGATATTAACAATTTTACTTAAATAGTCATCTTGATATTAGTAAAAACTTTAATACCCTTGCTTTTTTTTACGATATTAAGAAAAATTAGGGTGATATTAAAAAAAATAACTTTGATTTTAAGAAAGCATGATAATTACGGTGATAATAACAAAATCCATAATATCATTATACTTTTTAACCATGAAAATGATTTTTTTCTTAAATTCTTTTCAGCAATTCTTAATAAATTGTTGTCATCTTTCTTTTTTTAACTTTTTAAGATTTTTTTGAATTATTACGTAGTATTATTTTAAATGTTATTGTGATATTATCCGCACCATCCCTACTTAAAAGCTAATTCACACATGATGCTTCCCTATATATATATATATATATATATATATATATATATATATATATATATATATATATATATATATATATATATATATATATATATATATATATATTTTAAACGTACAAATAACTATACTATTTTTTATTGTGTCAAAGTAAGTGTCTACTTAATATATTGCTAAAAAACGTACTTAATATATTATCCGCACCATCCCTACTTAAATGTTATTGTGATATTATCCGCACCATCCCTACTTGAATTATTACGTAGTATTATTTTAATTTTTTCGACTAATAATATATTTTATTTGTACGTTTTTTAGCAATATATTAAGTAGACACTTACTTTGACACAATAAAAAATAGTATAGTTGACGCATATTTTGAGACACAAAGGAGTTTGTTTTCCGAATCTTATTTACTTTGAAATAAACTGTCTTAGTAATCACAATTTATTCTAATATGTGAATGAAATACTATAAATCGAATATTTACTAACTCTCATGGCTCGAGGCCTCCTTGGCCGCAGAGACTTTGGAGGAAATGAGAAGAACAACAGCAAAAGCTAACGCAAGAAGAAGAAATGTCTTGGAAGCCATTTTGATTGTTTCTTGAATAGGAAATCTACTGTAGAAGGATGAAAGAAACAGTGTGCTACACTTGTCTATTTATAGAAGGATTATACAAAGATGCAGCTTTTATTGCGAATTGGTTGGCTGGTAAGGAGATGGGTCCTAGGTTTAATTGCGAGTTAATTGCAATAATCGTCTCTAAGATTTGCTCAAATTGTAGGTTTCGTCTCAAATAGTTTAAAATTGCAAAAATCGTCTCTAAATCAAATCTTTTGGCAAATTTTGGTCCCTAGCTTTAACAGCCGTTAAGTAAATTCGGTTTTTATACGTTCATTTTCGTCTGTTTTTATACGATTTCTTCCGTCTGTCTTACGTTTTTACACGTTTTCGCCCGTTTTTATACGTTTTCATCAATTTTTATACGTTTTCGTTTGTTTTTATACGTTTTCGCCCGTTTTACTTATGTTTTTAAACGTCATCACCCGTTTTTATACGTTTTCATCCGTTTTTGGCCATTTTTATATGTTTTCGTCCATTTTTATACGATTTTGTCCGTTTTATACATTTTCACCCATTTTCTTACATTTTTATACGTTTTCGCCCGTTTGTATACGTTTTCATCCATTTTCGTCCGTTTTACTTAACGGTTGTTAAAGATAGGGACCAAAATTTGCAAAAAGGTTTGATTTAGGGACGCTTTTTGCAATTTTAAACTATTTTGGACGTAATCTGCAATTTGAGCAAATTTTAGAGACGATTTTTGCAATTAACTCTTTAATTGTCGTTAATAAATACGGAGTACAAATTAAACACTCAAATGAAAAGACTCGTAACCAAATGAAAAGACGCGTAACTGCTTGATCGAACCACTAACCTATTAAAAGGGAAACATGCATGGAAGTTGAAACATGGTAAATAAAACATGCATGCATTTTACTTCCACAGTGAAGTATATGATTATTAAATGCCAAAAAAATAGGAACACTCCGAACTTGCTAGTTAATCACAGTCATTTAACCGCAAAGTGAGTTCACTCACCTTCCACCATTTACTTTTCTTCTTCTTTTATCTATAATTTTTTACTTTTTATTTATTTTAATATATTAAAAGTGATTTTGTGTTTGTGTTGTGTTTTTTAGTGTGTGTTTTGATTTGGTGTGATTGTGCGTTTGTGTGTGTCTTATGCATCGGTGTATTTTAAGTAAAAGAAGGTTGTGAGGAAAATGCTAACAAATATATATATATATATATATATATATATATATATATATATATATATATATATATATATATATATATATATATATATATATATATAAAACGTATAAATGTTTAGCAAAGCTTGATATCTGTTAGTAGTTTATAGTGTTTATGTGGAATCTGTGTATTAGATAGCATGTTAGCATCTTATTGATGATCAAAGTACGTATACAATAACTTAAAAATCTAATTGTAATTTTATTTGTGTATAACATCGGTCGGGATGATTGAACCATTCAAACCGCTGGAGTATAACCAATTTGTGAATTGTATGTTATTAAATTAAGTACTTACGACCCCCCTCAACACGAATTTCTGGCTCCGTCCCTATTTGTAACCCTTTGCTGATGATTCCTTAATAAAAATTCTCTCTTTCTCCTCTCTTGTTGTTGTGTTCTTTATTCTTGTGCTTTATTTTATAACATTTAGAACTTTTTCCTCAATTCTCTCACTTTTTCTAAATAAGCTGCATAATGAAAAAGACAAATAATTTGTAATTCCCCATTTTATCTGTATAATTGGACGAATCTTTTTGAAAAAATTATTAAGGCAACATTAGGGCAAGTATTTAAAAACTTGCTATGTTTTTTAAGGCAACATTTTTGGAAAGTTTAAGTGAAAAATTGAAGTTTAATGAGGGTCTTATAGGTAATACACATTATGTAAATTTAAGATTTTTTTTTTTTTTTTTTTTTTTTTTAATATGGTCAAACATATACCACGTAAACTCATGTTAACAAAACTCTTTGATTTAAAATGTGCTAAGAAAAGCTATACAAAATTGGAAACTTCGAATAAAATAGGTCAAACATGTGTGCACCGATACGCGTTACCAAAACCGGAAAATAATGATGAATACGACAGTTCTGTATTAAATTAAAAGGAAACTTCCACTAAAATAAGTCAACTATGGCATAGAGTTGACCGGTCTGTTAAAGACTTTTTTTTTTTTTACCCGGTGAATATACTTGTTTAAGACTTAAAAATATAAAAATAGTAGAATTAAATTTTACCCGGTGAATATACTTGTTTAAGACTTAAAAATATAAAAATAGTAGAATTAAATTTTTGTATTCACGAAGCATAGTCATTCAAGGTCTTCTGAACTAATTTGTTAGTTATGAAGGAACTGTTGATCTCGTTTTGTTTCTTTGTCTTCTTTCTCATCTTAACTAGTTACTCGGCTTCTGCTGAGCTCTTTGGCGGCTACGCTAATCTTTCAACGACATGGACAAATGTTGAAACTCTTACAGTAAATTCCGGTTATACAGTAGACAACATAATAGCCAGACCCATCCTATATAGTTCAGAACAAAGATTTGCATGTGGCTTCCTCTATAATGGAACCAGCATGCGCTTTTACCATTTTGCCATCTTTGTTGTTCAAATTGTGCCGCCGAACATTTCCGCTGAATATTCCTTTGATTATATTATTTCTCCTGAAGTCGTGATTTGGTCAGCAAACCGAGACCAGGAAGTTAGGGATGGTGCTATACTAAATTTCACTGCAACTGGAGAATTGGTCTTGCAGGATGACGATGGAAGTATAGTTTGGACGACCAATACTAAAGGGAAATCTGTGGCTGGCATGAACTTAACTGATAGCGGAAACCTGGTATTGTTTAATGTGAGTGGTTCTGTGGTACCTGTGGCAATCTTTTGATTACCCAACAGACTGTTTGCTACCGGGACAACGACTGTATCAAGGACAGCAGCTCGTATCCAGTGTTTCGTCAACAGATTCGACAGCTCAAAAAGGTATGTATTCTCTTCAAGTGACAGATGATGGTTTGGTTGCTTATGTTGGATCAAACCCACCTCAAATATATGGCGCTTATTACTTTCACCGTAGAAAATATACAAATGAAAGAAGTTATATAAGGTTCTTGAACGGGAAATTGGCTGTATATCTATCTCATGCTGAACCAGATGATCCTGAAATTGAGATCGCTATACCACAAGCATCACCGTTTCAGTTTATAAAACTGGTGCCAAATGGGCATTTGGAATTAATTGACAGGCAATCATACCAAAACTGGAGCGTGGTACTAGATATTCTTACAAATGTTCATGGAGAATGTGGTTATCCTTTGGTTTGTGGAAGAAATGGCCTTTGCCGAGGTAATCAACAGTGTACTTGTCCAAGTGACTATTTTAAACCGGTGAACGATTACCGACCCGAACTTGGTTGCTCTGAACTAACTCCTCTCACATGTTATTCTAAACAAGATCAGGATTTTATCAAACTCGAGAATGTCATGTACTTCACCCAAAGAACCAATAATGCCGATATGGAGACACTTAATATGGAGACTTGCAAGCAAGCATGTCTTAAACGCTGCTCATGCAAAGCCGCTCTATTTAGGTATCATTCAAATATATCAAAAGGATACTGTTATTTACCTTCTGAGCTCTTTTCAATGATTTATGTTGATCCAAGTTACAATGCTACAGCTTTCATAAAAGTTCAGAATGTAAGACCAGTTTCTTTGTCTCCCCCGTCTCATCAAGTTTCCATAGTTATAGGGTCCACTATCGGAAGTTTTGTGCTTCTGATTGTTGTGTCCGTTGGTTTTAGGATGTTCTTAGTCCGAAAGAGAGTAAAGAATGCTGAAAGGGAGGAAGAGTATTTATTAGATCAAGTACCAGGAATGCCCACTCGGTTTTCATATGAAGAGTTGAAATCTGCCACGCAGAATTTCAGTAAAAAGCTTGGTGAAGGAGGATTCGGAACAGTTTTTGAAGATATCCTCGAAGATGGTTCAGAAATCGCAGTAAAATGTCTCGAGGGGCTTACGCATGTTAAAAAGTCATTTCTAGCCGAGGTTGAATCCATTGGCAGCATTCACCATGTGAATCTAGTGAGACTCAGAGGATTTTGTGCTTGGAAATCACAACGGCTTCTTGTGTATGAATTCATGAGCAATGGATCACTAGACCGTTGGATCTACCATGGAGTTCGAGAGCATGTACTCGAATGGGAATGCATAAAGAAAATTATTCTTGATGTCGCCAAAGGTTTAGCGTATCTCCATGAAGAATGTAGGCAAAAAATCATCCACCTGGATATCAAACCACAAAACATACTCCTAGACAGCGACTTCAATGCCAAAGTATCTGACTTTGGGTTGTCTAAGCTCATCGACAGATACCAAAAACAAGTGATGACTACCATGAGAGGAACTCCTGGCTATCTGGCCCCAGAATGGTTGAGCTCTGTTATTACTGAAAAGGTGGATGTGTACAGCTTTGGAATCGTTCTCTTGGAGATCTTATGTGGCAGGAAGAATTTCGACATATCCCAGCCAGAAGAAAAGCGACATTTACTTGGCATGTTGCAAACGATCTGGGAGCAAGGAATGTTGTCAGATATAGTTGATGTGTATAGCGAA
The DNA here is from genome assembly GCA_030686995.1 of Artemisia argyi. Lineage (NCBI taxonomy): Eukaryota > Viridiplantae > Streptophyta > Magnoliopsida > Asterales > Asteraceae > Artemisia > Artemisia argyi. Next base: position 162,110,712 of record CM060687.1, on the reverse strand, counting down.
GATTTGTGGATGAAATCACATGGTACGGAAGTCGTGGAGATGATGAAATTGGCTTCATGGTGTTTGCAAACTGATTATACAAGAAGGCCTTCAATGTCATCAGTGGTTAAGGTGTTAGAAGGAGTAATGAATGTTGAATCTAATTTGGATTACAATTTCACAGATCCAAGAATGAAGAGAACATCAGTTACACACGAGGAAGAGTTGACATTACTCATGCCTTCTTTTCTCTCAGGGCCAAGGTAAGCTGATCGATAATAGCAATGAGGTTCTTTTGGATCATTCATATGCACCCTTTTAATGTTATACGTACATTATAAATAAATTGGACATAAGTTGAACAGCTACTATTGATGTATTTTCTTCATTTGTATATTAGCTATATATGAGGTTCTTGTGGATCATATCTTTGCATCCTTATAATGTTTGACACTTTTCTGTTTTTACTTTTTGTAGATCAATTAAAATGTTGGTTTTAAATGATTTTTTTTTTTTTTTTTTTTTTTTTTTTTTTTTTTTTTTTTTTAATTACAATGAAATTATTGAAATCTTGTTTGTGTAAGATTATGTAAAACGTGTATATTGATTGAATAATAATGTTCGGTTACATGAGTATATAAAAAAGATAATATGGGCCAAGATACATTACGGGCCTAATATTAATTCTAGCTGTCTAAATGATTACAATGACAATGAATATTTTGTTTATTGGGATTTACTTATTGCTCCAACACTCTTTCCGAGTATGTTATTGTTTGCTACGTGATCCATCACTTATTAATCTTGCAAGTAATCTAGGCAAATTGTTTTTCAAATTTTACGTTTTCCAATTTGTGTTTTAACTACTTTGAAGATATCACATATATCTTTACCTCATATAAAGGGTGTATTCACTTTCTTGAATCTTAAAATTTTGAAATTCTTAAAAACTTAAAAAATTAATGCAACTTATGTCTATGGAACCAAGAGCAAGACTTTAAATGCAAACTTTTGTATGTCCGCAACTTATCTTTAGAAACCAAGAGCAAGAAGACTTTTAATTGCAGACTTTTGTAAAATAGGGGCAAAGTTACATTTAAATGTTATCATGTCTCAAAATACGGCCATGCACATATATCTCTATAATTGATAAAAACACTTTTAGAATAAAAAAGACATTGGCGAAAAATGGTTTAGCATATGAATTTTCTTCTCTATATTAGTACTTTTTAACAGAACTAGCATGTAGAATTCGATGAATTATAATTATAAATAAGTATAAAGAGCGTGTTCTGTTCATGCAAACTTTGGGGCTCCAACTTTTTTTCGGTTTGCCCAGACCCGTGAAAAAGAATACCCACTTATTCGGATCCCACTCACAGTTCTCTCTCACCTCTTCTCTCATCCTCTTGCTCCGACACCGAGAAAAAAAACCGATGGAGCCAATTACTCCGATCCGACAAAGGGATATCCACAGTGCAAGTTGTGAGTATTTCTACAGAAACATCTACAGGACACTAATTTTTATATGGGGTACAGTATCTATGTGAGAGGATTTATGGTTTGTGGTTGTATTTTAGCCACCATTTTTTTCACAACCACAAATTTCTGCCTATATTGTTTTTGTTGTTCTGGATTCTTCATAAACACACACACGCACATAGTAAAACACACCCACTTAGATCTAGGGTTCATCATTTTATTTTGTTCCAGTTAATAAAAAGTTTGTATTCTTATTCACATGTTTATGTTTAATTGCAGGTTTTAGGTATTTTTAGTGGGATCCATGAATTGCAAAAAAAGGATGTACTCCAACTGCCACGATTTTTTTTGGAAGGTATGTGATTCTTAATTTTTTTACTGATCGATGGTTATTTTGTGTTTAGTTTAACTGGGTAGTGATAGGATTTCGGTTTTGTGATTCGTTTGTGATCTTTTTGGTTTTTGATAATGGGTTTAGGTAAAGTTAGGGTTATGTTCTAATTTGGGTTCTTTGTTAATTTTAGGGGTTTTTTGCCAGATTATCAAAGTGAACTAATCAAAACATTAGGGCTGGTGTTAATGGTGTAGAATGATTTATAGGGTGTAAAGATTATTTTTTATGCTATGATTATTGTGTTACTTGAAGTTTGTTAAATTAGTTATGAATGATTTATAAAATATCAACCGTTCTCTCTTCAGTAGACTGATACCTGCGTTTATAAACAATTTTTTCAGAAGTTTAGGTTTTGCTAGATACTTACGGCCAGTTGGTCTGTGGGTGTACTGCAAATGTGGAGGTATAAGGGGTGTTTGGCTTTGGCAGCTGCAAATGAAGAATTTTTTGCAAGATGTAGATGAGGTAGTGGTTCACGGGTATTTTGCAAGATGTAAATGAGTAATTTTTTCCGAAGTTTTGACACTTGATTATTAATTGCTTCTACCTCTTTTTGCACACTTTTACCTGTAATACAGAAGGGGGGGCAGAAATTACACTTTCTTTTATCATTTTGTTTTGAAAACATGGTTGTATGAGCTGTAGGAGTTTTCGTTTATCTTATCTTATTTTTCAAAATTGTTGCATTCAGGTGTTTCTTCGTCCTGCAATTTTAGGTGAGAATGGTTTACTAAAACGTTTTGGTGCGCCGTGGTATTGATGATGGCTTGCAGATGCGGCAATCAACAGGTAACAAGGCAGCTCATGTTAAGAATATCATTTTTTTTTACACATACGTCACAATGTGCTGATGACTTGATGAGTGTTGAAAAACAACAGGGCACGACTACTCTTCTTCATGTTTTGTTATGCAGACATATTGTTTTTTTGCATATGGTTTATAGAATTTTTTTTACTTGACTTTAAGAACATAAAATCTTATGCAGGTCATCATTGTGTCTGAATCCTGAAAGAAACAAACAATTATGTGAAAATGAGTTAATGGATCAGCAATTCCATCTTCGTCGTTGCTGATACCAATAAGCTTTGAACCGAAGTAACACATAAGCGATTTTCGTGTCATGAAACAACATAACCATGGTAGTCATATGTTGCCCAGTTTTAGTGTTATACCTGAGAAGGAAAATGTAAACACTTAACGTTAAAATGTGTGTGTGTGTGTGTGTGTTTATGTTTTGAATGGGGTTGTAGGTGTGTACCTGGTGGTAACTGAGGCCAATGCTGCTCGCAGTTGGTGGGTGTGATGGTGTTGGTGAAGTGCATTTTGTAGGCTCAGGAATGTAGGGTCTTTTAGTATTCAATTTTGTATGATGTCCCCACCGTCTGATGATCAGTTTGTTATTCCTTCAGTTCTACGTTTGTGGGCGTAGACTTTAGTTTTTCTTGCTACTGTTTATGTTGTTATACGTATTTACTAATGTGATCACATTATAATACACTCTTACATGTAGTCCTAATGAGTACAGCAATATGTAAATGCATCTTCTGATTTAAGACTATCGATAAAACCATAAAAATTCGTCTACTCGGTTAGAAAAACTTAAGTTTTAGAGGGGTGTTGGGTCTTTTGGTTTAACAAACTTCTCGACCCTGTTGAGGAAAAACAATTTTATTTGGTCTAGGTTGTGAATGTGGCAGAGGATATTGACTTGAGTGAGTTGTCTAATAGTGATGAACACCACACTAACAACTCATAATCAAGCACTTATGAGGTAAAAAAAATCAGTAGAGGTGGTAAACTGGGCATGTTGGGTAGCGGGTCAAAATGGATAGACATTGAATACATTAAGTATTTTGACCTATTCCCTTTTTGCGAAATTGTATGCTTTGACCCACGTCAACGATTTTGCACATTTGCAGGGGTATAGTTCTTTTCTATTACAAGTGGTTCACGCATGGGTCAAACGAGTTAAGTATGTAAATCCGTGTATTTTTGCTGCACTTTTATTAAATTGGACTTATGATTTCATTTCTGCAGATTCAATAATAATGGATGTAAGAAAGGAAACCCAAAATCCTAGCATGAGGACACCAAGTTGGGCCAATGAAGATTTCAAAAAAAAAAAAAAAAAAAAAAAAAAAAAAAAAAAAAAAAATCTATATGAACATCTTGAATGTCCTCTACACCTGTGTGCACCACCAATCACCGTTATATCCTTGCCTACTTATCAGGTTTGTTCCTATTGTCTTTTATTAAATGAAATCATTTTTATTGATAGGTGAAATAATGACCACCATCAACAATTAATGTTCCACTTTCGACGTTGGTATAAGTCATCGCATTTCCATGATAAACTAAAGTAGCCACATCATCTGGATCACCAAGGAACGCAACAAACTTTTTATCCCGTTCCATCTTCAATTTCTCAGGGTATATACGTTGGTATAGGTGAAATAATCACCACCATCAACAGTTAATGTTCCACTAGAATCTTAAATGTGAAAAGTTCTTTCTTATGCACATGGTACTTTTTTGTTCTTCCAGCCATTAAGCATGAACACTTTAAAAACGTTAGAACCAAAAAATTTGACTTCATATATATAAGAAAGAACAATGTAATGTCAAATGATGGTAGACCTTGTTGACATAAATAATGTCTTAAAACATTGTTAGCATATTAACAATGTCTCTATGTTTTGATAATTACAAAGCATGAACTCATTAATCTAAAACTTATGACGTAAACAAGTTTTAGTGCTTAATATTTGTCTTTGCTTCCATATCACTTAAGGTATGAATAAACAAAGGGTTTATTACATTTCATGATCAAAGGAAATTTTTCTAATCATTAGAATATTTATAAAATGTATTAAACATCTTATATCTTTTACAAAATTACTTTTGTAATTAAAATAATATGTTTAATTCATTATAAATAAATGATTTCAAATTTCCAACCAAAAATGGCAAATTCTATCCAGAAAAATATTCCCCACTAAAAGACAAGAAAAACCAACGTTCTGAAAGGACGGCCCCCTTAATTCCTTAGGCGGTCCCCTTAATCATTAAAGGGACCGGCCACTAATTAAGGGGACCGGCCACGCTCCAGAACAGTATTTTTCTCCCTTATAAATATTGGTTCTCTCCTCAGAATTTTCTCACCTTTTGCACTTCAAAACTTTCTGATCTAGATCCAAATCTCTATTCTCTTATCCTTTGATCATAAGTGTATAATTCTTTGTTTCAAAGTGATCCAACCTTCATCCTCTCAAGTGCAAGAAAAGAATACTTCTATCCCTCAAGACAAGAAGTATTACAACTTGTTGTGATCTTCACATCCAAGTTGTTGGTGCATCATCAAAGATCATTTACATTATTCTTTGTAAAGATTGTTGTGAATATTTGATTGTAGATAGTTGTGCTAGATATAGATTGTGTGATTAGTTAGTAGCTTGGTGTGAAGAAGAAAAGTTAGGAATTAGATTGGTGTGAAGAAGATAGGTATGGAGTAGTTAGTCGTGAAGTTGATAGATTTAAAGAAGTTGTGTAGAAGTTGTGACTTAGGTGTGACGAAGTTGTGGTGTGAAATGTGGTGTGTAAATTGGTGTGTAAATTGGTGTGTACGGTTTTCTCCGCCATAAGGGAGCTTGTTGATATAGTGAAGAAAACTCTCGAGTTAGGTGCTCGGGGAGTGGAGTAGGGCAAGGAAGGTGTCCTTGTAGCCGAACCACTATAAATCTCTTGTCTCGCGGTTCGATCTTTCCATCTCTTACTTATTTCATTACTTATCATTGATATATATTGTGTATTGTTAATTGTTTATATTGTACAAGACTTGAGATCACATATTATCGAATCTAAGTTTTCAAAAGCTAAGTAAACTCTAAAACTATCTTTTATAACGAATTAAAAAGACGTAAAACTATTCAACCCCCCTTCTAGTTTTCCACAATTGGTATCAGGAGCCACGTCTAGCAAGACTTTTAAAATATATTGTATTTTAAAACTTGTAACGATCTATGGAATCTGAAAAATATTTAGAAGGGCAATCTATGCAAAGACCACCACTATTTGAAAGTGATGAATTTTTATATTGGAAAAATAGATTCGAAACGTATGTGAAATCAAAAGATCTTGATCTTTGGCATATTATTACCTTTGGTGATTTTCCTCATATTCATTATAATGTTGAAACCAAAATGAATGAAATTGTATCTTTTGAAGAACAAAATGATGATTTGAAAAAGAAATTAGCAAAAAATAATGAGGCTAAAATGGTAATTTATAATGCGTTACCATGCAAAGAATATGAAAGAATTTTTATGTGTAAAACCGTCAAAGAAATTTGGGACTCTTTACTAATTACTCACCAAGGTAATAGCCAAGTCAAAGACAATAAAATAGATCTTCTTGTACAACAATATGAACAATTTACGATTCCGGAAGAGGAATCAATTGATAATGCTTTTGCTAAGTTTAACACTATCATCACAAGTTTAAAAGCACTTGATGAGACATTTTATAGTAAAAATTGTGTTAGGAAATTTCTTAGGGCATTGCATCCAAAATGGCGAGCTAAGGTCACGGCAATTGAAGAATCAAAGAACTTGATGACGTTATCACTAGATGAACTAATTGGCAACTTGAAGGTTCATGAAGAAATCATAAGAAGAGATTCGGAAACGGTCAAAGTCAAGAAAGAACAAACCAAATCCATTGCTCTAAAAGCCAAAAAGGAACCTAGTGATGATGATGATTCAAGTGACGAAAGTGAAGACGAAAAATATGCAATGGCCGTAAGAGAATTCAATAAGTTCTTCAAGAGACAAGGAAGATTCACTAGATCATCACGAGACGAAAGAAAAGCATTCCAAAGGAATAGAATTGACAACTACGGGAAAAGAAAGTGCTTTAGATGTGGAAGTCCAAATCATCTCATTGGCGAATGTCTAAAGCCACCGGGTTATGAAAGTCAAGGTGCTTTTGTTAGTGGAACATGGAGTGATAGTGACAAAGAAGAAGTTGAAAAGCCAAGAGACGAAAAGTGTTTTATGGCAAAAGAAACCGACGAAATATGTTTAGGAATTGACTTGGAACCTGACGAATGGATCAAAGATAGCGGATATTCGAGGCACATGACGGGAAACCGCAAGCTATTCTCTACATACAAGGCATACAATAGAGGTAACGTTATTTTCGGCAGTGATTTACGTGGAAAAATCATTGGCAAAGGTACGATTTCTCAAGACTCACTTACTATTGAAAATGTAGAGCATGTAGATAAATTAACATACAACTTGCTTAGTGTAGGACAAATATGTGATAATAAATGTAGAGTCACATTTACCGAAGATGATAGCGAAATAGTTAAGAATGGAAAAATTATAGGTAGAGGAATTAGGAAAGGTGGTAGAGATGGCAACGGGGCGGGGCGGCCATCCCCATCCCCAAACCCGATTACCAAAGTTCTCCCCAAACCCGCCCCGATCCCCATCGGGGATCTAATCGGGGCGCCCCGTTGGGGCGTGATGGTCCCCCAAACCCGCCCCGTATTAATCGGGGATCTTATTGGGGCGTCATCTTTGGGTGTAATTCTCGACCAAAGCCGCACCATTTTACATTTATTGTTATTTTTATACCGTTAGCAATAACGATCCTATTAATAATCAATTAGAAACAAGCCTTATTAAATTTTCAATGATAATATTATACATAAATAATGATAAATTATACAACAAAAAAAATTAAAACTTAAAATATGACGCTAAACGAGTTTCTATAATCACAATTACGCATTCTTATAAATCTAAAAAAACTAACAATATTAGAGTAATATTTTTTATTACGTTAATACTAACAAAATACTATATATGTAGATATATTTGTATATATGTATATGTTAATCGGGTGGGGCGGGGCGGGGCGAGGATTCCCCACTCCCCACCCCAAACCCGATTAAAATCCCCGTTTAATCCCCAAACCCGCCCCGTAACCCAATTAGCATGCCCCGCCCAGCCCCAATTATGTCGGGTTTCGGGTTTCCCCGTCGGGTTCGGGTTTTTTTGCCATCCCTAAAAGGTGGCATATATGTTATGAAACTAGGAAACAAACCTGAGGATAGGATATGCCTAACGACCCTAGATGAAAACTCTACATTGTGGCATAGGAGATTAGGACATGCTAACATGCAACAAATACAATCTTTGGCCTCTAAGGAATTAGTTAGAAATTTGCCTAATCTAAAATATGACAAGCACTTTTGTGATGCATGTAAAATTGGAAAACAAGCTCATGCTAGTCACAAAGTTAAGAATATAGTATCCACTATTAGGTGCCTAGAATTGTTACATATGGATCTTTTTGGTCCATCCGCTGTGCGGAGCTATGGAGAAAACAAATATACCTTAGTAATAGTAGATGACTACTCACGACACACGTGGACTAAGTTTTTAAGAGACAAAACCCAAGCCTTTGAAAAATTCGAAATATTTAGTAAAATGATTCAAAATAAATTAGGATGCTCAATAGTTGCCATTAGAACGGACCATGGTAGGGAATTTGATAACGAAGTACAATTCGGAAAATATTGTGAGTTAAATGGAATATCTCACAATTTCTCCGCTCCTCGTACTCCTCAATCAAATGGCGTAGTAGAAAGAAAAAATAGGTCACTACAAGAAATGAGTAGAACTATGTTAAATGAACAATCCATCCCACAAAAATTTTGGTGTCACGCCGTAGATACATCAACTTATATTTTAAATAGGGTATCAATTAGAAGAATTCTAGGAAAAACTCCTTATGAGTTATTAAGAGGTAGAAAACCAAACTTAAGCTACTTCAGGGTATTTGAAAGTAAATGCTATATTTTAAACACTAAGGATTACCTCACTAAGTTTGATCCAAAATCATATAAAGGAATCTTTTTAGGATACTCACAAAATAGCAAAGCATATATAATACTTAACAAACACTCCATGAAAGTAGAAGAATCACTAAATGTAACATTTGATGAAACACCACCACTTCCTAAAACATTACCTTTAGAAGATGATGATTTAGTCGAAGATGAAGCTATTGAGGTTAGTAAAACAAAACCCATAGGAAATGATAATGAAGACATTCACTTAGAAAATAACGAAACTGTTAATATTAAGGAATCTAGATCACATCCATTAGATAATATAATAGGACATCTTAACCAAAGAACCCTTAGGTCACAAGCCCAAGATAAAAACAATTTCTTTTGTTTCCTCTCAGCAATAGAACCTAAGAATATTAGCGAGGCTTTAAAGGATGAAAGTTGGGTTATAGCTATGCAAGAAGAATTAAATCAATTTAAGGCAAATGATGTTTGGGAATTAGTCCCAAATCCAAAGGATATGACCATCATAGGAACCAAATGGGTATATAGGAATAAGTTAGACGAGAATGGAATAGTTACTAGGAATGAAGCTAGGTTAGTTGCCCAAGGTTATAATCAACAAGAAGGAATTGATTATGACGAAACTTATGCCCCCGTAGCTAGACTAGAATCGATTAGGATATTACTTGCCTATGCTTGCGCCTTAGATTTTAAATTATTCCAAATGGATGTGAAAAGTGCATTCCTTAACGGTTTTATCAACGAGGAGGTATATGTGGCACAACCTCCAGGATTCATTGACTTCGCAAAACCTGATTATGTTTATAAGTTAAAGAAAGCTTTATATGGACTCAAACAAGTTCCCAAAGCTTGGTATGATCGATTAAAAGCTTTTCTTATTAAACATGATTATTCCATGGGAATGGTAGATAACACTCTTTTCACTAAAAGGAAAGACCCAAATCTCATCATTGTCCAAATATATGTTGATGACATTATATTTGGATCGACTTGTCAAGACATGTGTGATGAATTTGCCAAAATCATGCATGATGAGTTTGAGATGAGTATGATGGGTGAACTTAACTTCTTCCTAGGATTACAAATAAAACAATTATAAGATGGAATATTTTTTAACCAATCTAAGTACATTAAGGAAATGCTTAAGAAATTTGACCTAGAAGACTCAAAACCCATGAAAACTCCCATGTCTACGTAGGTAAAGCTCACAAAGGACGACGAAGGTGAGTCCGTAGATAACACCAAGTATAGAGGAATGATAGGTAGTTTACTATACTTGACGGCAAGTAGACCCGACATCATGTTTAGTGTTTGCCTTTGTGCCCGTTTTCAAGAGGATCCCAAAACCTCTCACCTAGAAGCGGTTAAGCGTATCTTCTGATACGTTAAAGGCACTATACACTTAGGATTATGGTATCCTAAGGAATCCGGCATAGAAACCATCGTCTATGCGGACTCGGATCATGCGGGAGACTACGTAGATAGGAAGAGCACTAGCGGTATTTGCACGTTTATGGGATGTTGTCTAACGTCTTGGTTTTCGAAGAAGCAAACCGCTCTTGCTATTTCTACCACCGAAGCCGAATATGTAAGCGCCGGAAAGGCATGTCAACAAGCACTATGGATGAAACAAGCTCTCGTAGACTATGGCATTAGGTTAGAAAATGTCCCCATTATGTGCGATAACAAAGGTGCGACAGATTTAAGTAAAAATCCGGTGCAACACTCTAGGACTAAACACGTAGAAATACGTCACCATTTTCTTAGGGATAATGTACAAAAAGGAAATATATCTATAGAAAAGGTTGCATCGGAAGACAACATTGCGGATATATTCACAAAACCCCTTAAGCGTGAATTATTCAACCACTTGCGTTTAGGATTAGGAATGATGGAACAAGTTGACTAAATTATATTGAATTAATTCAAATTTATACTTGCATAAAATTTATTTTTTTTCCATTTCATTTTTTTTAGTCTAGGAATCTATTTCGCACAAAACTAAAGATTGAGAAGATTTATTTTCTTTGCATAAACCTTTTTGTAAAACTCAATCAATTTTCTCTAAAAATTATTCTCACAATCTAGGAATCACATGAAGATCATTTTCCTTGCATTGTTGACTAATTCTAAAAACATTGTCTTTCAAAATCATGCATAAACTCTCACATAAATTGTCAAGGTATATAATCTAATATATGTCTTTGACATTCATGATCGAGCAAAAATTGAATCAAGGAGATTATCTGGATTGTTTCTTAGGATCGTTATTTCTTTTTGCATCTAGGAGTCAAAACAATCACAACTCCACATTTGTTGCATATAGACACTCACTAGGACAAATTCACTAATAATGGTGTCATCTTGATCCATCACTAGTTTTTCACTCACTAATTGCCTTTGCCTTTAATCTTAGATAGGTGCCTTAGGAAGCTTAAGTGTGCTTGCCTTTACTTCCTCCTATAGCCTATTATGTGTTGATTATTTGCTCTTTTGCCTATGTGTTTTTGCATGCATGCTATATCTTGATTAGATTAGATTCTATATTGCCTAAGAGAATTGAACTTGCTTGAATTCTAACCCAAACACATAACCTTTCTGCAAATTTTCTGCCAAAAACCCAATTCTGGCAACCTGGAAATCACCAGATGGGCGACCCCCTTAATTTTGTAAGGCGGCCCCCTTAATCATTAAGGGGACCGCCCCCTAGTTAAGGGGACCGGCCATCTGATGGTCGGGTTTACAGAATCTTTTCTGCTTTTTAGCCAATTTCAACCTACATTTCCCAATCTTCACCAACACAATTTGTCCTAATCTCCCAGACAAACTTTATCCATCCATAAACACACAAATCTTACACTATAAATTCCCCCAATCCTCAAAACTCTTTACTCATCCCTTCATGGCTTCTCCAAACAAACCCAAACCAAAAGTCTCAAGGCTTGCAAGAATGACGGAAAAACCCGTTTGGCGAAGAAAAAGCCCTCGAAACAAATCCATCATAACAAATGAAGTTGGAAGCCATTCAACACCACCAACCACTTACTTCCCAAACTTTCCACCAAATTCACAAGGACATTCATTTGATCCTACTTACAAACCATACAACATTGGCCAAACATCTTCCTTAATGCCAAATCACTCACCTCTTCTTCCAATCACTTGTAATGATCCGTACAAGTTTGATCAACCATCCCACTACAACTCCAACTACACAAACCTAATTCATCCATATCAACACAATGACTTTCTCCACATTACCACGGAAAAGCAAAAGTTCCGTGATGAAATATCATAAATCAATGATCTTCGTGATCTCAATGCCATGCATCTTGCACAACGCAACAAAGGGCAACCTCCATCATCACCCTACAACAATTGCCTTCCTCACTCTCTCAACTTGGATCAAGTTACAAACCACACTCACTATTGCCCTTGTTGCATCTTTCTCCAAAAACAAATCCTTTACTTGAGTGAAGATATTTCTTGGATTGAATATCTCCTCACTCGACCTCATCCCATTCCATCCCTAACACGATACAATATCATAAGGGCCACCTCTTCCGCTCCATACCTCACTCCATATCCCTCTCCATCTAACAACTAAGCTTTATACTTATGTTATCCTTCAAGCAAATAAAGCAATCAACCATGAGTTGCAAGCAAGTCCAAGTGCTCTTTCTAGGCAATATAGGACTATGTCTTTTCATTTGTTTTATTATGATTAATATGCCTTAAGCATATTAAATGTTGTAATGCTTTCTATGATGCTTGAATGAATCTATTTTTATAACTATTGCTTTGCATGTATATTTGTCTTGCTCTCTTCTAATATTTTGTGTAGCCAAGATTACCATAGCTCATTCCCTTGATGCTCTCAAATGAGGGGGAGTATACATCAAGGGGGAGCAATAACCTTTTCGATGTTACAAAAAGGGGGAGAAGAGAATGTTAAACTCTGAATTCTTGTCTAAAAATTATTTTTTAGACCTAATGAGTTTAAGGTTTTGTAATCATCAAAAAGGGGGATATTGTTGACATAAATAATGTCTTAAAACATTGTTAGTATATTAACAATGTCTCTATGTTTTGATAATTACAAAGCATAAACTTATTAATTTAAAACTTATGACGTAAACAAGTTTTAGTGCTTAATATTTGTCTTTGCTTTCATATCACTTAAGGTATGAATAAACAAAGGGTTTATTACATTTCATGATCAAAGAAAATTTTTCTAATCACTAGAATTTTTATAAAATGTATTAAACATCTTATATCTTTTACAAAATTACTTTTGGAATTAAAAGAATATGTTTAATTCATTATAAATAAATGATTTCAAATTTCCAACAAAAAATGGCAAATTCTATCCAGAAAAATATTCCCCACTAAAAGACAAGAAAAACCAACGTTCTGAAGGGGCGGCCCCCTTAATCATTAAGGGGACCGGCCACTAATTAAGGGGACCAGCCACGCTCCAGAACAGTATTTTTCTCCCTTATAAATACTGGTTCTCTCCTCAGAATTTTCTCACCTTTTGCACTTCAAAACTTTCTGATCTAGATCCAAATCTCTATTCTCTTATCCTTTGATCATAAGTGTATAATTCTTTGTTTCAAAGTGATCCAACCTCCATCCTCTCAAGTGTAAGAGAAGAATACTTCTATCCCTCAAGACAAGAAGTATTACAACTTGTTGTGATCTCCACATCCAAGTTGTTGGTGCATCATCAAAGATCATTTACATTATTCTTTGTGAAGATTGTTGTAAATATTTGATTGTAGATAGTTGTGCTAGATATAGATTGTGTGATTAGTTAGTAGCTTAGTGTGAAGAAGAAAAGTTAGGAATTAGATTGGTGTGAAGAAGATAGGTGTGGAGTAGTTAGTCGTGAAGTTGATAGATTTAAAGAAGTTGTGACTTAGGTGTGACGAAGTTGTGGTGTGAAAAGTGGTGTGTAAATTGGTGTGTACGGTTTTCTCCGCCATAAGGGAGCTTGTTGATATAGTGAAGAAAACTCTCGAGTTAGGTGCTCGGGGAGTGGAGTAGGGCAAGGAAGGTGTCCTTGTAGCCAAACCACTATAAATCTCTTGTCTCGCGGTTCGATCTTTCCATCTCTTACTTATTTCATTACTTATCATTGATAAATATTGTGTATTGTTAATTGTTTATATTGTACAAGACTTGAGATCACATATTATCGAATCTAAGTTTTCAAAAGCTAAGTAAACTCTAAAACTATCTTTTATAACGAATTAAAAAGACGTAAAACTATTCAACCCCCTTCTAGTTTTCCACAGACCTGAATCATATTTAAATGTTCACCAATCAAACAAACATTGTCGATATATCTCTACACTTTTGGGAAGAAAGGGTGGCTGTGAAAAATGAATGATGTATTTTAACTGTTGGAGTTGGTGGTGGCCAAGTATTTGGGTTGTGTAGAGGTTCAAGGTTTTTCACATTAGTTTGGTACAATAGCCAAGTATATGTTTCAATGAATTGTATTCCCCTTTTGACTAATCTAATATTTTATGCAGAAACCAGTTCCTCAGTACTCCTAAATTAAGGTGTAGCCGCATTCATTTGAATATCGGTTTTTTTTTTTTGCCGGATTGTCCTTGCATCCGTGGGCACCTATCACCGTAACAAACAAAATGTAAATAACAGTGTTCTAGATATAGCTATGGATCATCTGATTTGGATGGTGCAACAAGGCTATGATTCGCTCACAGCCATCAAGCAATAGCAAGTTTCTTGCAGGCGAAAAAAAAAAAAAAAAAAAAAAAAATCGGGCTTACAATCTGAAACCACAGTTTATTTTATTTGTATTATCACTTATTGAAATTTATTTATGTGTTAGGAGGAAATCACCGGTCAACATTTTTACCCTCTTGATTCATGCTATTGTGTTGGGTAACGGGTCAAGATAGGTAATCTAAATAACGTGTCAAAATACAGATTGGCTGACATTGGGTGCATCTAAAAATGTCATGTATTGTTTACTCAGGAATTTCATTGAAAGCTTTAGCGGAAAAGGAGATGCGCCACAATCCAAGTCTGTCTATGCATAAGAATGGTGGAAAGGTGCATGTCTTTAACATAATTTCATATACAAATTTAAAATAACATAGTTGCTGGTGGTTTGTGCGGTCCCACTATATAACATGCTTCCGATCATGTAACTTATGTTCAGCCTCGCACTCAACCAACATTTTGGGGACTGATATTTGCAGCGATTGGGAGGACGAAACAGAAAGCAAGAATCGCTGTGTCAGAATGGGTCCTTGTTGCTGTGTCAGAATGACCCGTAACCCAACTTAACTGTTGTTCGATTTGTATTTGAAGGTTTACATTCTCACCTTTTTACTGTGTTATAAGCCTGCTTCTAATTTCTGCAAATTTTCCAAAGCCTACTGTCATTGTGTGATTCCCTGTTTAAGTGTGTATTATTTCATTAAAAACATTTGAGCCTACATCGACCTACTCATTAGCTTCCTTTTCCATGCTATGCAAACAGGTAATAGTTGATAGGTTATGAAAGGACAAGGCTGCTAGGCTTCATAAAGAGAAGAACAATATTTTTTCAAGTAAACTGTCGGTGATTCTTTGTATTTTTATTTTTTAGTTATGTTGGTTGTCAATCATTGTTTCAATTTATATGATGTAACTTATGTCCTCTGTTGATGTTCTTCCTAATATCACTTTCTCTTCATTTTTTTTATGTGGGTGTTACTATACTAATTTGTTTCTCATTTGTGCTTGAGAACCCTTTAATATTTTTGCTTACAAAGTTAGAATATACTTTCATACGAAATTATATCAACTAACATCTGTTTTATGTGCTTGAAAGATGTGAACCTCATCTGTGATGTCAAATTCGATTGATAAGCTTACTTGATAAACTAACGTATACAAAATTCCGCGGCAACGCGCGGGCTCATACCCTCGTTGTTATGAAAAGAAGACCACTGTTTGTTTAGGAAAGTATGTAAAATGTCTTATCTCTAAAGGCAATCATGAAAAGTTTGAAACTTTTTTGTATTAATAATTCATCCACAAACTCAATTATATAATACTCCATCCGTCTCAAAACTATAGTCCATGTTTTTTTTTTTTTTTTTTTTATGTCTCAAAACTATAGTCCATATATATATATATATATAGACACACACATACAAAAAAGGATAAGAGGTTACTGTAGCAAACACTGTAGCTACTACAGTTGTTTCTACAGTAAACATGCTTTTTTGACACTTTTAGCCCCTGACGTTATAGATCAATTGCAAACTTAGTCCTTAACGGTCGTTACCTAACAGTTATGGATTAAATTTGCAACGACCCAATAATTTCAGGGACATAGTGCTTTTTATAGTATAGACTTCCTTACCAAGTTTTAAAAAAACAACCCCTGCATTAGCCATAAATTACACAGTTAGTCCCTAATGACTAACTTTGCAAAATTCTGATAACTTTAGGGCTTTTATGTAAAAAACTATACTATTTTCAGAAATTATTTATAAAAATAGTACTCGCGG
This sequence comes from Artemisia argyi, assembly GCA_030686995.1. NCBI lineage: Eukaryota > Viridiplantae > Streptophyta > Magnoliopsida > Asterales > Asteraceae > Artemisia > Artemisia argyi. The sequence goes on along the minus strand of CM060687.1, from coordinate 162,094,432 downwards.
TTATCGATCTTTTGCATAGTTAGTCCTTCAAATATATATATATATATATATATATATATATATATATATATATATATATATATATATATATATATATATATATATATAGGGGAGCTTTATTTTCAGAACCCTGTTAAGTGCGGGAACTGTGAGAACTCCAATTTTGCATTACATACACATGCATGCGTATTAAGATGTATGTAAGAAAACATACATGTTTTATATGAATATGCATGTTTTCTAATGCATAATTGGAGTTCTCATAGTTCCCGCATTTAACAGGGTTCTAAAAATAAAACCATTTTGCATTGATCTATTGCACTTAACAGGTTTTTATATAAACATGTATTATGTGTATTAAGGTGTATGTAAAAAATAAACATTTTTATATGAACATGCATGTTTTCTAATGCAAAATTAGAGTTCTCGCAGTTCCCGCACTTAACAGGGTTCTGAAAATAAAGATACACTATATATATATATATATATATATATATATATATATATATATATATATATATATATATATATAAATTACGACTGTTTCATTTCGAGTTTAGATTAAACACAACATTTCCGCAGCTACGCGCGGGGTACCAAACTAATTAACCCTAAAAGGTATGACGCGTATAGTCAAAGACTCGCCCTGAAAGACTGAAAGTACCGTTTATGTCACCCACTTTTGTGAAGATTTTTTTTTTTTTTAAGTTAAAACACAAGATGAATACCAAAACAGTAACTTATCATAAAATACAGGGACCAAATGTGTATAATGAGAACACTAATAGATTTGGGGTTTTACCAAACATTCATTTGATTCACTCCCACAGTGTGTGTGTAAAGGTTAGGGGTCTTTCTTTTGGCATATCAAAGCAGGTATGCCTCGAATTTATGAACTGTATCTTGCTATTTTTATTTTCATTTTCACTTGTCTTTTTCTTTTGAGTTTGTATAAGTTTTGAAATTTATAGGTTTCATTTTGTTCTGTTCTAAAACTAATCTGCAAGTGCTAATAGTAAAAACGAGTTTGGTACTCGCGCGTTGCTGCGGAATTCTTTTGTTGCCGTTAGCTACTTAACGTGAAGTTAGTTACCTATGATTGATTTTGCAATTGATGTATAACATGAAGGACCATTTATGTAAATTATTTGAGGACTAAATTTGCAATGAACTACTGAGATGAAGGACAAAGTGCGTACAATTTTTTTAAATGTTAAAGATAACGGTCGTTAGTTAACAGCCGTTAAATAACTAACGACCGTTAATACTTAAAAAAAAAAAAAAAAAAAAAAAAAAAAAATACTGTAGCAAGCACATTAACCTCTTAACTTTTAGTATATATACAAGGTGGACTACCCGCGCGTTGCCGCGGGGTTTCTGGAATACAAACTATTCGATCGCTCAATTATATAACAGATTCCCTAAGTATATATGAAGCTATATATACATAAGTGCAAAGGTTATAGTTAGCGTGTTTCAAAATATTTAAAGTTTGAACATCTATTACAAAAAGACATATAAGTCAAAAGAGATAGGCTGCCATCTTTTTTCAAAGTCTATTAGCATGACATATAATAGTAGCCAAAACACCTCTAATCCCGTTCAACTGTATACATTGTGATTCATTTGTGCACAAACTACAGCAGCCCATCATGATTCTTTCTCTTATTAAAGCCATAGACCGTAGCTATTACTTCCATTCTTTTCAGTTCCATCTCCAAAAGGCGAAATTTAATCTCTACGAACTGAATATTCAAGTAGGTGATAACAACTTCAGCTCAAATGAGTCACTATAGTAGTATGCATCAGATATGCAACTAAAACATACAACAAACATATCTATATCAAACATATCCAGAAATTACAAAAAGGGCATAAATTACCAGTTTAGGGGAATTGCAACACCAATGCAGCATAATGAGTTTTCCTCAAATAGCATCATCGAACCAAATGCCCAACAACACGTGTACTAAACCCAGTAAGTCCAGCAACCGCAACTGTATACATTGTGATTCATTTCCTCAAATACATTGCAAACGGGTCAAGTAAGTCCAGCAACTGCAATTGATCTAATTCCTATTGTAACCGTAGTATAACTTAGAATAAAGCTGTGTTTGGAAAAGAAGCTTGACCAGTTTTTTCTTACGTACGGCTTTGTTGTTCGATTTTAACTTTCTCCTCTGGTCTTAATGTGGTCTCTCCTCTGCATAATGTGTAGTCACATGTATTTGCACAGTTAACAGCTTCTTTTCTGAAGCTACCTTTTTATTATGTTCACCGTAAAATTGGATAAATTATGCGTTTGTCAATTGCTTGAATGCATCAACCTGTTTCATCATAATTATTAAAATGAGAATACTTTCATGACCATATATGCTAATACACTACTACTATACATCCTACTCGTGAATTTGAGCAAATGAGACCCCTTCATATGATAGCATCACAAATTAAGGGTTGAAGTATTAAATAATAAATGCATTTCATACTGCAAGTTTATAAGGAGGACCATAGTTGCCTAATATGTAGATCCTCATCAATATCCTACATATATTTTAAGGTTAATTAAACTCATAAGCCTGAAAAATAAGCTAAACCAAACACCCCCTAAAACTTTAACAAATTGTTTCCAAATACACTTATGACCAGAGCTCATAAATGGCTTATGACCACAACATATGAGCTTATTTGACTCGGGTAATATACGAAATTATAATAAGCTGATAAGTTTAAAGATCCAGCAAAAGCAAAAAATATCAAACACCCATACGCAAACAAATCTACATTAAATCATACTTTACTACAATTCCAATTTAGAAACATAAATTATCCACTGCCACTATATATTCAAACTTAACATATATTAGATTCTTGCCCTATTTTATCTGGTACATATTCTTTTCATTAGTGTGAGAAAACAACATCGACATTTTCCAATAGATGAAATGTTTTTTTACCTTACAATTAGGCCGAACAAACTCAGGAAACCACATTGTCTTACTGTTGATCAGCAAAGCCTATATTTACGTACAATTCCAAGTTAATTAAATGTCAACTTCAATATCCAACAGATTCAACCTGCAAATCGATCAATATCCACCAATGGTGATTAAGTAACTTACCATAGTCCATCGCCAGACCTTGAAAGGCAATTTTGGATGATGGTGAATAAAAGTTACTGGCTGGAACCTTTTTTCTACAACTGCTATCATTTAGCAGGCAACATGAGATCTCACACGCCTTCTTACAACAATTTTTAAGTAAACAAATTAGGCCTTTCGATATATAAAAATTCCAAGAGAGCGAAACTGTAAATTTTTAAAGAAATGACAGTTTACGTGTTTAGCATGCCTTAAGTCGGCAATGGAAGTAGCAAGAAATCTAAGCATAAGCAAATCAAGCATAAGAAACCGTCATGAAGTCTAGTATATGTAAATAAAGCATGACTTATAGAAAATATGCATTTGGAGTACCAATACCAACCTGTCCATATTATTACGCATCCATGTAGTATATTAAAGGGACTAAGGACATATCAGATTCCTGTAGTCCAGGAGCCCTGGATGTCAAAACTCAACAAACGCAAGGCTAGTGTTATGATTGTAGTCTCGAAGCAGCCTCAAACGATAAATCTAGTAAACAATATATAAATTGATAATACATTAAAATTTAAAGATGCTGCGAAGCTCATCAGATGCTACGAATGGAAGGAAAGCTAAAGTAGAGAGAGCAAACCTGAGACCAGTATGAATTCCAAGTGCTGTGAAGCTCATTAGGTGCGTGAATCAGACATCTTTACATTTGGAAAATTAATCTGGCTGTACAGTTAACAGAATTAATTAGCTCGAGTGACAATGATTTCTATAAAGGAAAGCTTGATTTAATTTACTATAAAAGAAAGAAAGATAGTACCTGTCTAATGCGATGATTTTGCGTCAAATCCAGATGCTGAAGTACTCTGGTTCATATCTTCGTGAGCAACTGATGTTCATGTGTTCCTCTATTATTGTGCTCTTGGGTGCATTTTCTGATGAGGAATCGGACTTCATTTAAGCATCTCCGCCTTCCTCTTCGTAAATTCTTCCACCATTGGCTTCCATAGACGGACACGTGCTTTTATAAACCAGTTTGACACCTGCCCAATATGAATAAAAGAATTGAAATTTGGATTTTGAATTTAAATTAAAAGTATAGCCTTGGTAAGAGAGTTTGAAGAAGTAATTTACCTGCCTTTCGAATCAATCCTGTTTATCTTGTTAGCATAATCTTGTTTGAATCTTTAGGAGACCTGGGAAAAAAATGTTGATTATAATATAAGCAGATAACCAAGCAAAAGCCAGACGGTCATATATATATAAAGAAGATAATATAACGATAACAATCCGTTGTAGCGACATTTTCTTGCAATCATAATTACCATATTACTTGAAAATTTTGAAAACAATATTGTCGGTCGACCTACCTCTCTTGTTTCAACCCAAACCTATTTTGACCCATTAGCTCTTTTCCATCTTTAAATCAAGGCTGAGCTAACTAAGTCTATAGCAAATATCACTCGTTTTTCCATCTATGAAGAAAAGACTAACTATGGAAAAAGATGCAATTAATCATATAGAGAAGGTAATAAGTGATTACAGATGAAGAAAATGGTCAAACAGCTATGCACGAAGAATCATCACAGAGCTTTCAGGAAGCCCTCTCTATTGTCTCTGGGAATGTTGTTGCATGATTCCGAGCTGCTGAAGTGCTCTCTGTTGCCTGAGCTGGTGATCCACAAACCAAAGCAGGAAAATCCCAATTCCTTTTCCATTTATGGTGGAATGAGTCTCCCCAAGGCTTCTATGAGTTGCTCTTATTTGCCCATTTGTAAAACATCAATTATGAAGGAATGATCAAATTAATCAGAAATTGGATTAGAAAGAATGCAATCCAAAAAATAAGCAAAAAAAATGACCTCAAACGTGATTACACTGCGAATTAACCTCAGCCCCAGCCGTATGCATGCCAAAGGTTCAATCTCGATCCCATTCAACCCCACTACAGGAAAATACATCTTGCACACAAACACCATCCATCTCCACTGACCTAAACACACAAAACACAAAACCATCACCAACAATTCAAACAATAAATACACACAACAAAACCGAAACTGTGAACATATATTCAATTTACTACCACATATTTTTTTGCAAACTGTTGTCACCCAGCATTATACAAATAATAAACAGTAATCAAAAAGCGAATAAAAAAAGTATTTTACTCAATTTCAGAATCAGGACAAACTGATCCCCCATTCGTAGTTGCCCTCTTGTGAACCGTTCCTTATTATTGACAACACGGGTTTTGTCCCGCCTATTACCTGGATTCAGTAATTAAAAAAAAAAAAAAAAAAAAAAAAAAAAAAAAGGGTAAATCCATAAACAAAAAATGTGGATATTGAAAGCGATAAATTAGAAAAGAAATATACCTTTTGTAGTTTTTCTTCCAACGTGGTAAAAAAGGTTTAATGCACACTAAGATGAGGCTCAGATCTGCATTTTCTTTGGGCAACATGGCGCACCCGCTATGGCTGCAACCATAGAACAGCCTGGTTACCAAGCCAAGTTGCGGGAATGCGCTAGCCACACTCATGAAATAGTTAATATGCAGAAAGTTCATCATTGCCCACACGTTCAAGATATCAGGCTTTCAAATATAGGCTCAGATAGGGCAGAAATTAGGAAAGAATGGACGCACCCATCATGGCTGCAACTCTAACAGGCTACCGTGCCAAGATGCGGGGAATCTCATTTTTAACATGACCCGTTAAAACTCATCATAGCCTCAAGATAGCAATCTAAATTAAATTGCAAAGAAGTATACATTGCACTCCATGCAAGTTGGTCAGATCTGCAAGCTTAATGCACTCTAGCGTAACCAACAAATCAATAGAAACAATAAGTAGCCAATATTCTTTCCCATGGCTGCAAACCAAGTGAGTTGCCGTGCTAAGATATGAGTCCACGCCCATGGCTGCAAACACATTACTATGATGCCCTGCTAAGATAGGGACGGATAAGGCTAATCCAACATTAGCTTTACTCATGTCTAGCAGACGAACACCAGAAACCAAAACTACATTGGCAGCAAACCCTACGCAAACCATGATTTTTGCAACCAAGACACCGCCAAACCCATACCTGGCAAAAATTATAAGTCAAATGTCATAGAATGCAAATAATTCACATAAGAATAAGCTAATCAGCAGTTCTTATCACCAATCCAAACACCCCTATAGTATTATTACACAAAAACTATTCAGAATCCTAACTTTAACCTAGACCCATTTGCGAAAATCACTTATATGATTACATCACTCAAAAGAAATAAAGAAAAAAATAACATACCAACAAATAGAGTTTAATCAATTTTACTAACATAACCTGGAACCAACGGACCTCATTAATTGTACAATCATGCTATGAAACAACAAATAGAGTAAAAAGGAATTTTTTCTAATAAAACATTCCAATCTTTTTATCAACACATATATTAAATTCCAATTTAAAAAAAAAATGCATACCTGAGTTTGAAGCAAGGCACAGAAACATTCAATCAAAAAACCGAAAATCTGAAAAACCTAATCTTTACCCGTCATCCACTTTAACGAAACATCTTCGAGTGGTGTGTGTGTAACAATAAAAAGGAAAAATCAGGTTAAAAGGAAAAATCAGGTCATCACATAGGAAGAAGCTTCAAGAACACCACCATCAACCATATGTGGCTATAAAAAACCCATTTCCTGTAGAATATAACAGATGGCAATCACACAACACACTTGGATTAAAATAACCCGGTTCCTGTGCGTTTTACTGTTCATTCCCTCACAGGCAACTGTAGCATAACAGTAACTCATTCTTGTCGGATCGGGTGACAGTTAATTTGTTGTTCGAACTATCACCCAGTCGGAGCTGAGGAAAGGAAGAAAATGTGAGATAAGGTGAATAGCACGGGTCGGGTACCAAATGCTAACTTTAGGGTGTGGGACTCAAATAACCCGAACCGGGGATAAAAGCATTGGGCTTCAAAGCCCGCTTATTGTTATATTCTTATAATAATTGGTTTTCTAGTGTTTTATCTGGATTGTTCTTTGTGCATTAAACATAGTTTATCTTAAATTGGTTTTTACTAGAGGTTGCAAATTAGGCGGGTCGGGTCGGGTCACGGGTCTAGATGGGTTTTTGGGTCTAGACGGGTCCGGGTCTATATGGGTTTTCTAGAAACATGGTCTAAACGGGTTAGTTCCGGGTCTAGATGGGTTTTAGTTGGGTTGACAAAGTTATTTTTCTTTTTATTTTTTTTAGTAAAAGATGAAAAAAGTTAAAAAAATAAAGTAAAATTTGACCCGCGAGACCCTAATTGTTATAGAATTTCACTTTTTAATTAGACCCATAACTTATGTAGACCCAACTAGACTCATCCCTACTAGATATTTAACCAACTAGACTCATGTTTAACCAATGGGTTTCAAATTGACACCTCTAATATTTACGGTAACTAATTTATGCAGCATTTGTTAACAACAACACCAGGCCTGTGATGAAACCTAAAGCTAGCCAATTGTCTGTGGATAGAATAAGCACCCTTCCGTCAAGCATTATAGAAAACATCTTATGTCTTGTACCAATTAAAGAGGCAGCAAGGACAAGTATCCTCTCAAAGGATTGGAAATACAAATGGACCAAAATTCCTAAACTTGTGTTTGATGAGGATGCGTTTGAAGTATTAACTCAAGAGTTTGAAAATGAGTTTGAAAGTGATAGGAGAAATATGACCAAGAGGTGTAGAACTTTCTATGCTATTTACCAAGTACTATTGATGCACCAGGGTCCAATACATGAATTCACCCTTTCTATGGAGGCAAGTGATACATGTGTTGAAATCGACCAAATAATATATCATTTGTCAAGGAACAACAATAATGTCAAGAAATTTACACTTGACATAAGAGAGTATAATGGATACTGTGTACCCTTATCTGTCTTCTCATTGCACAAGTTAACACATCTAGACCTCCGAAATTGTAGTTTCACTAAGCTCGCCTTTCGACCAACAATCAATGGATTTGTTAACCTTACAAGCTTACGTTTAGGTGATGTGGAAGACACGCCTGCAAATATGATTCTACATGTTATTTCCAAAGCTCCATTACTTGAGAGCTTCACTCTGGTAAGGTCTAAATTACTTGAATATCCATCTTCACAACCTTCCATTACTCTTAACTGAATTTTGCAAGCTGATGTAGATCATGCACCACTATAGTTATCGTGTATACACGGTTCCAAGAGAACTTCCGACCTCATTTGTCCACCTCAAGCACTTCTCTTTAGAAGGAATGATATTCTCTTACAAATATGGGCTATCTTTTCTTGCTCTTATGATGAGAAGCTCTCCTAACATTGAGAAACTTAGGCTGCAGGTAAATAAATATATGTATCATGTATTCTGTTTGTTTAGATTCATATGCTAAAATACACTGATATAAATAATAGTGACAGATGTGCAACGAATTTGAATATATGGACTCTGTCACATTTATAGAATATTCGGATATATGGTTGGAGCATTTAACTGAATTTGGGGTAAAAGATTATTGTAACTCGAACCCAGAATTGGAGTTTGTGAAGCTTATCTTGGTCAAGTCACCCACGCTGAAGAAGGTAAGCATATGGCTTGACGAAAGTGTTGATGTGAATGAAGAGGTGAAGATGTTAAGACTTCTCTTACGCACCCCACGTGCTTCACCGATGGTAGACATAATCGTCGAGCGTCTTCCCTAAAAGAAAAGGCGAAGTCTAGTTAAGATAATACTGGGAAATCGGGAAATGTTTTGGGAATTAATCTAATGTTGTTTGGCATGCTTTAGTTTCTGCTGTTTCCTTTTGTTAATTTTATTAGATTTCTGGTAGTTGCCTTCCTTACAAACGGTGCATGTACTCAGAGATATTTTGTTTAATTTATTTTCTATGTTCAGTCTTACTTGAAAGAACTTTTTGTATTCGTATGGTTGTTTTTGCCTCAATAACTTAAAGGCCAGGTGTAAACAAATGAAGAGTGATATATAAGCCAGCTTGTTTAGATGGGTCAATAGCATTAAGGGAATTGAACTTGAGTTTATACTGTATATGATTAGTTCAGTTTTACAAACATTTTGATGGACCTTAAAAATAGCTGATTAAGCTTCACTTGACTTGAGTATTCAGTATAAACTTGAATGAATCCATGATGCTCTAAAAAGATTACCAAGAGGTGTATAATGTTTAATGTTATTTTTCAAGTTATGTTAATGCACCAGGGTCGGATACATGAGTTCCCCCTTTCTATATTTCAACATATGACACATAAGTTGAAATCGGCCAAACTATATTTCATTTGTCGAGGAACAATAATAATGTTGATAAATTTACACTTGATAATTTGGCCTTACATGCGGCCTTACATAATGTGATTATCCTAATTGAAACTGCAAACTGCAGAAACTGACTGTTGCTACTTGAAGGGCAATTATCAGATAAGTACATAACCACTTTCAAATTGGGCATCCAAAAACCCTTATAAAGTTGGATATTAGACTGGTTGTCTCAACATGTTCTCAAGAGTTGTGTTTGGCTTATTTTGTGTGTTTAAGTACCGAATATCTTATATTAGACCCCTGAGTTCCACAGGGTATGCTATTAAACATAGTTAATCTTGCCGATGTTTGCAGCTTTGTTAATTATTCTTCCAGCAGGACTGAATTGCGATGAAAGCTCAGTGTTTGGGTTCAGATAGAATCAGCAAGCCTTCCTCAGTCAAAACATAATATAAAATATCCTATGTCTTGTACCAATTCAAGATGCAGTGAGGACGAGTATCCTCTCAAGGAATTGGAGGTATAATTGGGTCACAATTCCTAAACTTGTATTCAATGGGAAAGATATGTTCAAAAAATCAAACGAAGAAGACCAGCTGTTCATTTTGGAGAAAATATATGAAGAACCACCAAGTGAAAGAAAACATCTGAAAAAGAGGTGTAAAGCTTTCTATGCCATATTTCAAGTTCTATTACAGCAACGAGGGTCCAATACATGAGTTCACTCTTTCCATGAATGCAAATGACACCCCTGTTGAAATTGACCTAATAATACGTTATTTGTCGAAGAAAAATACTCTGAAGAAACTTGCGCTTCACCTGAAATATGTGTTGCGCTATACGATGCCCTTATATGTCTTCTTTGTGCCTGGTTTAACGCATCTTGACCTCCGAGATTGTAATATTGGCTGTCGCCTAACTTTTGATGTAATTGGGAGCCTTACAAGCTTATATATGTATAATGTGAACACCTGTACGGGAACAGATCTAAATCTGCTATCCAAATCTCCATTACTCAAGAGCTTAACTCTAGCAAGTTCTAAATTCTGACTAATATTCATTCTTAAGGGCTTTCACATCTTTATCTAAATTTATATGTTGTTGTAGTTTATATATCCAGACTATATATACAATTATCGTGATTCACAAGTGTTTACTTGTGATTGAACATTTGACTGTTTCGATGCTTTTGATCAAAGGTAATACTTAATTTATACACATGTTGTACAAATAGTTCAACTTGAATTAATTTTTCTACTTGCTAAAATTTGTATTTGCTTATAAAATAGCGTTTTGCTGAAGACGGGCTTCCAAGAGAGAGCTTCCATCCTTAAGCTAGAGGAAAATAACATGAATATTTATATTTGTTTTTTTTCTTATACTCACATAAACTAACCCAAGAAATACTGCAATGTCGACAGGTTCTCGCCGAACTTTCAGACAAGTATTCAGAGTCTGATATAGACTCAGTGACACTGGACGCTTATTCAGATATATGATTGGAGCATCTGAATGAATTTGTGTTTAGCAATTTTGGCAATTTGAATCCCGAGTTGGAGTTACTAAAGCTTATCTTGAGTCACCCGTGTTGAAAAAGGTGAAGATATCTCTTAACAAGGTTTTTAAGGATGAAGAGTTGGAGATGTTAAAGACACTCTTATGCTTTTCACGCACATCATCAGTAGTAAAAAATTTTGTTATCCGTCGTGTCTAAATATAAGCCTTATTGATTCATTTGTTCTCAAATTACTTTAGATCAGTCAACTTTCTTGAGGTTCTGATTGTTATTCTGTATTTTGTTAGGTTGATCTTTTAATTTTCTTTGTGAAGTTGAAAGTCATGCAGAAAGGTTTTCTTTGGCTTGTGTAACTTTCAGTGTAATGGTGGGTACAAGTCGTGCTGATTTTATCCCTGCGATTGTAAACAAGGCATCACATGATCTTGCTATTATGGATTGCATCAGTAGTGTTTGTTGTGGTCACATCTCTTTTGAGTATTATTTTCATTTATTATTTCGTGTCATAGTTATGTTCAATTCAAGTGTTGAAGGGGAAAACAAACCAACACTTCCTAGCTGTTATGTATATCATTGTTAGAGCATTTGGTAAGGTAACGAGGCACCCTCGTTAAACCTTAACCATTTGCACGTTAAAGAGAAGTGACCATACCGAGGGCCTTGGTTATCACCGCGTTAACGAGCATAGTTAACAGCTTAACGCTGTGTTAAGCTAGTACTTGAATTTAAAAAAAAAAAAAAAAAAAAGAAAAAAAAAGTGTTTCATTTTGCACCCTCAACATTATAATAGTTTATTGTGCAAAATATTATGTTATGGTATGCTTTATATAGGGGTTTTTAGAAATTCAAATTTCAAAAAATGAACGGGATATATGTAAAATTCAAATTCAAATTAGACAATGCGGGATAAACTTAAAATTCAAATTCAAATTGAAACGGGGGGATTTATTTAAAATTGAAATTCAAATTTCAAACTTTTACCTATATATAACCTCATACACTTGATTGTTTATACACACACAACACATAAAATTCACACACAATTCACACATAATTCTCTCCACAACAATGTCTCGCAAAGATTTCTCTCAGCAATTCCCAAGTAACCGTGACTTCTCCTAACAATTCCCAAGTCACCGTGACTTCTCTCAACAATTCCGAAGTGAACACGACTTCTCCCAGCAATTTCCAAGTGAACACGACTTCTCCAACATGATTCCAAATGAACCGGTGAACACTCCACCGGAAGACATCTTTCCGGTATTCACTCTGAAAAATGAAACGATACCCAATCCACCGGTTGTCCAACAACAACCCGATCAACCGGCAAACAATCCACCGGGAAGAAGCTCGTACGGAGCGGTTAAATAGAGAAACACAATACCGCTGGGCCATGGGGTTAGGCCCTATTCTATCAGAGTCTTCGACTTCAAGTGACAATGGCTATGTCTCAAATGATTCGTTTTTTTAATTTGTACTTTTATTCATTACTGTATCATAGTTTAATGTTTTAATTACCGTATCGTAGTTTAATGTATTTTCGTACGTTGTTTAATGTAACTCGTGTATTAGGTTTAATGTTTAATTTAATTCATGTTTTAAGTTTAATAGTTAATGTAATTTGTGTTTTAAAAGTTATGTTAGTTATTAAATGAAATATTAGTTTTAGTTTAGGGGTTGAATTTAAAAATAGTTTTGTTAAAGTTTGGTTATTATAACGGGGGGTTTTGGTTAAAGTTTGATTAAAGTTTAGTGGCTAATGTGGTGCTGACGTGCCACCAGATTAAAGTTTAACCTAGGTTACCTTACCCGTTGCTCTTAGAACTTTGGGCTAACCCTGATTACCCATCTGATTGGGATAATATCGTGCAAAGCACAAACTTTGAGTGACACGAATAACCTGAATTAAATTTTAATTATTTTAGTCTTTTATGCGTTTATTTTTTAGTCTGCATCCGCGAAGGGACTCAAAAATGAAACACATCGAGTTTGAAAGAGTTTCTGTATGTTTAGTGGTTTCGAATGCTTGCTGTTGCTACATTTTTTTTTTTTTTTTCGTGTTGTTTGCCTGTTGGCTGTTGCTATGTTAAAATCGTTCTACATTTAAACACACAAGACTTTTGGGCTGAAAACAAGGGGTGTTGTTGGGCTCATGTTCTGCAAGAGTTGTTAAAACAAGACTTTTGGGCTGAAATGTTTTGTTGTGAGTGGAAATAAAGGACTCTTGATTTTTATTCTTTTTTTTAAAAAAAAAATAAAAGTAATAATAAATAAAAAAGTTTTATGCATTTAACATATTTATGATTGGTGAATATAATATATCATGTTTGACTCAACTTTAGAGGTGTTATCGGGTTGGATTAAAAGGGTTATCGGGTATGTTGGGTCGGGTTGAGTCAGGTTTTGAATTTTTTAAAAGTGACCCGCAACCCGACCTGATTAAGAATCGGGTTATCGGGTTCGGGTGGGATTCGGGTCGGGTTATGTCGGGTCGGGTGATTCGGGTTATCGGGTGACCCGATTAAGTAAAAGTAAGTAAAAAGCATTTATTACAAGTGTCTTTAGGATACAATACTTGGTACAACATGTGTTTTCTTTGAATAGAAGTTAAAAGTGGTTGACTTTCTACTAGAACTGTTGTTGACTTGAATATTGTAATCAACAGCAAAACAGACCCCATAAAGCTTAATTGCTTATACGCATTTAGGAGTCTCTAATCTAAGTTAATAAAAAGCAAAATATACTAACAGAGGATTCTATTAGTGTACTAATAAAAAAGCAAGATCTATGGCATAGCATGTATAAGTTTCATGTTTGTTTTACTATTACTAAAATTATGTGTTCGAGTAGCAGTGTGCACCCATCTGAGGTTTCATATGTTTCTTTAGTTAAATTGACACATTAGTGTGTAGTGGCATTCCATAAGATGTATTGATATAACTCTTTAGTAATTTAGTGTATAGCAAGAGCTAAATGTAAAAAAAGGCACTTACTTCCTGTCTCTTACCTGACTTGGATTCACTCTATATTTTAACAGCATAGAAGCACAAATTATAACTCGTGTATTAACTAAAAAATGGAAAAGTGAGTTTTAGATCTTATCGAGTTGACCCGATAACCCGATAACATTATTTTTTTAACCTTAACCCGACCAGATAACACTATCGGGTTCGGGTCAAAACAACCTGATTAGTTTTTTTGACCCGATTTGACCTGACCCGATAAGCCTTATCGGGTTCAGGTTCAGGTCGGGTCAACCCGCTCCTACTAACACCCCTACTCAACTTGAAAGTATCCTAATCTTATGCATAACAGCACCCATCTCAAACTCATAATCTTTTTACTTTTAAGAGAACATCGTGACCTGTATGCACCTATTAAATTCTTTGTAATAAAAGACAAAAATTAACTTTACGAAAAGCAAGACCTTGTAAAGTATTTTCTTTGAAATCTTTGTCTTCGCGGTTATATTTGGGGATCTAGAATTAGGAGGATAATACAAGTGATTCGAGTTTAAAATCTTACTTAGGGCTGTAAACAAACTGAACGTTCAGTGAATATTTCATGAACCGTTCGGTAAAAAGTTCGTTTATGTTTGTTGGTTTATTAAATAAACGAACATGAACAGTATTTTACGTTCGTTTAGTTAAATGAACGAACATGAACAAAAGTCTCGTTCGTTCATTTATGTCCGTGAACGTCCGATTAAGCGTTCATTAAAGTTCGTTTATGTTTATTTATCTATTTATATTCATATATCATATATTTTAATTTTATAATTTAAAAATTGGTTTGTTTAAACAAAGCAACTATTTATAAAAAAATATATTGTGAAGAATTCAATAAAATTTATGTTTGTTTGTCTATTTTCATTTATGTTCGATCGTTTATGTTCGTTTAGTGTCTTAATGAACGGACATAAACGAACATGAACAATTCATTTTCTTAATAAACGAACATGAACAAGAAAATTCGTCCGTTTAAGCGTCCGTGTCCGTTTATTTGTTCGGTTAAAATTAAATGAACGAATATGAACAGGGATCCGTTCGTGTTCGTCCGGTTCGTTTACAGCCCTAATCTTACTGTCTCGTTTGTCATATTACATGATTTAATTCTCTCATGTCATACTCGTGAAATGACAAATGCGGCGGAAACCCGTGTGATAATCCGTTATCTCTAAAGCTTATTTGTAAATCACTATGCTCGATTAACATATCTTTTTGATCAACTAAATTATTATAACTAAATGATAATGATTAACTTAATAACACATACACATGCACACACCTATACTTGCTTATTTGTAAATCACTATCCTCGAGCTATGAGTATCTTGTAATTTAATTTTTTTGACTAATAATTTATTTCATTTATATGCTTTTTAGCAATAGTTTTACTGATTGGTTTGTTGTTTAGAGAGTGTAAGCAATGACAAAAGTTCGGTGAAACTTTGCTTATATGTTATTTGTTTGTAAAATCTATTCTTTTAATTGCATTTTTCATTAAAATGGTGTTTTTAAAGTATCATTGATTAGCATCTTACATACGTAGTAACTTGTATTATAAGGAGTATATTTTAACATTTGTATTTATCATTAAATGAGTATTTTAATAATGTATATTGATTATGCATCAATGCATGAATTCTTTTATTTCTGAAAAATAAGTTTTAGAGGTATTTAATGTTAAAAAATTATGTTTAATTTACGGGGATATCTTGCCTACAATTTTTGTAGCTAATTGTCTACAATTCTCCACAAAAAATACACAAAAAATTAATCAGGGACCCGCAAAAAGAACTCAGGACCCACAAAAATAGTCAGGAACCCACAGTTTGAAGCCCAATATTGTAGCCAATTAGCTACAAAATATTGTAGCTAATACATTCCCTTAATTTACTTATATATTTTAGGTTTTATACTTGTATTTCTGAATTTTTAAGACTTAGTGCATTAAATGCCTAAGAAAAGTTAAATATATTATAAAATAGTAAGATTAATCAACTTCTTTCGGGTTTATGAGAATGATTTTTTTTTTCTTTTAATCAAAGACTTCTCTATAAAAAGCTTTTGCTCCAATGCAAAAAGCTTTCAGAAACCACAAAATGTAATAAAAAGTATTAAAATAATGAAAAGTGAGGTTGTGAAGTTATGCCGGCAACTTGAGATTTACCAAGCTATAGCCGGTTTATGAGAATGATTTTTTTTTTTCTTTTAATCAAAGACTTCTCTATAGAAAGCTTTTGCTCCAATGCAAAAAGCTTTCAGAAACCACAAAATGTATTAAAAAGTATTAAAATAATGAAAAGTGAGGTTGTGAAGTTATGCCGGCAACTTGAGATTTACCAAGCTATAGCCGGTTTATGAGAATGATTTTTTTTTTCTTTTAATCAAAGACTTCTCTAAAGCTTTTGCTCCAATGCAAAAAGCTTTAAGAAACCACAAAATGTATTAAAAAGTATTAAAATAATGAAAAGTGAGGTTGTGAAGTTATGCCGGCAACTTGAGATTTACCAAGCTATAGCCAAAGAAAATTTTTAGGCTATGTTTGGCAAAAGTAGCTATGAGCAGTAGCTGTGAGCTGTGAGCAGTAGCCACAGCTCCTGCTCACCGCTCACAGCTTCATAAAGAAGCATTGGAAAATGAGCTTTCATAAAAAATAGCAAAGCTCACAGCTCTCATGCCAAACGAACACTAAAAATCAAAAAGCTCATTTTCACCGCTCATCGCCCCAAAAAGCTCCAAAAAACTTTGCGCCAAACATATTCTTATTCTCTAATGGTAAAAAGCTTTTTTGTAAGGGTTATTTACACATATAGGTAACGAACTTAGAAAAATTTCCCGTGTTATGTAACGAACTTTGAAAAATATTAAGTTAAGTAACAAAAGTTTCGAAAACCGTTAAAGTTAGGTAATTTCACCCTATCATGCAACTGGTGACCTGTTGACCCAATAATTATGTTTGACTTATATATTTAACCACATGAAACTGACTTTTTCCCCAAATACGTTTTCCCTCAAAATTGATAAGAACCCTAATCCCCATATACGCTAACCCTAATTCCTAATTTTCAGAAACACTAATTATCAAATCCATGTAATATTAAACATGGGTAAAGGTAAACCCGACAAGAATCGACCTTTCACAGTGAACCTAAAACATGAGTCTATTTACAATAAAACCGTTTGCTTATATAACCTATGATGAGAAGCAAATTACGGATCTTAGCTTTGAAGGTATGTCATTTGTTCAACTCTTTGATGTAGTTGATCATTTAGTGCATGCTCCACTTAAGAGACTTTATTATTGCAAAATAGGAACCCCATTAAGGATAGGTATTAAGGAGATTAGGAATGATGATGATGTTCAGGCATTTGTAGCATGTGGTTATGAATCAAAATGGGTTGTTGACTTGTATGTTGAACATCTAGATGAAGATGCTATAGAATGTAGGAACAGAACAGAAGCCATAGATACAGAAAAGGGATATGAGTCTAGTGATTGCTATTGTTCTTGTGATGAGGAGGAAGACTTAGGTGATGTTGAATTCTTTCATGAAACTGACGAAAATGTTGAAATTAAGATTGTGTCTACAAAAGACCCATTTCTTAATAAATTGTGCTCTAATAGTGGTGAGTTTAAGGGTTTCATTGATGAACCAATCAATGTTAATGACATAGAAGTCTTAGAAGCTAAGCCACACATTATTTATCCTAGGCATGATCCTACACAGGATTGGGATAAAATGGAACCTGTGCTAGGAATGAGATTTGAGTCAAATGAACAACTAAAACTTGCTTTAGCCAATTATGGTGTCCACAATGGGTATGAATTGTGGTTTGAAAGGAATGATTGGAAGCAGTTGTTAGTGTATTGTGGTAGGGATGTAGAAGCAGGTAGATGTGCTGGGGCTGCAACTTTAAAAAAAAGATCACAACAGAAAAAGTTAAAAGATGGTGAGGGTTGTTCAAAAGATGGTCAGGTACTAGGCATACCTAGCAACAAAAAATTGATAGACTTTGGTGTGAAACCATTTGAGAAAAAAGAACCCAAACATCAAAAGGGCAAAGGAAAGAATAAGATGCTTTGAAAGCATCTTGTGTTGCTAATGCTTATGGTTACAACAATGTGATTATGTAACTGGTTTAGGTGTACAACCTAGACCAGTGTAGAATAAAACACTTGTAACCATGAATTATCAATGCAATGTTAGTTAATTCACAACAAGGATACAAAAACATGATTTAAATTGCATTCAACAAGATTAAGTTCATACATTAGATTGTGTACAAGGCAGGAAAACAGACACTGCCTAACCTAAATCTAAGCCTTACACTACACAAAAAACCACACAATCTATGCCTAACAAACTAATCTACTTAAGTGCAAGTAGCAAGGAAACCAGAACAACAAAAACACATAGAATTGACTTTCAAAGGGTGACTTTCTTTAAAGCTTTTTTCAAGTCTGCCTCCAACTGTTCAATCTTTCTTTGACGATTAGCTTCAGCTTGAACTTCATGCCTTTGATTAGGATTGAGTCTGCTATACATCTCAAACAAGTGCATTTTGTACCATTCACAATCCTCCTCCGGATCATACCAATCCCATTTATCACATTTCTTCCTACCAGCTTTCTAAAATCAAGAAAATGTAGTGTATTAAACATTACAATCTATAAATCTTGAAACAAAACGTATCCTATACTTACCCATCGATTTTGGCAGCATATGAATCGTCTAGCAGGGTTGGTGGGTGTCCATGATGTTACCACCATTGATGGCCTATCACAATCACAGTTATCATCATACAAATAAAAAGACATGATTTAATTAGATTATTGTTGGGGATTGTTTTGAATTTTTAAGATTAAGATTGTTAGGGTTAATGTAAAAAACGGGTTGAATAAAAGGGGAAAATTGGGGATTGGGTATATAACCGTTACATATGACGTGGCATGTGGGCCCAAAATGGTTCCCGGTTAATTACCTAACTTAGACGGTTTTGCCAAGTTTTGTTACTTAACTTAATATTTTTGTAAGTTCATTACATAACACGGGAAATTTTTCTAAGTTCGTTACCTATATGTGTAAATAACCCTTTTTGTAATAGTGAAAACTTATCAAAATGTTGCTATACATTGTGTATGCTTTAAACTGATTCAAGAGTATAGTTGAAATTGTTGCAATATTTCAGAAGACATGCAAATGTGTATGTGGTTTGGCAGTTTTGTAAACATTTTGTGGCAATGGCCAGGTACACGCTTCTCTAAATATTGGTATTAACATGTAAGGATGTGCTACTATAAAAAAATAAAAAACAAACAAATAAATAAATAAGTAAATAAATAAATATATATATATATATATATATATATATATATATATATATATATATATATATATATATATATATATATATATATACACACACATATATATATATATAGGGGAACTTTCTTGCGAGAATCATCTTATCTGCAAGAACTGAGAGAACCACGAAAAACATACATACATGTCTTTTAAATAAAATAAAAATACATGCAAATCATCAATAATCATAAGCATCTACGTATGTTCTTTAATATTATCATGAAATCATCCTTTTTTTTCACAAAAATCTTACACACGGCCGCAATATTGTCGTTGTACGCCTTATAAGAACATATATGCACACCTTCAAAGAAAAACATTGTATTTTCAATTTCATATCAAATTCTTTAGAACAACTATGTTTTTTTTAAAACATATATGTTGTTTTTAGAACATATGTGCAAAAATACAATTGTTCAAGGCATGCATGTATGTTTTTGGTGGTTCTCTCAGTTCTCGCAGATAAGATGGTTCTCGCAAGAAAGTCTCAATATATATATATATATATATATATATATATATATATATATATATATATATATATATATATATATATATATATATATATATATATATATATATATATATATATATACACACACACATATACCAGAAAGTGACAAATGTTCTTTTTTATTTTTGTCAATTATTTATTTTTATTTTTTTCCCCAATTTTAACTGATGAATATTATGATCTAACTGGTTAGCATTGCAATATTTTTTCTTACAAAACTAATCAATAACGTGATTTGATGGAAAAAATAAATAAATAAATAAAAATAAAAACTTGTGAAAATTGTCAAAAAAAAGAAAAACAAAAAAAAACAAAAAAAAAAAAAAACAAAGAAAATGGATGAACACTGTGATAACAATAAAAAATTTCTTTAAATGAAAAATTAGCCACGAGTTTTAGTTTTATTTATCTTAATTTGTTATAAAAACTTGAGAAAAAATGTAATTAAGAAACCTACTTCGAATTGAGGATATTAGATCATGAATTGAAAAAATAAGATCTTGAATTGATATAATTAATCATGAATTGAGTGATTAAATCTTGAATTAACGTATTAGAACATGATTGAAAAAATTAAAATAAAGAAAAATGGTGCATAGTTGCTTAGAAAAAGGATGGAAGATGTAGTGAAAAAAGACGAAGAAGGTGTTGCCATGTGTCAAAAGCCTGCAGGCTTTTTTAATTTTTTAATTTGAGGAAGATGGAATAAAAATAAAAGAAGAATAAGGCATTGAATCAACTTTTATTCATGTTCGTTTATTTAACTAAATAAATGTAAAATATTGTTCATGTTCGTTCATTTTAAAATAAACTGAGATGAACAAACTTTTTATTTAATGGTTTTGAAATTTGCATTGAATGTTCAGTTCGTTTACGGTCATACAAAAAATCATAAAATATTGTATTGTTCTATTGATAAAGTGGGCAAAAAGTGGGCTAAGAAGAGCTAGAAGTTACTAATAGTATAACCCAGTTAGTTATCGGTGTATATCTTTTAGTCTCTTAGTTTTGGGGGTCCCTTTATACATCATCTTGTTGGTCTTTTGGGGATTGCATTTAGTTTGTATATTGAGTTATTGACTCCTTGCTTTATGGGTTTTGACCCAAAGAAAGACAGAAATTAAGGTAGTTTTTGGGGTCCCTTTGCAGATCATCCTATTGGCTTGTGGGGATTGTCTTTAGTATGTATACCATAATTCCATAAAGAGACATAAATAAACCTGTTTGAGAGATTATGTAAACGAGATTTATGGCTCTCTAAACTCTAAATGTTTAATCTACTTATGCGTACTGTTTACAAGCGTTCTTGTACAAAGTTTATGTACTTATACTACTGTTGGCGTATGTACACGGAAGGCACACAGCCTTCCGGATTACGCTTCGGCTTCTGACATTTTTCCGTTCGGTTATACTAACCGTCCGGCTACTGGACGGGTTTGATCCGAGGTGAACCCAGATTTTCAGGGATTTTGTCGGCCCACGTGCTCTGACAATTACCTAACAGGTATGGGAGGACACTATTTGCTCAAAAGTAAGGTAGTATAAATACCCCTATCTCATTTATGTCAAGACGACTAACACACACACAGTATTCACCTACTTTCTTTCATACCCTCCATTTTATCCTCCATACTTATTCTCACGCCGGAGTCGGTCTCGGGAATACCCCGAGGCGAGTCTGACGTGTTCTTTACTTGTGCAGACGGAGAGATCCTGTGCTCCAGACTACACCGAGAGACTTTGCTGAAGTGAAACAACAGCCGCAAGGTTTTACTTCAACAATTTGGCGCCATCCGTGGGACACCTCATCCATTCTACTAGCGAACAGCAATGGCAGGTTCTCCTCCTCCTCCTTTAAACCAAACCCCTCCTCCCGGACCCGGAGGAAGCGGACTCAACGAGGATAATAACCAGAACAACGACTCACCTAATTTGCAAGAAATGATCCTCAGTCAAGTAGCATCTTTGACACAACTAATTAAGCAGCATAACGCGCTGGGGGGAAGCGTCCTGAAACCCATTCGGTTAGATTTCGGAGATGAGGGAATTGGAGATAAGGGAAAGGAGAAGCCGGGGGTCAATGTAGACGATGACCTATGCAAGCCTTTTAAAGAGGTTGCCCGATCACCGTTCACTCGCCGCATAGTGGAATTCACTGGTTCCAACTACGCGATGCCGTTACACATGAGAATCTACGATGGAACAACCGATCCCAATGATCATCTTACACGATTTGCGGGAGCGGCAAATGGGGGTGAGTGGCCAATGCCAGTTTGGTGTCGAATGTTCCAACAAACTCTAGACGGGGCGGCAGGAGGATGGTTCGAACGGTTAGAGCCTGGTAGCATTAACAGTTGGGAGGAATTGAGGGAACAATTTTCTAACAGATTTTCCCTCCGACGGAAGGGAGCGAAGGATCCGACAGAAATTACAAAGATAGTGCGAAGGGCTCATGAGTCTTTACCTGATTTCAAGGAAAGATGGACAAATGAGGCCAGCTATATTGGTGGTGTTCCGGAGATCATGAAAATATCGGCCTTCATGGGTGCTCATAAATGTCCAACTTTAGCCAAAAAGTTTTCAGACAGGGTCCCAAAAACTGTGACCGAGATGTTTACTCGGGTAGATGATTTCATTCGGTCAGAAGAAGCATACAGGAATACGGAGTTACCGATGGGTGAGATCCACGATCATAACAAGAAGGGATATGGAACCTTGAGCCGCGAAAAAGTAAAAGGAACCTTTGGAGACCGGATGCGTACCGATCGTAGGAATGATTACAAACCCAGAGACATTCGTCGAGACCCATATCACCCTTATGTTCCTCCGAAGAACACCCATGGTCGCAACGATTTATCCCTTTATGATAATCGAAGACATGAGCTGTTCAGACAACCGTATAATCGCCCCGGGCTAGGATCCCTGGTCAAACCTCCGAGAGAAATACTGGCTACCGAGCATCACCTGAATTTGCCTCGGCCCCCTCCCACTGGCAGCCAGCCGAGGAAAGAGAACGAAGACAAATTCTGCGAATACCACAAGGAGCGCGGTCACCTAACAAATGATTGCTATCAGTTGAAGAAGCAATTAGAATTTGCCTTGGAGTCTGGCAAGCTAGATCATCTTTTGAAGGATGCCCGAAAGCGTGAAGGCGGAAACGGAGGTGATCCACCTCGAAGAAATGACAGGGGAAAAGGCAAAGTGATAAACATGATCAGAAGCTCGATGGGGGAAAGGAAGAGAAGGTATGAGGAGCCGGAGGAAGAATGGATGAACGTTCCAATAATTTTTCCTCCTATCCGGACATATGACTTATCAGAAGAGTCTTTGATAGTAGAAGGTCATATCGCGGGGTATTTGGTTCGGAGAATATATGTAGATGAGGGATCGTCCGTGAATGTTATGTATGAGCATTGTTTTCGCAACCTCAGCTCTTCCATCAGATCTGGTCTTCAGAAAACGACCACCTCATTGATCGGTTTCTCCGGCGAAACCAGTAAACCTTTGGGGAAAATTGAGCTAGAAGTACGCTTCGGAGAACATGGTCTAACCCGGAGGACCGGGATGAACTTTTGTGTAGTACGATCACCCTCTCCCTACAACGTAATTCTGGGGAGAATGGGAATTAAGGAACTCAGGGCAATACCTTCGACAATCCACTCCATGGTCAAGTTCCCTACACCTAACGGAATAGCAACTTTGAAATCTCGGCCTCCCACCATTCTAGAATGTAGAAGGTTAGAAGAACGGCAGACCGAATACAGGCCAAGAGAACAGAAACCCCTCGAAGTGGAAGTCCGAGAAACGAATCATACGGAGGAAGTGTGGGTGAATCCCTCCTATCCAGATCAGCCTCTCGTGATAGGTACAGGATTCTCGAAGGAATGCCGAAGGTATATAATAGAGTTGCTGCGGAAGAATCAAGATGTGTTCGCCTGGCAACCGTCCGACATGACCGGAGTGCCAAGACGGATAATAAAACACAACCTAAACGTAAAGGTATCGGACACACCTGTGGCCCAAAAAAGACGAAGTTTATCCGCAGAAAAAAGTCAAGTGGTGCTTAAGGAAGTGGCAGAATGGCTGCAAGCCGGAATAGTCCGACCGGTTAAGTATCCCACGTGGATCTCTAACCCGGTATTGGTAAAAAAATGTGACGGCAGCTGGAGAATGTGCATCGACTTTAAAAACTTGAACTCCTCATGCCCAAAGGATTACTATCCGCTGCCGGAGATCGATTGGAAGATTCAGTCGGTCGTGGGGTACAAATACAAATGTTTTCTTGATGCATATAAGGGTTATCATCAGGTTCAAATGGCAGAGGAAGACGAAGAATAAACCGCATTTTACACAGAACCTTTTGCTACACAAAAATGCCTTTCGGCCTTAAAAATGCCGGAGCGACTTACCAACGCTTGGTTGATTCGGCATTCCAATCACAAATCGGGCGTAACCTGGAGGCTTACGTTGACGACATGGTGATTAAAAGTAAGGACGAAAAGGAAATGCTGTCAGACATAGCCGAAACCTTTCACAACTTGAGAAGAATTAATATGAAGCTAAACCCAAAGAAATGTTCCTTCGGGGTCGAGGAAGGAAAGTTTTTGGGATATATGGTGACGTCCGAGGGGATCCGGGCGAATCCTAAAAAGACGAAGGTGATAGCTGAAATGAAATCACCTTCGACTCTCAAGGAGATGCAGAGCCTGAGTGGAAAACTAGCGGCACTAAATAGATTCTTGGCACGATCAGCAGAAAGGTCATTACCCTTCTTCGAAACGCTTAAGAATATCACCAAAGAAAACAGGGAACAATACCGTTGGACCAATGAGGCCGAAGAGGCATTTCAATCTCTAAAAAAGCTGATTCTGGAGCTCCCATCCCTAGCAACCCCAAATCCGAAGGAGGTACTATACATATACTTGGCAGCCGCCAGGGATGCAATAAGTGTCGTCCTTCTGACGGAGAGGAAAGGAAGGCAACTCCCAGTACATTACGTCAGCCGGACATTACATGAGGCAGAAAGAAATTACCCTGCCATTGAGAAGTTGGCCTTATCATTACTACATGCATCTCGGAGGCTGAGGAGATATTTTGAAGCTCACCCTATAAAAGTTATAACTGATCAACCGATAAAACAGATCTTGAGCAAAGCTGAAGCATCAGGAAGAATGACCAAGTATTCCGTCGAATTAGGAGCATATGACATAACATACATCCCCAGAAACGCCATGAAAGGTCAAGTTCTAGCGGACTTCATTTCCGAAGTTCCGGTTGGACACGAAGATGTGAAAGTAGAGGTTAACGTAGTATCCGATACTGCGGAGTGGGTATTATATACAGATGGGGCATCTAGTAAAAAGGGCGCGGGGGCCGGTCTAGTTCTAATAGGCCCATCACAGGAAGAACACACTTATGCTCTCCGACTCAAATTTGAAAGTACTAATAACGAAGCCGAATACGAAGCACTCTTGGCAGGGCTACGTATAGCCCGAACGATGGGGGTTGAGCGGATAGACGTAAGGGTGGATTTGAAGCTGGTAGCTAGTCAGATCAACGGAGAATTTTTAGCCACTAAAGATAGCATGATTCGGTACTTGGCGAAAACAAGAGAGTACATAAAAGCCTTTAAGAAGTTTAAAATCCGGAACATACCACGTACTCAGAACCAAAAGGCAGATGTTCTAAGCAAGCTTGCATCCGTAGCCTTCAACCACTTAACCAAGGAAGTGTTGGTGGAAGTATTGGAGAAACCTTCAACCGAAGAAAAAGGGGTGAAAGCTATTGTGGAAGAGGAGGAAGAAAATTGGATGACACCAATCATCCGGTGCTTGGAAGAAGGTATCTGGCCGGAGGATCAAACGGAGGCGAGGAGTCTCCGGATGAAAATTCCCCAATATGTTATGGAAAATGGGGTCCTATTCAAAAAGTCATACCTAAGCCCTATGTTACGGTGTGTAGGACCCTTACAGGCCAATTATATCATCCGGGAGGTGCATGAAGGGTCTTGCGGAATGCATTCCGGACCAAGATCGGTAGTAGCAAAGCTAATGCGACAAGGGTATTATTGGCCGACGATGCACAAGGATGCCCGAGAAGAGATTGACAAATGTGATTCATGCCAGATACACTCCCCAGTTCCTAAACTGCCCAAGACCATTATGACCTCCATCATGGCTCCATGGCCCTTTTACCAATGGGGAATGGACGTATTGGGACCACTACCGGAAGCACCAGGAAAGGTAAAATTTGTCATAGTCGCCGTGGATTATTTCACTAAGTGGATAGAGGCAAAGCCGCTGGCTAGAACCACGGGGAAGGAAGTTAAGAAGTTTGTATGGGACAACATCGTCTGTCGCTTCGGACTACCGGGGATCATAGTCACAGATAATGGGACGAATTTTGTACACGACCCCTTCAAGAGTTGGTGTGAGAAATTGAAAATCAAATAGATAAACACAGCCGTGGCACATCCGCAGGCCAATGGTCTGGTAGAAAGGGCAAATGGTAGCCTCATGCATGGGATAAAGACTAGGTTAGGTCGTGAAAGAGCCGGATGGGTGGACGAACTACCAAACGTCTTGTGGGCATTCCGAACGTCGCTAAAAAGAAACGCCGTTCAGTTTAACGTATGGTAGCGAAGCTGTCATTCCGGCAGAGATTGGTATGCCAACACATCGGACAATGATGTTTGACCCAGAACTCAATGAAGAAGGACAGCGTCTCAACCTAGATCTACTACAGGAACGAAGAGAAATGGCGGCGATAAGAGAAGCAAAATATAAGAAAAAGGTAGAGCAATATTACAACCGAAGGGTTAAGCCGATCACGTTCAAAGTTGGGGATTTCGTCTACCGGAAGAATGAAGCAAGCCGTGTTGAAAACCAGGGAAAGTTAGGCCCAAATTGGGAGGGGCCATACCGAATAATAGGGGCTTATGATAACGGCTCCTACAAACTCCAGACTATGGAAGAAAAAGAAGTTCCTCGTACTTGGCACGCGATCAACCTTCGCCTTTGTTTCCGTTAGTATTATTAACACTTATGTATAATTATTGATGGCAATTAAAGCTTCGTACTAAAAGAGGCGAATTTTCACCTATGACCATGTCTCAAATTATAAATTAAACGGATCGTGCATAACACTCTGTCCTCGTACGGATCGTGACTAACACTCCGTCCAAATTAAACGGATCGTGCATAACACTCCGTCCTCGTACGGATCGTGACTAACACTCCGTCCAAATTAAACAGATCGTGCATAACACTCCGTCCTCGTACGGATCGTGACTAACACTCCGTCCAAATTAAACGGATCGTGCATAACACTCCGTCCTCGTACGGATCGTGACTAACACTCCGTCCAAATTAAACGGATCGTGCATAACACTCCGTCCTCGTACGGATCGTGACTAACACTCCGTCCAATTAAACGGATCGTCCTCGTACGGATCGTGACTAACACTCCGTCCAAATTAAACGGATTGTGTGTAACCTTCATCTAAAAGGTACGTTCAAATATGATTAAGTGCTCCGTTCAAATATGATCTGGACATAACGCTTCATCTAAAAGATACGTTCAAATATGAGGTTCACGAACAAAGCAAAAATAAGCATGAAAGGAGAAATTTAAGCATAACAATTACGTCATCCGGATGTCCGGAGGAAAATTTTCATACATAAAGACCTACGGTCATAATTACAAAAAAGGACGTTCAAAAAACACGTTATTACAGCTTCTGATACAACCTAAACTACATCTTTCTCAACCCCTGATCCGGGGAGAGTGGTAGGCTTATCCTGTGGCTTCAGGTCCCCATCCTTCGGTTGACTGGCCGAGGGCTTCGGTTGCCCTTCCTTCGGTTGGTTGGCTGGAACTGCTGGCGGATCAGGATAAAAGTTCATCAAATCCCCCAATGGTAGTCGATGAGCTTTGGAAATCTTCTTCACAAAAGGATACTCGGCTTTGAAAAGTTTGTGATACTCTTGTTTCCAAAGGGATGGGGCATCCATGTTCAACTTCTTGACCTTCCCAAGTATCTGCTGAGCTTCCTCAGGTTTCCTTTCGGCTCTTACTCCGTCAATAAACCCACCGGAGTAGGACAAACTGTATACTCGGCCTAGACTCTTCTTGTATTCGGCACTTTCAAAGAGTCTGCGGAAGGCTGCCGGAAGGAGCTCTTTGACGGTGTTGTGACGGACAACTTCGGAAGAAGCTAATTCCGTTACACGCTGCTTGTTCTCAGCGGTCAAACGGTCGACCTCAAGAGTTTTGTCCTTCAGTTGCTGCTCAAGCTCTTTGATGCGAGTAGCTTGGGTGGAGGAGACTTTCATCCAGTCATTCCTATCTTTCTCCATTTCTTCCAACTGATCTGTCAAACCCTCTGTTCGGGTAGACGCTGCAGCCACCTCGTCTTCCAACTCCCTAAATTCCTTCAGAAGTTTGTCAAATTGACCCCTTACTGAGTTACGTTCCTCCTCGGTATCATGCAATTGATCAACCAAAGAACCACAACCCTGGTGCACGGCCTCCAGCTCCCGGAAGTCCCTGTTCAGTTGGGCGTATCTAGCAAACAACTCTCCCAAGAGGGCCACCCCAGAACCCACATTCACATATGCCTGCCGAAGAAGCTGGTTATTGTTCAATCCAGCTAAGGCTTCTTTCTCGGCAGGGGTGGCGAGGTTGTTAATCATCTCGCGGCAGGCCCGGAAAGAGTTCATCCGAACGTCATCCCTCAGCGTCCATCCGGGGATAAAATACCCACCAGTTTTGTCAGTATGACCCTCTGAAAAACCCAATGACGAAGATTGTAAATAATGTAAAGATAAAGATAAAAAGTTTTTTTTTTTTTTTTTTTTTTTTTTTTTTTTTTTTTTTTTTTTTTTTTTTTTATAAAATGAACGTACCTTCGAGAGTATCCGGATTCTCAGTGGATGGATGCTCGGAGGCATGATGTTCAGATTGGGCTGTACGAGCAGAATGATCTGAGATCAAAATGGCACACATTAGACAAGTATACGGTACATGGAAAAGAAAGAAGGATGACGATGACGAAGAGAAACAAAAAATTTTTACCTTGAGAGGGAGGCTTTGACCCTTGACCATGGACTCCATCATTATGGGGCTCCTCCACTTGCTCGTCCGGCTGAAGAGTCTCGTTATTATCGGCCATGTTCTCGTCCGGATGAGCAGCAACCCCCGGACTGTCTGGCAAGCTCTTCGTGAACGCTGGGTTCTGCTTGGTTAAGAGGATTGGCATCAACGGTATGATCGTCAGAAATAACGACCTCCTCATCAGCCAGGTTCCTTCTTTTTCTCTTCTTCGGGGCTTCTCCTCCCTCAACGGCTCCTCTCTTCTTAACCACAGGACCTCTCTCCAGTTTTTTGCGTTCTTTTTCCTCTCGGGCGGCGACAACCTCCCTATCTTCCTTTTCTACAATCTTTTGAAGTCTTGACTTATCAGGAATTGGGTCGCTTGGGGACAACGGAGGCGTGGTCCTATTGAGTCTCTCATGATTCTCCGGTAGTGGATTTCCCGAGCTTACGACTGTGCCCTCTAGGGACGGAAGTTCAAGATATTCCGACATGCTGAGAACTACAAAAAAAAAAAAAGAACAAAAGGAAAGTAAGGACGGAATATATACATAGAAAAAAAAGGGGGAAGACGGAAAAGCCAGTCAAGCAATACAATAAGGACTTTAAATTACCATGCCCCTCAGCATCTCTTAGAACAACCTCATGACCCGGGTTTTTGAAAACGGAAGAAAGCCCGGTCATCCAAAGGAGGCTAGTCGGAGGCTTACGAAGATAGATGAGTTTACTGGCGAGCTTGCGCGCATCGGCTTCCGAGTAGTTTTCAGGAAAAGGGTCACTGATCTTGGAATCCTTATGCCTCCAAGGCATAGCATGAGGAATTGCCCTTCGGTCTATTAAGAAAAAGTGATCTTTCCAATGCTTTAAGCCGGACAGAATCTCTTCGAAACATTTTTTTCGCCCTTTTACCCGTTCGGCTTTCGAAAGAAAACCAACTCCCTTGTTTACACAACCGGTAAAAAACCCGAAATAAGGGGACCGTGGGATTAACATTCAAACTGTAACACCGGAGCTCGAAGAGGGTCACCCTATTTAAACCTATCGGAATGAGCTGAGAGATATGTACCCTAAAGTAATCTATGACGGAGAGTAAAAACGTAGAGAAAGGAATCCTCACCCCTCCAATTCTTAGCTGATGTACATATATACCTATCCTAGTTTCCGGTAATCTATCCATTGTTAGACCGGAGGGGGGAAGAGTGGGATTTAGATCTCTAGGGATGCCGAACTCTATGATAAGGTCATCTAAGGTGTCCTGGCTAAGTTTAGACACCTGGATGTGCATATCAAATTTTCCGAGAGGGGCAGTGGATGAAGGTCCAGGTCTATCGGTAATAGGTTGACTCACCGGTCTGTTCATTTCCCCGGGTTCACTGATAGTCATAACTAAAAGATGCCGAAGGTTACACGAATAAGATAATTACAAAAAGTAGGGAACGCACCTTACTAGAACAATGAACCGGACGCTCGATGAGGAGTTATATGTGTGTGTGAAAACGTTTCGGAGAATTGTACAGTGAATGGTAACAAATGGGGAGAGATGCACAGATATATATAGGGGACGTCATGAAAGAACGCGAAACGTCGCGTCACACAGTAACACCCCACGTGGAAGAAATAGAGATATTTTATTTTATTCGGCCCATGGGCCCGATTATTTCAAAGCCCAATTGGTGTTTGTAACGAAATCCCTTAATAGAGTCCTCCAGACCATCCGTTAATCAGTATCCGTAGCGTTACGACATAAGCATGAATTTCCTTCAAGTATTGAACCATCAGTTTAAAACCGATACTCCAATACTGGGGGGGACATGTTGGCGTATGTACACGGAAGGCACACAGCCTTCCGGATTACGCTTCGGCTTCTGACATTTTTCCGTTCGGTTATACTAACCGTCCGGCTACTGGACGGGTTTGATCCGAGGTGAACCCAGATTTTCAGGGATTTTGTCGGCCCACGTGCTCTGACAATTACCTAACAGGTATGGGAGGACACTATTTGCTCAGAAGTAAGGTAGTATAAATACCCCTATCTCATTTATGTCAAGACGACTAACACACACACACAGAGTATTCACCTACTTTCTTTCATACCCTCCATTTTATCCTCCATACTTATTGTCACGCCGGAGTCGGTCTCGGGAATACCCCGAGGCGAGTCTGACGTGTTCTTTACTTGTGCAGACGGAGAGATCCTGTGCTCCAGACTACACCGAGAGACTTTGCTGAAGTGAAACAACAGCCGCAATGTTTTACTTCAACAACTACTCTATAGCTATATGAGCATTGGTTCAACTTTCTAACCACGCGTGACGCGTCCCCTTTTAAAGACACCACTCTCAACGACCACACATGGTTTGCACAAAAATTGAAGAATTTAATGGTTTGCACAAAGATGCCGATGGTGGATCCAGTTCTTATTACACTCAGTCTCATCTTACCGATGCAACCACTTCGTATGTTTTTATAGTGTTGCTCGTTCTTCATTTAAGCCCTTAAATTTTCCGCTCATACTACCATATTGTTACAAGAATAAGTATGAGTAAATGCTTAAAAAAAATATTCCCTCCGTCCCAAATTTATTGTCCAATATTGACTTTTTTAGTCTTTCTTCTTTAACTTTGACCTTAAATATTTTTGTGGGTGTTATATAATATTTGATGCAAAATATATAAATGAATTGAGTTTTAAGTCTATTTTTCAATGGTATAATTTTTCATCAAATATTATATAATAAAAAATATATATTTGTGGTCAAAGTTATACCATTTTGACTTTAAAAATTTAAAGTGGACAATAATTTTAAGACGGAGGGAGTAACATTTTCTAATCATTTAATCAAACAAACAAATCACACTATTTTCAAAAATGATCTTAGAAATGTTATAAGAGGGAAAAGATTTCAAAATTAGATGGTGATATGTTATGATAATGACCAACCAACCGAAAGGTTAATTTGACATTTTTGCCTTTTTTTTTGTTTGGCTTTTCTTAATTTCAAAGTTTTTAATATAGGTTTAATTATAACATCAAACATGCTTGTCCTATTTAAAGTCAAGTTAAAGTATACAGGAGCAAGGGAAATCACAAATATATTGTATTTTTTGTTGCGATGATTACGCGAAAACACCAATAATGACAAGAATGTTAGGCATCCATCCTAGGAAAAAAAGGTGTTTGCCATTGTATATTAAAAGTGATTATGTGATTGGAAATTATACTTAAAGTTAAGAAAAAAAATGTGTAACAAAACAAGTTGTGAACGATAAATCTTGACTGTGTTTATGTTGTTTCAAATCGCGGCACTTTGATAGAGTCGTTTCCTAGTTGTTACAATTTGAAGCTATTTATAAATTTGTTTTTCGATTCCTAAATAAACTAATACAACAACAACGATACTCAATCCTGCGTGAGCGAGGTATGAGAGATAGATAATGTAGATAGATTGTACCCATACACTTACGAATGTGTAAACCCGAGAGTAAAGAGTCTGCTTTCAGAAAGACCTCCAAACCTAGTAACTTTTCTTGTACCCATCTAACTAACATTATACTAGTAGCATAAATTCAGATTGCAAAACTAAATTTATCAGCAACTGTTAAAACAGTTTTGCAAAATACATTCAAAGTTCAAGTCTCCTAAATGAAGGATATATAATGAAAGTTAAGATCACTATTTGCCCACTTATTTTGGCTTGATTTATAAGCATGTAGCTCAACAACCTGGCAACTCTAACGGACAGAAAAGCGCAAAAGCATAAAGTCTAAAGACTGATTAAGCTTTTTAGGCATGTTACTTTACTTTCCGTTTAAACTAATATCACGCTTATATTATATTCATACAACCATAATACATACTACATTTTAAGTGCAAATACTAATACACACTTCACTTGTTCCCGATCGAAGTAAAATACATTTAGTTTAGAAGATTTGGTGGTGGCAAAATGTGCAGGTCGAGTAATGGGTCAAAACAGGTCACGGGTCAAATGGGTCACGAGTCGATCCTACTAGCTTATAGCAGCTTGTTGTATTACTATATACAATATTTATTTTGCATTGGATCTAGAAAATTAGCAACAACATGGGATTTGATTTTGGGAACAAGAATTACAGCTAGCGAACGCGATTATCATTGTACAATAATCTCTTGAATACATAACAACTTGATCCTTAAATTAACAAATTAGCTTAATTACGCTATTACATCTCAAACGGATGCATTAAAGCTACGCGAATAAAAACTGTTCTGAATATCAGAACGTTTTTTTTAGATACATTTCATAATAACAATTCGATTGATCAATCAAATGTATGCCTCAAGAATTTACGAATACTCCTCATGAACCCGAGTTCACGTTGTGTCTTAATCTCCTCTTGTCGATGCACGAAATTACTCTTCTCATGATCAAACTTATGTTTTCTTACGACCACATTATTATTTCTATCATTCCGATGAATATGATGATGATACTGGTGGTGGTGGTGATGGTGGTGCTTGTTCTCATGTTTAACCTTAACGCGCTTCGCGGGCGCCTCATGTTGAAACTTCTCAACATCAATGTGAGAAATCTCGGACCTCGGGACCACAAAAGGGTTCAAAAAATGTCTGTATGGGCGGCTCTTACCAAACCTATGCGACATCCTATGTTGTTGATTCAAAAAATGCCTATTAATAGCATGAAACCTCGCGTAATCTGAACGCGGGGTTAAATCAATGATGTTGTCCTTTCTATTGACATGTGTAGTTCTGGTTCGCTCTGATACCATGTTTTTCTTTTCCGTTGGTAAAGCAATAATAGAAGACTCAGACTCAGACACCAACGTTGAAGATTTTTCAACATTGGTTGTCCGCGTATCGGCTGATGATTGATCTAAGGAGATACGAGCCGTCGAGACGGCGAATAATAATGTGAATACGGTAATGGCTGCAAAATTTGCGTCCATTGTGTTTGTGTGTCTTTTCTTGTTGGTGTGTTTATGGATATGAAATTTGATTGTGTGTAATTTGTTGGGTTGGTTTATTTATAGAAAGGTTTGTTTGGTGGTAACGGGCAGCGGGGATATCGGGGTACTTTACACGTGATTGGATATTAGTGGATGTAAAATAATAGAATCTAAAGTGCCGTTGGAATCATTGGGTGAAAATAAAGATAATGTAAAACGGTCTTATATTCAAAATTTTATTGATGATGATTGCGTATTTTGGAAGTATATGAATTTTTTTTGAACAAATTGGAAGTATATGAATTATTGTTTTGTTACTTAAGAATTGTCTTATTAAAATATGTACATCTTTTGGATCTTATACAGTGGGTCAATAGATTTCAAACGTGTAGAGTATGTTTTATGTGCGCGCTTGCCTTTTAAAATAATGAGTTTTGCTAAATATAGTTTTAGAAATTAAAAATATATAGGTGGTACATTAGGGAGTTTAGGGGTTATTACAAAGACTTTTTTCTTACATTTGAAAGGGTTTTCAAGTTAAACTTGATATTGAGGAAACTAATATAGGCCTTGTTAATGGGTTTTGTCATAGTGGTAGTTTATTGAACAGTGCATAACATGTTGGTAGTGTATGACGTTTTTCGTGATGTGCAAATCACTTTATCAAAGTTTTTATATCATTTCGTACACCTCTTCACGAAAACTTATATCCGAACTTGCATTTTTATACATTTTACCTTTTACGTTTATTTATTATTATTATTTTTTATGGCTTATTATTTGTTAATGGTTCAGGTAGCAGTGACATCTAATTGGACAATATGATGACCATGAACTCCACCTGTACCTCCTCCCATTCCACCTGAAGTGGTA
Organism: Artemisia argyi; assembly: GCA_030686995.1. Classification (NCBI taxonomy): domain Eukaryota; kingdom Viridiplantae; phylum Streptophyta; class Magnoliopsida; order Asterales; family Asteraceae; genus Artemisia; species Artemisia argyi. The sequence goes on along the minus strand of CM060687.1, from coordinate 162,059,725 downwards.
AAAGTCTCGGGCGGGACTCGACTTGAGACCTCCCTTAGCTAAACCACCTCTCCCCAAGCTCCTAAAGAATCTTAGTGGTCAACTGAGCTAACCCAGTTATCTACATTTTACGTTTATTAGTTTATATTATTAGCCTTTGTATACGCCGCAAATCGGCGATAATAAATGGTTTTCGTTGGTTTTAAAATTATAATGGTTTTTCATAATGAATACAGTTTTAATTTTGTAGTTTTGAAAAGAAAGTGTGTTTAAGGATGTATTTGGTTCATGGTCTTTGATGTGGGTCTAAAGAATCATGATAAAAATTGAATGTTTGGTTTATGGTAGTGGCCGACTGGCCGTTAATTTTGAACTCAATCCTTAATATATGTTATCTGTTATCCGTGGCCAAAGTTCGATTACAAAACCACTATATTTTTCTCACTTTTCCTTTTACGTAGGCCAACTATTTATATCCACCATTTTTTTTTTTTTTGGTCATTAACTCTTTTGGGCAAACCTTTCAAAAAAAAATTCTTTTGGGCAAATGACTTAAATAAACCCAGATTTTTTTTCCTCAATCGCATAAACCATTATCTTTATTTGGAAAAAAAAAATTTTTTCAAATATAGGCTGCTCGACTGCTCGACTACTCAACTCCAATTTTATTTTTTGCTTGAGTTCACTTTTCGCAGAGAGAGGAAGAAAAAAAAAGTCACGAGATCTAAAGGCTGGGAATCAAGTTTTTTGTTTTTTTTAGTCATTAAACTTTTTTTTATATATTAATAAATTTTAATTTCAAATCTTATATCAATTTTTGCTAGAGGGCAAACGGGTCGGGTTATATCGGTTCGGGTCATGGGTCATACAGGGCGTTTTTTTTAAATGGGTCTAACGGGCTAGGGGTCAGACGGTTTGGGTTGGGTCGACCAACTAAATTATAATGTTTTCATATTTTTTTACGTTTTCGTCCGTTTTCTTACGTTGTCATCCGTTTTCTTACTTTTTTTGTTCATTTTATTTACGTTTTCGCCCAGTTTTTTTACGTTTTCATCATTTTTTTACGTTTTCATCTGTATTTTTACGTCTTCTCGTGTTTTTTTACGTTTTCGTCTGTTTTTTTACGTTTTCGTCATTTTTTACGTTTTCGTCGTTTCTTATGATTTCATCTGTTTTTTTTACGTTTTCGTCTGTTTTTTTACGTTTTCGTCCATTTTTTAAGTTTTCGTCTATTTTTTACATTTATTATGCTTTTTTTTTTAACGTTTTCACTTTTTTTTTTGTTCTTTTTTACGTTTTTGTCCGTTTTTTTACGTTTTCATCCACTTTTTTACGTCTTCGTCCCTTTATTTACGTTTTTGTCTGTTTCTTTACGTTTCCATCGGCTTTTTTACGTTTTCGTTCGTTTTCTTATGTTTTCGTCCTTTTTTTGGTTATTTTTTGTCCTTCTTTTACGTTTTCTACACTAACTCACTCAAAGATGCTGTTACGTTCAACTACTCGATCCATATTTTAACCTTCCACTTATGTATGGATTTCAAACATTTCTACAACTAACTCTCTTTAATCTAAAAAAGACACCATCCGTATACATGTTTAGGGGGTGTTTGAGTAAGCTAACTCTTAATGGCTTAAGCATTTCCCAAAGGCTTATTAAACCTTATTTCACCATAAAAAAATCTCATAACCTCTTATATATAAGCTTATTGAAACATATCTAAAGAGATAAATAGTCCGAAACACAATATGCTATTAAGCTTTTCACATAAGCTTACCCAAACAGCCCTTTTTAATGATCCATATCTATTAACCTCTTCAAACACCTTCTGCAATTCTAGTGGTCCATAGCTAAACGCTCCAAAAAAAACTCGTCTTCAAATACAACCTTAAGCTAAATTAACTAACTAATACGTAGCATATCACATAAATAACTAACAACATCATCCACAGTAGCTGAATTCATTTATATACCGAATGACACAAATACGTAATCAAATGTCACAACTAACCACAAATATTTAATCTAAACTAGCAACTGAAACAAATAATTCAACACTAAATGCGCAAACACGAAAACGAAAACGAAAACGAAAACGAACCGTAGCCTGACAAAACGTCAAAAACTTGTGGCTTTGCGTGAAATAACAAACAAAGAGAAAATGTATCAAATAAACAACTAATTAAAAGTACAAATTAACTTCAAATATAACTAACAAGCACTAAATTTGGGGTTATGAGTGAGTGAGAGTACCTCAGAGCAAAAGCACACACTATGAGTGTGTGAAATGACAGTTATGAAGAAGGTTTGGTTTATATATAAAGTGTTTAATTGTAAACGAGTCCTTTATCTCTTACTTTTTACTCTGGTGTGAGTGGTGTCTATAGATTCACTTTTGTATAGGATTGGCCCATTTATTTATTATAACTCTCTTAGTCTTAATTTTATTGTTATTTTTCATTTCTGATTTGTCCTAACATTATTTCAATTGCTGAAACTAGTAGTTGAAATTGCTTAAATTTACAAATGTATCACTAATTTTAATTTTTATTTACAAAACTCAAGAAAATAATTAACTAATTGACAAATGGTAAAATTGTCTTTACGCAACTTTTGTCAAAATTAAAGTTGTAATTAATGTATTTTTATTAACTTGTGTATTTTGTGTCTTATGGACGGATGGAGTACTACTTTAAACATTCACTCTTTTTGTGGCGTCGATGTTTTAGACAAATTTACCCAAGTCATGTCACATGATTGTTATAAATATTTTCATGTTCCTAACCATAAACTCTCGATCGTACTTTAATGTAGAAAATATCATCACCAACATGCAAAACTTTCCGTACAACTACAAGACATTTATCATCGTTGCTTAGGTAGTTTTTATGCTTTTGCTTTTATAAGGATTCATAAATATCTTAATTATTGTAGTTTCACCTCTTGAATTTGTTATATTTTGAGTAACATGTGTCTTATTATAATCATATGTGAGTAGCTTTTTATTGTTTGTAGTAACTTAGATCTTTAATAACTTGTGTTTCTTCTTATTTAAAATAGATTAATTTTGATATGCTTTTTATCATTTGGATATGTGATTTATTTGCAACATGTAAGTCAATTAGATCCTTATTTTTTGAAATCATCATTTTGAATGTTAAATTGAAGTGTGAGTTTTGTAATAATTTGGTCAGTGGGATTTTAGAAATTGCACACATTTTTGCTTATTTAAAGCTTATCAAGTGTTTTGATACTGTGATTACTGGGATTCATACTTGATTTTTGAAATGGAAATCGATAAGCACACTTTTTTTTTTTTTTTAGTTGTTAGTTGTTCAGGTAGCAGTGACATCCAATTGGGCAGTATGCTGACCCTGAACTCTACCTGTTCTTCCTCCTATTCCGCCTGAAGGGGTAAAAGTCTCGGGTGAGACCTCCCCTAGTCAAACCTCCCATCCCAAGCCCTAAGGAATCTTGGTTGCCAACTGAGCTAACCCAATTGGTTTTAATTTTGAATACTTTATTTTGTGTCGGTGAAAAGGAGCATGATGATTTTATAGCCATCGATGATCAGTATACCAAATGGGCTTCATCATGTATGATATTTATAGGCACATATCTCTTCCAAGAGAAAACGCAGAAGTTACATACAACTCTTCTATACAATGTACATAATCTACCAAAAAGAATGGACTATTATAAAATATTTTGCATTGTCTAGTACATGTTTGTATCATACTCTACGTTCTTACAAAATAATCTAGAAATAAAACTAAATGGTAGCTTACAATGCCAGATTGCCAACTATAAAAGAAAAACATATGTGAAATAAGGGTAATTTGGACATATAGAAATTTCATGAATAAATACAACAATATGTCCCTTTTGAGATAAACATCTGAAACAAGAGAGAATATGCCACTTCTAATAAATCTAACTACGAGACCCAAAGCATTTAATACTACTAGGGAGACACTTGCTGTTGGAGCATTTTCAAATGCTTTCCAGGTGTTAAAAAATAATAAATAAACGGCAACATAATTCATCCATGGCAAACCGCTGCGAACAAAGAATTTCCATTGTTCATTACGCTCATTATGTTGGATGTCCCTCAAAAACTTTGATTCCATCTTTCCTTCTCTTCGAATAGCCAAGAAACATAAGAAGGAGACAAGAACAGTCGATATAAGTCCAAAGGCGATCTAATGTCTAGGCCACACGAAATGGATAGAGAATATAAGGATCATGGACACTTGTATGCATAAACCAGCAGATGCGTAAACTCGAAGAAAGAAACCACGCATATCCAGCAGAATACCCAAAGTAAACGAGAAAAAGCCCAAAATAATCAACGTGCTTAAGTATCCGATTGTTGTTGGGGCATCTTCGAAAACTTTCGTTCCTGCAGCAACATAAAGAGCAAGGATAGACAGCAACACAAATGGTAAATCCATGCGAACAAAGTATTTCCGTATAATATCTTCTTCTTTATACTCTTTGTCATTAAGAACCTGCAAAGATTGAGATCATTAGATAATGTTTTACTTTCTTCGTAATACAAGAAAGGGTCAAATAGAACTAAAAAACTTTTTTAATAACACTGATAACATCATATAAGATAAGTTTCCTAGTCAGGTTATTTGGATGATATATTACTATCCTTCAGAATGTAAGTCATATGTGTTTTGATTTGGTATCCGTATAGTACGTGATCGTGAAAAAAAATCCAAAGCTATCAAATTATGAATATAAACGAACTAAAAAGCAAGTAGTATAATCTTAAATCAAGGATTATGATCGAAGTTTTACCGCCATTGTTTAAGTGATCAGATTTGATGCAATGCACGCCAAATACAAATCAAATCACACCCTCCTAACCTGAAACAAAATCCAATTACATCATAAATAGACAAAGTGACTAAAAAACAATGAGAAAATGATGCTTAGACAACATATTTCCCTAAATTTTCATTTGATCCAGTCACGTGTCTATTTGTTAGGCATATATGTAAGTTATATCAGTACGGAATAAAGGATAAACTAATAAACCATCCTGATACATTACAACTTCCTAGTGCATGTTCAAAGAGTGCTTATTCAAAAGAGTTTATCAGCTTATTTAGGAGTGTGGAAAGTAACTTTTCGAAATGCACTATTGATTCAAAATGCATTCTGAAAGACTGAAACAGCACAAGCCTACCCAGTTACCCAAACACCCCCATTTGTACTCCATACTGATTACGGGAGTATGTTTCTAACAGCATGGAAATTCTTCTATAACAAATTTTAAAGCCAGCGAAAAATTAGGATAGTAATATACATAACAAAGCAGGACGGACGTTAACAAAGAAACAACTCCCAACAAAAAATCCAAAACAGGTGAACATAACCCAAATCCCAATGATACTACTCTGTTTAGCTATTGTTACTGAAATAAGTAATTATATTTGGAAGGCAGCTGTTGCCATTCTAGTTACATGAGGAAGATGGAAGACACTAAAATCACTTTGAAAACCTACTTACAAAATTAATGGAACAGTTTGTTGTAAGAAACGTATCAAAACCCCTGATTGAGCTAATCAAACTTAAATAAGCCAGCATTGTAAGTGAGTAAATTGCCAAATATTATTCCTTACAAACACGAATAAAAACTCAAAGATGCTGCTACGTTCAACTACTCGATCCATATTTTTTAACCTTCCACTTATATATGGGTTTCAAACACATCTCTACAATTAACTCACTCTTTAATTTAAAAAAGACACCATCCGTATAATTATTTAAGAGGTGTTCGGGTAAGCTATCGCTTAATGGCTTAAGCACTTCGCTAAGGCTTATTAAAGCTTATTTCACGCAAAACAATCAAACAACGCATAAGCTCTTATATATTAGCTTATCCAAACACCGTCAATGAGATAACTAGTATTTTCAAAACAAAATTGGCTATTAAGCTCTTCATATATGCTTATCCAAACACCCCTTTTCAATGATCCATATCTATTAACCTCTTCAAATACCTGTTGCAATTCTAGAGGTCCCTAGCTTACTTTGTGGCGAGTCGGACACATACATGTCTATCTATTACATTACAAGTAAGCGTATGTGCGATGTAACGGATATCACATTCCCTAAATTTATTACAAGCGTTTATTTATTTATTTACTCAAACCAAGTTTTCTCCATTTAGGCTATGTTTGGCAAAACTAGCAGTAGGCCAAAGCGTTTAGTAACATAGTTGTAAATGACGTAAACACGTTTAAACAATATTCAAAAGCTAAAACCTCATTTATTATATTCATAAATAAAAAGGCTAAATGCTCCAAAAAGCTAGTCTTCAGAGACAACTTTAAGCTAAAGTAACTAACTATTATACAAACGTAAATAGCCACCAAAAAAATCAATGTTTCAACACAAAATTCAAAAAACCGGATGACGAAAACGAACCTAGCCAAACAAAACGCCGAAAACTTGTCGCTCTGCGCGAAAGCACAAAAAAAGAGAAAATGTATCAAATAAAAAAATGATTGACAATATAAATTAACTTAAAATCAACTAAATTTGGGGTTATGAGTGAGTGAGAGTGCCTCAGGGCAAAAGCACACACTATATGAGTGTATGAAATGACGGTTATTATGAAGAGGGTTTGGTTTATATATAAAGTGTTTAATTGTTGGGATCAAAGTTTTACTATTTTATCAAGTCTTGGTCATTTGTAATAATAGGTTGCTTAAGTTATTATTTACTTACATTAATGTTATGTTACAAGTTTACTAGACTTAAGGTATTAGGTCCATGGGCTTGTAAGCCCACACGAAATGTAAGTGGAAGGAGAGGGAGTGTTGCCCTAGCTCCTTCCCTATAAATTGAAGCCTTAGGTCTCATGTAATACTTGGTTGGTTATTTGATATCTTAAGGAAACTCTTGCATTTTTATTTCTCTTATTCATATAATCACCCAAATCCTTATATCTATCTCATTCTTGTTTGTGTGAAATCAATATGGTGACCTAACAAGTGGTATCATTCGCCATATGAAGGTAAAGTTCTTGTTTTCTCTTAGAAACCGATCCTAAAAGTGTTTTTTATTTCATTCTATTATTGAATCTTTTGCAATTTCTTGTTTGTTTCTTGTTTTATATCACATATTTGCTTACAAATTCGTGGTACAAAACACAACAAACAACAAATTTCAACATTTTCAATCAAAAGACACGATTTTGATTTTTGTACTAATTTTCGAAAACATTTTTATTTTTGAAAAAGTTTATCAAGTTTTCAACTTTCTTCTAAAAATCATCATTTTATACCTAAAAGTACAAAAAACTTTAAATAAAAACGCGTTTTTGGTTAGCTTTCTTTGAAAACATTACTCGCCCAAGTTTCGAGAACGTGATATTGTCCCTATTTCGAGATCTCTACATATTGCTTCCAATCGACTTACGAATTGTGGACTCAGTCTTTTCTCTCTTGTATAAGAAAGAAAAGTACTTCGACTTTTAGATAACTTTCGAAATTGTATAATTTCGAAAAGTGTGTGCGTGCTTTTGTGTTTTCGAAATTAAGTCATTCTTTTCGAAATCACATCTTTTCGAAAACTCTCCTTACTTTCGAAAACCTAAGTTTCGAAATCTCTCCTTAGTTTCGAAATCACATACCTTCACTAAGTTTCGCAAACCTAAGTTTCGAAATCTACAAAAATTTCGCAATCACAAGTTAAGTCAAAAGTTTCGCAATCACAAGTTAAGTGAAAATTTTAGCAATCACTTAATTAAGCAAAGTTTTCGAGATTTTGCTAAACTTATACCTTCTACAAGATCCATCTTTTCACACAAGTGTTTCAATATGTCTCAACCACCGTACTACAACTTTAACCATCCTCAGCACCATCAAAATCAACAGTATCATCAGCAACATCAACAGTATCAACAATCACCACAATATTATCAACAACCGGTTTACTCACAACAACATATTCTCATGCAACAACATCAGATGGTTCCAATCCAACAATCCTATCCCATGTCACCACAACAGAGCCAACTTCCACCAAAACCTACTCACTGGTTTGACAGGATGTGTGAAGTCATTTCAACTCAACAATCCAGACACGAAGCAGGATCTATTGACACCCCACCAATGCTAACACCGGGAAATTATATTCAGTGGGCAAGTCAATTCTTAAGGTTTATTGAACTCAAGAAACCCAATGGTAAGTACATGAAACAAGTTATCCTTGAAGGACCGTTTCCTTGGCCTGTTAACTACGTTGGCGGTAACCCATCTGCTGATCCTTCAGTAGCTCCAACTGCTGTGCTTGTTCCTGAGTCTTCACTTACTGCTGAACAACACCACCATCGTGAAGCAGATGAGTATGCTATGTCTTACATACTTCAAGGAATACTAGACATCATATTCAGAAGTGTTGATGCTCAGACAACTGCAAAAGCTATGTGGGAACACGTCCATCTACTTATGCAAGGCACACAATTGAACAAGGAAGACATGGAATCTAAACTTTACTTGAAATACACTAAGGGGGCGTTTGGTTCGCCGTAATCTGGCGTAATTGGATGTAATTGTAATTTGATTACATTACGCAGGCTGTTTGTTTCGCAGAATGGATGGAATTGTAATTCAGATTACATTACGTAGGCTGTTTGGTTTGCGTTGTAATTGTAATTCAGTCATTACAATTACAACAAAGGAGGGAATTCAGATTACATAGGATGTTGGATGGAAAGTTTTGAATTACGTTGTAATTCAGAATTATTATTATTATTATTATTATTATTATATAAATATTAAAATAATAATATTTATATAATAATAATAAAATAATATAATAATAATCATATAATAATAATTATAATTATAATAATAATAAATATTTATTATAATAATAATATAAAATAATAATAATATAATAATAGAAATAAAAATATAATATATAATAATAATAATAATAATAATAATAATAAATATTTAATATAATAATCCCCTTGCACTCGTTGCTCAATCTCATGCTGCACATCCTCCGATGTCTAATCATGCTTATGATCAGGAACATAATTATTTCAGTTACCAGACAACCTCCTACTTCACAACACGCTTCTACTCAACTTGCTCCATATGACAACCAGGATAGCATGTATTACTCTAATCATATTGAAGATGATGATGATGACGTCAATACGTTGAATCAAGGACTTGCTCTTGTTGCTCGTGCTTTTAGCAAATTCTCCAACAAAACCAACAACCGTATTCGTTCTTCATCAAATACAAGAAATCAAGCTGTCGTTCAAGATGGTCGAGTTGAGATTCAGAACCGTAATTCTGGACGTTCAGGTGGGTATACTGGAAATTCTGGGTATGGACAAAGAGTCAACAACAATGGGGGATTCAGAAACAATCCAGGTGCTCCTCAGCGAAGTAATGACAATGTTGCAAATAACAATACAGTATCTGGGAATGCGATATGGTGCTACAACTGCAATGAAAAAGGTCATATTGCAACAGCATGCCCTCAACCAAGAACCCGCGGCAGTCAGTTTCACAAGCAGGCATTACTTATGGCTCTCAAAGATGAAAAGGAAGGAACTTTCAATGCTCACGAGAACAGTTTCATTGCTAATGCTTACAACGATGATGATATGGAAGATCTTGAAGCCAATGCAGCTGTGATGCTTATGGCCAACATGCAGGAACATCAGTTGAATGATTCAGGCCCAGTGTTCACCACTGATGGTTTGTCTCAGGTAAATGACCTAACCACATGCTCCATAGAATTTAATGCATCACCCTCTGTTTCTGAATCAGATCAGGCGCAAGTTGTTCCCTCTGAACCATTTTTATCTTCTCAAGAGGATGAACAATTAGACACAGTTGTTATATTTGATGATGACACTGTCGTATCATTTGATGATCCTATTGAGCAAGACAAAAATGACTATATTGAAAAACATGAACCTTCTTCTGATCCAGCTCCTGACTGTACAGTTATGGCCAAACAACTTAAAGAACAACTTCTTTCTAATCACATAATGGACGAGCAAACTAAAGTTTTGAAAGAAAATGCCGAGTTGAAAAAGGACATTGAATGTTATAAAATACAACTTTCAAACTTTCAAAATGCAGTTCATCGTGAAAAGTGCTTTGAAAAGTCATTTCAGGAATCATATGTCAAAGAACAAAATCTTCAAAAGCAAATATATGACATAATTGAGTCAAACGGTAAATTGGTTTCCAAACTGGAAAATGAAAAACATGATCATCAAAAACAAGTTGTTCAACTCCAACAGGAACTTTCAAAAACACAAACAGAGGTGACAACTTGCAAACAGGAATTTTATGAACATAAAGTGCAAAAACGAGAAAAAGAAAATACTTTAATTGAAGAAAATCTCGTTCTCGAACGTCAAATTAAAGCTTTTCAAAATATCGTTTATAAACATGGGGTATCTGTAACGACAATTCAAAAGTTTACTTTAAAACCAAGACAAGATAAAGGTTTTGCCCTCGGCGATTACAGATCCACTTTTCTTCGCACTGCATTCAAAACAATTCCTAAGCTGTACAGTATGGACCAATTGATGGATAATAATGTTGTGCGTGTTATTGTACATAATACTGAGGAAGAATACGAACTTGAAGAAAAGAGTCGATAAAAAATGAGTCAAGTTGAATATTGCAAACCATATGATTACTCAAAAGCTCCTCACATTTCAAAATCTTTTGTTCCGTCAAGAGAAATACCTGAGAAATCATGGTATGTAACTGAGTCTTATGTTTCATCTTCCGATGGAGCTCCTGTCAAACCCGTGGCACAAGTAAATGGTCCATTACCATCTTCTGGTAATGTGACACCATTACCTACATGCTGTAAAGTTTTAGACTATGTTCAAACATTCATGAAAGGCATCGATAATTTGGAAAACGTCATTGAACATCATTCGCAAATTAAAATTGTTACTTTTCAATCAGCCTACGAGCGGGAAAAGCGAGACATTTTTCAAAAACAAATTCTGCCTTTAGTTCAAAATTTGCGTTATTGTGCTACTCGTTGGGAACAAGAACTCCAAAAAGAAGTTTATGATATGAAAGATATTTTCGCTCTTAATGAAAATGCAATTTTGGTTCAACAACGCAAAAACCGATTTTTGAAAACAGATTCTGATCGACTCTTGGAAAAACTTCTCCATGCTGATATTTATACTCTCATCATGAATGCTCTCTATTATTCCAGCAATGCTACGGTATTTGAAGATTACTGTGCTGATCTTGTTTTGTTGAAGTCACAAAATGAAACATTGAAACATAAATATGAAACGTTGCGTCAAAACAATGATGATGTGATAAACAAACTTTCAAACGAAATTTGTCAACTCAAACAAAAGCTTGATTGGTGTCAAGCTCAAAGTATTGAAACTGAATTGCAGCTACGAAGTAAAAATGCTTTTCTCAAAGATAAACGTCTTCAATATGAAAATGAAATTGCGGAGTTAAAAATTGAGAACGCTGAATGGCAACAAAACCGCGATGACATTTGTTATTGCAATGGTTTACTTGAGTCTGATATTCAGGATAAAAATCACATCATCATTGATTTGAAAGAGAAAATTAAGCTACTTCAAAAAGGAAAGTTTATTGACACCACTGTGATAGCACCAGGAATGTTTCAAATAGACAAAACAGATAAGGGTAAGCATGTTAAGAGTTCTAATGTTAGCTCTTCCACTTCCACAGGACTAGTTTCCACTAAGAGCGTTAGCAGCCCAAAGCCAAAAAGCGTTAAGAAGACTAAAAAGACTAGGCTCTCGCAACGTAGAAGAGGAACACTAGAAGTGCAAGAAGTAGAAGCTCATCTTAGGAACTCGAATAAAACTCATGTTGCATCTGATTTAGATTCTAATCTGGCAAATTGTAATCCCAATGTAACGAATGCTGAGCGTTCTAATGTTTTGAATATTAATGCATCTTGTGTGTTTTGTCATCAAAGTGTGTTATCTGGTGATCATACCAAATGTGTAGCTAATAATCTCTTACATCGTAAAAAGAAACATAGATCCGGCTTTCCTTCTAGGTCCACTAATGCCTCTAAGTCTACCTTAGGAAAAACGCCTACTACAGTTTCAAATGATGTTGTAGTCAACCCAAGAGCTGCAATCAACAAATCTAGGAACACTCCAAAAGCTAGTGCATTCACTAAAAACAAAGCAAAAACTAGTTGGAACTGGCAACGTTGGTTACAATACAAACCAAATTTTAAATGGATTCCTAAATTGTTAAATATTTGTGTTTCTAACCAACAGGAATCCACAATTTTCTCGGGTTCCACCCTTACTTCTGTTCCATCTCTGTCATCTTCTTTTGATGCAGGTGGTTCATATCGTTCTCTGGATTGTTGATAGCGGTTGCACCCGACATATGACAGGCAATCTCAAACTGTTAAATAACTTTGTCTCAAAGTTTATTGGAACTGCCAGATTCGGGAATGATCAATACGCTTTAATCATGGGTTACGGAGACTACATGAATGGGAATATTGAAATTAGCAGAGTATATTATGTTGAAGGCTTGGGTCACAACCTCTTTTCAGTCTGTCAATTTTGTGATGGAGATTAGAAGTAGCATTTCGAGAGAAAACCTGTTTTGTTCATGATCTACAAGGCAATGACTTGATGTCAGGCAAACGTGGCACTAACCTTTACACAATTTCAATGTCTGACATGATCGCTTCATCTCCTATCTGTCTTCTATCCAAAGCTAAAACGACTAAATCCTGGTTATGGCACAAACGCCTTTCTCATTTGAATTTCAAAATGATGACTGATCTCGCTCGTCACAAATTAGTTGAAGGCTTTCCAAGATTCCGTTATGCCAATGATCATCTATGTCCAGCCTGTGAACAAGGAAAAAGTACTCGTGCTCATTTTCCCTCAAAACCTGAACACAGTCCTAATCATGTTTTACAAATGCTTCATATGGATTTGTGTGGTCCGATGCGTGTTCAAACGATCAACGGTAAACGCTACATCTTAGTAATTGTTGATGATTACTCTCGCTGGACTTGGGTTTATTTTCTTCGAAGTAAAGATCAAGCTCCTCAAATGATCATCACCTTTCTCACCAAAATACAAGTTCAGCTACGCAACACAGTCAGAATTGTAAGAATTGACAATGGTACAGAATTTAAGAATCAGACTCTAAGGTCGTATTTTGAGAAAGTGGGAATTGAACATCAAACATCTATTCCACGCACACCCGAACAGAATGGAGTAGTCGAAAGATGCAACAGAACGTTAGTGGAAGCTGCTCGAACGATGTTAATCAATGCTCAATTACCAGATTACTTATGGGCAGAAGCTGTTTCAACCGCTTGTTACACTCAAAACCGTTGCATGATCACAAAACGCCATCACAAAACCCCATATCAGATTGTTCACAAAAGGAAACCAAACATCAGTCACTTTCATGTATTTGGAGCTTTATGTTACCCAGTCAATGATCGTGATGATCTAGGTAAACTTAAAGCAAAGGCTGACATTGGAATATTTATAGGATACTGTGAAAATTCAAAAGGCTATCGGATATGGAATCGTCGTACTCGGGAAATTCAAGAAACTATTCATGCTAATTTCGATGAACTCACTCAAATGGCTTCTGAGCAAAACGGCTTAGGACCCGCAACCAACCGTCTTAACTTTCTGGTATCTTCAACTGAACCATTATCACTTTCTCGTAAAGAAGTGGAAACCTTGTTTGCTCCATTGTTTGATGATACGCCTGTTAACCGTCCATCTGAGGCCACACCAAATTCCGCTGCACATCTTGATCAATATCAAGTACCTGATACACCTCAACAAACAACAACTACTGTTGGAAGAGACAGTCCTCCAGTCATATCACCTACAACAACAGAACAAACCGGGTCCAACTCACGACAATCAGCTGAAGATTCCATACCTTTATCAGTTCCATAACCCGCAGGGCATGACCCAGAACCATTCATTAACCCATTTGCAAATGCTCAACCTGTCCCCGACATTGCTGAGTCATCTACACACAATTTGGGTCCTGCTCACTTGCGAGATACTTATCAACTTCATCCCTCGACACACAAATGGACTAGAGATCACCCCTTAGTTCAAATTATTGGCCATCCAGATGCACCAATTATGACAAGAAAACGCCTTCACACAGACGGTAAAACTTGCATTTATGCACTCACAGTTTGTGAAACCGTACCTAAAAATGTCAAGGAAGCTATGACTTATGAAAACTGGATTGAGTCTATGCAAGAAGAATTCGAATCCTTTCAAAGATTAGAAGTCTGGGAAATGGTTGAAAAACCAGAAGGCATCATTGTCATTGGTTTAAAACGGATCTGGAAAAACAAACTGGATGCAGAAGGTACTGTCATACGCAACAAATCACGCTTGGTAGCAAAAGGTTACTCTCAAGAAGAAGGAATCGATTTTGAAGAATCATTTGCTCCAATAGCTAGACTTCAAGCTGTACGGATATTCTTAGCATTTGCTGCTCATTGGAATATGATTGTTTATCAAATGGACGTGAAAACGGATTTTCTAGACGGTCAACTCCGAGAAGTAGTTTATGTCAGTCAACCTGAAGGATTCGTTGATCCAGAACGTCCCAATCATGTCTACAAGCTTAAGAAGTCTCTCTACGGTCTCAAGCAAGCCCCCAGGGCATGGTATGATAAGCTTTCTAAATTCCTGTTGGCTAATGATTTTACTCTGGGCTCGGTGGATCCAACACTGTTTACAAAAACATATGGGATGGACCTATTAATTGTTCAAATTTATGTCGATGACATTATTTTTGCTTCAACCAACAAAAATTACTCAATGGATTTTGCAAAATTAATGACAGATAATTTTGAAATGTCCATGATGGGTGAACTTACGTTCTTTCTAGGACTACAAGTTCATCAATCACCCCGTGGAATTTTTCTAAATCAGTCCAAATATGCTCTTGAGATTTTAAAGAAACATGGAATGCAAAGTTGTGATACTATGAATACACCGATGGCCAATTCCACTAAACTAGATGCTGATATACATGGGACTCCTGTTGACCCTACCAAATACCGAAGTATTATTGGGTCCCTCATGTATCTCACATCTAGCAGACCTGATATTGTATTTGTTGTCTTTATGTGTTCTCGCTATCAGTCTAATCCAACTGAAAACACCTCAATGAGGCAAAAAGAATCCTTCGATACATAAAGGGAACCATTCACTTGGGGGATCTGGTATCCGAAGGATTTTGGTTTTGAACTAATAGCTTTTTCAGACGCTGACCATGCAGGATGCTTTGACTCGCGAAAAAGTAGATCAGGTGGCTTACAGTTTCTTGGAGATACACTTGTGTCTTGACAATCAAAGAAGCAGGACTGCACTTCACTATCATCTACAGAATCTGAATACGTGGCTATGTCTGCTTGTTGTGCTCAAGTCATTTGGATGAGATCACAACTTAAAGACTATGGCTACCTATTCAATAAGATTCCGATCTACTGCGATTCAAAAAGTGCTATTCCAATCTCCTGCAACACGGTTCATCACTGCAAATCCAAACACATTGATCTCCGATATCACTTCATCAAGGAGCATGTCGAGAAGGGTACAGTTGAATTATATTTTGTGGGTACTGAGTACCAATTGGCGGACTTACTTACAAAACCCTTAGCTCCATCAAGGTTTGCAAGTTTAGTTCACCAAATCGGTATGCGATGTTTGACACCAGTGGATCTGAAAAAGTTTCTAAAACAAAATTAAAATGTCAAACATCAAAACTTAAACTATCTTTGTAAAATAAATTTTCCTTTATTTTTCATAAACCTCAAAAACACAAAAAACTATTTCATTTAAAAAAAAATCGCAAGTATATCGCTTTCTTTCAACACGTTGTCATTTTACAAGTGTTGAGGGGGAGACACGCTCACATTTTTAATTATGATTACTTGCATATTACCTTGGATGCGTTGTTTCGGGATTTCATAAGATATTTCATATCTCGTTTCCTTTTCTCAAAATGTTGTCGTAAGGTTGAATGTCTTTAATTATCGCTTGTCAAACTAACATCATACTTTAGGACTCACTTAACACATTATTAGTAGTTAAGGGACTAAAATTGACATATTTCAAAAAGTTTCAAAATCACAAACATAAAACAAACTGTTGGCATGAATATTACGATATTTAATCTAAACATCCTCTTCATGTTTTGATGATGACAAAGATGTAAGTTACAACATATAACGTAAAGTGCTTAAGTTACTTGTGATCACAATTCTCCTATGCATTCTTACGTCAACAAGCCTCGACATCTCACGTCTCTAGTATGCTTCAACAATCACTTAAGGTATGGATAAACAAGTGTTTAATACATCTCATGATCAAAGGTGTATTTAATTAACTAATACAAAGTTTATTTAATAATATAAACATATTATATATTTTTGAAAAACACTTTTGGTAATAAAGAAAAATGTTTTAATCATACTAAATATATGATTTCAAACTTTTAACCAAAATTAGTTAGTTTTTCACCAAATAAACTTTCCCCACTAAAAGACAGAAAATCTGGTCGTTTCAGTAGGGCGGCCCCCTTAATTTTTAGGGGACCGGCACACAATTAAGGGGACCGGCCACGCTCCCCTGTCAGATTTGGTCAGAAATTTTTCCCTATAAATACCACCTCAAACCTGGAATTTTTCTCACCTTTTGCACAAAAATTTTCAGATCCAATTCTCTCTAAACATCCTTCTAAAATCCTTTGATCATAAGATTATTAATCTTTGTTTCAAGTGATCCAAGTTCTCATCACTCAAAGTTTAAGAGAAGAATCCTCCCTATCATAAAGCCAAAGATGTATTAGGATCTAGTTAGTGCTTATGTGAAGTTGTGAGTTATATATATATATATATATATATATATATATATATATATATATATATGTAATAAGTAGATCAAGATGATCTTACTTAGTAGTGATTTAATGAGTGAGTAAGATGTAGTGGGAGGAAGTAGTAGTGTGGAGAAGACATGTAGTTGTGAAGATGTAGGTGTGTGATTAAGTAGTGGAGTTTAGAAGAAGTTGTGATGAAGTTGTGAAGTCATGAAGACGTGAAGAAGTTGTGAAGCCGTGAAGAAGTTTAGAAGAAGTTGTGATGAAGTCGTGAAGTCGTGAAGTTGTGTAGAAGTTGTGTAGTGATCGAAGTTGTGTTGTGTCACACCCCCAAAATCGGGTCCAGTGGAAGCATACATGTAGCTAGGGTGTAACTCAATTGGTATCTCGACAAAAGTTCAAAAATGGTTTGCACTTGAATCATTTTGAATAAAATAGTTAAATCAAAATGTTGAATTTACATTGTTAAAAGTAATGCGGAAGTAGGCCCTTAAAATAGTTTAAAACGGTCCCCAAATGAATAATCAGAGTCTTCTATGACCATGCCATGCCCTGCCAAAACCTCCTGTAGCGTGCCATTGGTTATAACCTGAAAATACATGCTAAAGTGTCAACACAATGGTTGGTGAGTTCATAGAGTCTTGTGAAAAAGAATGTAATGCATATGGATGAAGTTGTCCCAGCAAAGGCATCGTAAATTCACTCAGTTGCAAGTCCCGCCATAAGAGACTTGTAACCTGTGTGTTCACAACCCACTGCTAACATATATAGTATGAGTAAAACATGTATAAGTTCATCACAACAGTTAAGCAATTAGTCGTGAGTCTACACTTCATATCCGAAGACCTCACGTTTGTATGTATGTCTCAATGGTCATCTAACAACTTAATTTGGAGCCACTGGAAGTTTCACAATCATGTATGTATGATTACTGGGTGCCATTTCCCAAAGTATAAAAGATTTCTGGGTGCCATTTCCCAAAGTATAAAAGTTTAAACGTTTCAAGTATCAAGTAAGTATTTGTGCATGTATCAATCATGTATGTATGAAATCAAGTATAATGCAATCAAGTATAAGTGTTTTCAAGTATAAATGAAATCAAGTATAAATGTAATCTAGTATTAATGTTTTGAGTATCTGTACAAGTAAGCAAGTAGTTGAGCATGTATCTCCCCCAAAGAGTTAAAACAAGTATAGAAAGAATAGGGGCTATGACTCACCTGATGCAACAGCTACGATGACAAAAGTGTATACACAGAAATGAGGTTCGATCTCTAACCGCAACCTAATATGAATGATGAACGATCTACTTTAGATCATGAAATGATGTTATGAATGTCCATGCACATGTTTCCTATACCACTCTACTCTTTGAAAAAATACTTGTTGTTATAAAAAATATACATTTTCCAAAACTTAGGAAAATATGGCTATTAGAAAAATAAAACTAGTTGCAATATATATACTTATATATATATCGTATGTACCAATGTTAGTGTTGAAATCCTCGGTTTGAACTCCTTGAAATAACGCCTTGTAGTGATAAAAAATATACTTGTAATAACTAATACTTCGTTAGTTATAAAATTGGGTACTTGGTATTATTTCTAGCTTCTAAAGTTACTACGTAGTTTTAGTGTTAATATTAGTAAAAGCTGTCAAAATGAAATGAGTTTTGCCGATATTCAAACGTGTATATCTTTGTCGTTATAAGCTTGTTTTCTACGTTCTTTATATCCCCAAAATCGTGGGACAACATACTAATATATTTTTAATAAGTCGGGATGGCTAGATCAAGTTTTACACCTCAGATTGCCCAATGAAAATCGTCCAACAGCATGTATTTTTCCGGAAAATAGTTTTCGTCGTTAATATTGAAAAATTCATATCTCCTTCGTTATAAACTCTTTTTAATCCGTTCTTTCGCCTACGGCTTCGTTTTTGAAAGTATTTTCTAAAAATTTTGCCAAAGTTTACTTTATTGTTACTGATTTTCCTGGGTTTACAAAAATGGGACAGTAGGTATAAATACTTGTTACAAATCCATTTTCCATGTTCAAAACTAGTTTCTAACATCACCAAATCTCTTGCAAACACCACAAAGCTATTCTAATCCTACCATACACCTTCTTAGGGTGCCATGGGTTCCTACTCACTAGTAATCATGTTAATTTAACAAAAGAACACCTAAATCAAAATCTAGGGTTTGTATGTTCAAAAAGTTAACAAAAATAAAGTGGTATAACTAGTTTGTGCATGAAATTAAGCATGAATACTATAAGATACATATGTTAATTAGATGAAAACATGAAAATAAATTTGAATACTCACTTTGAAATAATAGGTGGTGAGATGATTAGAAACCTTGGATTACTTGTGTTTTTATGTTATGATTCTTGATTAGGATGATGAAATGAACAACTTTGATGCTTTATACTTTGAAAAATAATGGATTGATCATGGATCTTGATGTTGGGTCATGGATATGGTGAAAGAGGTGAAGAGAATGGTAGCTTTGATCTAAAAAAAATATAAGTGTAGTGTATATGGTGTTTTTGTATAAAATATCTAATTTCAATGGCATTATTGTAAATAAATGGTCAAGTTCAAGTAACATGGATAAGGGGGGGCTGCACATGGTGAGTTTTGGGATGAGTATGTAAGAAGCTTGGTGTTATCTGGGTCACGGAGTCGGTTTTGGTTCCGTTAATCGCTAACCGTAAAGTTTTAAATCGCGAAACGTAAATCCGGGTATCGTAAAAATATGAAACTTGAAAGAATGTCTAAACTTGTCAAAATAATCCATAAATAAATATAAAATGAATGGTAAGTTCCATCGGGTTTCTTAAACGTTGTTAAAACTGGAAACGCGGTTTAAAAACGCGTAATTCGCGTAAAACGCTGAATTGGAAAACGTAAAATTCCAAAACTTTTAGAATTGTCATAAAATGAAAGAAAATCATATTTTTATTGTTTATATTGTTTTATGGACATATCGGGATGCCGGAAGGACGTTTAAACCTGAATGTAAATCTCGGACACGGCTTCGTGATTTTTGCAGAAATGATTCGACGAGCGTCAAACTCTCGGATTATCGTTAAAATAGTTCAACTTACGAGAATATGAAATAAAAAATTTTGAGATGAATAGTGAAAGTGAATAGTAAAAGTGAATAGTAAAAATGAATAGTAATCCGAAAATGCGAATTGTTACAGTCTCTACCCCTTAAGGGAACTTCGTCCCGAAGTTCAGTTTATGTTAATCAGTTAAGTGTGTTTAAGAAAATGTATCAAAGCTTATGTATGTGGGTTTCCTGTCCAACTAGGTACGTTCTCGTGGTCAGACTTGATGAGGCAAACCTTCCCAATCCCGAGCATAGTCCTTAAAAGACCTCCTTTAGGTTAATCCTTTAGGTAACCGATTTTCACTTAATCCCACAACTCATCAAACAAGAACTGTCATGAGATTAGGCTAAATCGGTTTGAGTGATGACTTTAACTTTTAGCTTGATTTTCGCAACCCAATCAAACAAGAACAGTCACTAGAACCAAGCTAAAAATCAAGGTCTGGATTCAACGTCCTTGAAAAAGGTCTTTTGAAAGATTAGCTCGACTTTGGAATTGCTTACACACAATCCAGACAAAATATCATTATAACTATTCTCAGTGTTGCAAAATTCACTTCTGTGTCGGATATAGGTGGTCAGCCTATGTCCTACTATCCCGGGTTGAATATAAATGACCAGTTTATATTCCACCGAGGTTCCATGAATTTTGAAATACTCAGCTCAGTTATACTAATACTATGTCCGTCACAAATACTAAGGTGTTTAGAAATTCTAAGGCGGTGACCAAACTCGAGGTCAAATGATGAAACTATGCAAAGAAAAACATAACGCTGTGATATATATATATATGATACGTGAACATGCTTATATGAAAGACAATTATAGTAATCAATTAGAATAAATGAATATAATATATCAGATAATGAGATACAAATCTCATCACCTATGTCAGCAACTAACCACAAATGAGGCTTCAGCTTGGCAGGCAGGCACGTGACGGTCATAGGGTTAAGTTTTCGTAAAAGTAGCTATAGTCTAGGTTTTAAAAACACTCACTTCGCTATAGCCAAGGCTCTGATACCAATCTGTCACACCCCCAAAATCAGGTCCAGCGGAAGCATACATGTAGCTGGGGTGTAACTCAATTGGTATCTCGACAAAAGTTAAAAAATGGTTTGCACTTGAATCATTTTGAATAAAATAGTTAAATCAAAATGTTGAATTTACATTGTTAAAAGTAATGCGGAAGTAGGCCCTTAAAATAGTTTAAAACGGTCCCCAAATGAATAATCAGAGTCTTCTATGACCATGCCATGCCCTGCCAAAACCTCCTGTAGCGTGCCATTGGTTATAACCTGAAAATACATGCTAAAATGTCAACACAATGGTTGGTGAGTTCATAGAGTCTTGTGAAAAAGAATGTAATGCATATGGATGAAGTTGTCCCAGCAAAGGCATCGTAAATCCACTCAGTTGCAAGTCCCGCCATAAGAGACTTGTAACCTGTGTGTTCACAACCCACTGCTAACATATATAGTATGAGTAAAACATGTATAAGTTCATCACAACAGTTAAGCAATTAGTCGTGAGTCTACACTTCATCTCCGAAGACCTCACGTTTGTATGTATGTCTCAACGGTCATCTAACAACTTAATTTGGAGCCACTGAAAGTTTCACAATCATGTATGTATGATTATTGGGTGCCATTTCCCAAAGTATAAAAGATTTCTGGGTGCCATTTCCCAAAGTATAAAAGTTTAAACGTTTCAAGTATCAAGTAAGTATTTGTGCATGTATCAATCATGTATGTATGAAATCAAGTATAATGCAATCAAGTATAAGTGTTTTCAAGTGTAAATGAAATCAAGTATTAATGTTTTGAGTATCTGTACAAGTAAGCAAGTAGTTGAGCATGTATCTCCCCCAAAGAGTTAAAACAAGTATAGAAAGAGTAGGGGCTATAACTCACCTGATGCAACAGCTACGATGACAAAAGTGTATACACAGAAATGAGGTTCGATCTCTAACCGCAACCTAATATGAATGATGAACGATCTACTTTAGATCATGAAATGATGTTATGAATGTCCATGCACATGTTTCCTATACCACTCTACTCTTTGAAAAAATACTTGTTGTTATAAAAAATATACATTTTCCAAAACTTAGGAAAATATGGCTATTAGAAAAATAAAACTAGTTGCAATATATATACTTATATATATATCGTATGTACCAATGTTAGTGTTGAAATCCTCGGTTTGAACTCCTTGAAATAACGCCTTGTAGTGATAAAAAATATACTTGTAATAACTAATACTTCGTTAGTTATAAAATTGGGTACTTGGTATTATTTCTAGCTTCTAAAGTTACTACGTAGTTTTAGTGTTAATATTAGTAAAAGCTGTCAAAATGAAATGAGTTTTGCCGATATTCAAACGTGTATATCTTGGTCGTTATAAGCTTGTTTTCTACGTTCTTTATATTCCTAAAATCGTGGGACAACATACTAATATATTTTTAATAAGTCGGGATGGCTAGATCAAGTTTTACACCTCAGATTGCCCAATGAAAATCGTCCAACAGTATGTATTTTTCCGGAAAATAGTTTTCGTCGTTAATATTGAAAAATTCATATCTCCTTCGTTATAAACTCTTTTTAATCCGTTCTTTCGCCTACGGCTTCGTTTTTGAAAGTATTTTCTAAAAATTTTGCCAAAGTTTACTTTATGTTTACTGATTTTCCTGGGTTTACAAAAATGGGACAGTAGGTATAAATACTTGTTACAAATCCATTTTCCATGTTCAAAACTAGTTTCTAACATCACCAAATCTCTTGCAAACACCACAAAGCTATTCTAATCCTACCATACACCTTCTTAGGGTGCCATGGGTTCCTACTCACTAGTAATCATGTTAATTTAACAAAAGAACACCTAAATCAAAATCTAGGGTTTGTATGTTCAAAAAGTTAACAAAAATAAAGTGGTATAACTAGTTTGTGCATGAAATTAAGCATGAATACTATAAGATACATATGTTAATTAGATGAAAACATGAAAATAAATTTGAATACTCACTTTGAAATAATAGGTGGTGAGATGATTAGAAACCTTGGATTACTTGTGTTTTTATGTTATGATTCTTGATTAGGATGATGAAATGAACAACTTTGATGCTTTATACTTTGAAAAATAATGGATTGATCATGGATCTTGATGTTGGGTCATGGATATGGTGAAAGAGGTGAAGAGAATGGTAGCTTTGATCTAAAAAAAATATAAGTGTAGTGTATATGGTGTTTTTATATAAAATATCTAATTTCAATGGCATTATTGTAAATAAATGGTCAAGTTCAAGTAACATGGATAGGGGGGGGGGGGGGCTGCACATGGTGAGTTTTGGGATGAGTATGTAAGAAGCTTGGTGTTATCTGGGTCACGGAGTCGGTTTTGGTTCCGTTAATCGCTAACCGTAAAGTTTTAAATCGCGAAACGTAAATCCGGGTATCGTAAAAATATGAAACTTGAAAGAATGTCTAAACTTGTCAAAATAATCCATAAATAAATATAAAATGAATGGTAAGTTCCATCGGGTTGCTTAAACGTTGTTAAAACTGGAAACGCGGTTTAAAAACGCGTAATTCGCGTAAAACGCTGAACTGGAAAACGTAAAATTCCAAAACTTTTAGAATTGTCGTAAAATGAAAGAAAATCATATTTTTATTGTTTATATTGTTTTATGGACATATCGGGATGCCGGAAGGACGTTTAAACCTGAATGTAAATCTCGGACACGGCTTCGTGATTTTTGCAGAAATGATCCGACGAGCGTCAAACTCTCGGATTATCGTTAAAATAGTTCAACTTACGAGAATATGAAATAAAAATTTTTGAGATGAATAGTGAAAGTGAATAGTAAAAGTGAATAGTAAAAATGAATAGTAATCCGAAAATGCGAATTGTTACATGTTGTGAGATTGGTTCTAGCTACTATTAGAACTCGACATTTAGCTTAGTGTCGTTAAATGGTGTAAGCAAAAGTTGTGTACGGTTTTCTCCGCCAAAAGGGAGCTTGTTGAGTAGTGAAGAAAACTCTCGAGTAGGTGACTCGGGGAGTGGAGTAGGAACAAGGAAGGTGTCCTTGTAGCCGAACCACTATAAATCATCGTGCCCGGTTTGCATTTACTTTCTCTTATCTCTTATCATTTGTTCTTGCATTTATCGCTTTACTTCTATGCTTGCCTACATGTCTTAATTGTTGCTTATATAGTTGTGATGATTGATTGTGTTGAACATAGTAGTTAATATTGTGATTGTGTGTATAATTGCATGATATGGTCAAATAGATTATTATTCACACTTCTCATATTAAGTTTAACTTGATAGATAATTTGATACAAAAAGTTTTAAGATTTTAAAAGGAAAACGTATTCACATAAAGATCGACCAAAGCTTCATTCATAAAACTAAGCTTTTCAAAAGCTTACATATATAATTGATCATATTGATTATATGTTGTTTTCATACTAAACTCTAATTGAAGTTTTCCAAACAAACAATTGAATAAATTTGAATCAACATTTTGAAACAAAGTTTTTATAAAATGAAAAAGAAGGGAAAACTATTCAACCCCCTTCTCGTTTTTCACAATTGGTACCAGAACCACGTCGCTCAAATTTTCAAAACAAATGGTTTTAAAAATTGAGTACGATCCATGTATCAAATTACCCATTAAGGAGGATTAAACATGAAAAGTGTTTTGTTGATTGACTTGTATTAGTTTTGATGATATATACACTAATTATACTAGCTCGAAATAATATTATGCTTAAAATAAGTGTTATATGTTCGGTATCAAAATCAGAAAGTTACACACCTTTTCGAAAAGTCAGAAAACAATTTTTTACAAAAAATGAAATTTTGAGTACCAGATGGGCGGCCCCCTTAATTGTCTGGGCGGCCCCCTTAAATACTGGGCGGTCCCCTTAATTATTTAAGGGGTCCGCCTGACTGTTCGACAGTTTTTCAGAAACTTTGAAAAATCATATAAAATTAACCGTAACTCCGTAGAAGTCGTGCCACCTGGCGTTTTAAAGGTAATTGAGTCTACTTTCATTTAAAAATACTTACAAGTAACCATTACAAACTTAAATAAGTCAGAAAGTTAAAATACTACACGAAGGTCAAAAATTTAAGTCTTGTTTTAACGTAAAACTTGTATTTTACCTTTTCCTTCGAGTCGGGCATTCCTTGTCGATATATCTTTAAAAAATTAAGTATTTATGTTTTTAAAATATTGATCTTAATTAAATTTTAAAATGGATAGGAAACTATTTTATTTTCAAATAAAATCGAGCTAAGTAAACATTGGTATATATAATACACAAAACGACGACAAGTGTTTTATGTGCTATGTGAACTCATTTGTGATTTTACTTTGTTAATCGCTGCTATTTGTAATTTAGCTATTTGAATATCTTAGCATATCTGCCTTGTGCTCTATTAGTTTATAGCTAGTTTTCTGGCTTATACTTAACTAGATCTTATGCTAGATTTCTTGTGTTAGGATTGCAATATTATGCTTGCATTGCATATAGGTATAGATGGCTTAATGTTGCTCAAACATCTTGTAAATAAGTTAAATCTAATCACCTAAATATTTCAAACAATTTAATCTATTCTTAACAACACACTTAAATATTTTCAACAAATTACCTTGTTTTACCTTAAGTTGTTTAATAAGAGAAATTGAATCTTTGTAAAACATTAGTAGTAGTACAAAAGAAAAAGTATTTTCAAAATCTAAAGTGTGTTCATTATAAGTAACAATGAAGAGTTTTTCACATAAACAAAACTTGTAACAATCATGAAGTAATAAGTCAAATTTCAATCACTCACCAACCTCACTCATTAAGAATCTCAGGATTAATGGAACACACTATCAAAATGTCTATTTATTTTAAATGAGTGTTTGTGAGGGTCAAGAAAGATCTTGATATTATATCAATTCATTATTCAAATTATGGTTGATATATTCATCAAATCTAATTGACATGTTTTTGAGTATGGACAAGAAATTGGATTGTTATTTGCTTAGTTTCAAGATTACATCAAATTTTAACAAAGGATATAGTCTTGAATCTACATACTCAATCACACTAAGATTGATATGAAAATATTTACATCCTTTGTAGATGAAAAGAATATGCATTGGATCATAACTCACACTTGTGTTGACAATGCCATATTGAATCTACTTGTCCAATAGTTGTGTTCCAAATATTAGAATAACATGTTTAACACATGCATAAAATATACAATGAAGTAGGATTGACGACTTGGATGTTTCATCCGAAATATTCAAGCAATTTACATTGCAAAGCAATGGATAAATGTGTCATATCCGAAAAACCAAACATGAGCAAACTAACAACATACGTAAACTTTGCTCACACTACTTAAAATCATCACTTCAAGCTAAAATACATATTTAAGAACAATACACACTATATGTTATATGTACTTCATTTTCTTTGTAGCATGAATGGTTGTGTTACAAGATAATGCACTACACTTTTCTTTTTGAAATAATTTAAGTTATTAAAATTGAAAAATAACTTGTCACAATGCATAAACAAGTAAAATTCATTTTGTTTCAAATACTAGTTAAAATTATGGTATATATAACATTGGCAAAAATCATAGAAAATAATATTTGCTTTAGAATTTATAAATGTCTAGTTTTGATATCATTTGTGAATCACAATCTCATTTAAGATAAATAATCATAATGAGATTCACTTTTCAAGATATGCTAAGGAGCATTCTTAAATCAAGCACATTTATTAAATCAAGTAATATGCCATCAAAACCAAATAACCGGTTAATCATGAACAAAAGATTAAAACTTTGCGTTTACTCTTATCTAAACATTTAACACATCTCTATTGGGATAGTGAGTAAAATATATCATGTAGACTTACTTTCATAAAAACATGATGTTTGAGTCACATTAAGCCAAGTATTAGTGAATCAAGCAAACTTGATATTTGGTAATCTTCGATAGGTAAATTTAGGAACTCAATTTCTTCTAAAAAGAGAATGACTACCGGAGAATCTATTGACTAGAAATTCAATTTAACCTAACGGTTGAATTGCTTCTATGTGAGAAGTTGGGTGTGTGTAACCCGTAAAAATGGTCGTGTTTAGCCTGAATTGAGCACCACTAGTAATAGTCTCATACTCATTCTCCAACTTGATTAAATTGCTCTTCCTATATATACCTAACGCTAGTTTACTTTTATGAACTTTGCTTCTCATTAGATTCTTTCATTCCTAGATTTATGGCATATCGCATATATGTTGTTTCTAGATGTTTATTTGCTCCTATGTGATTTGATTGTATGCCTTTACATGCTTAACTCTATGTCCGGATGAGCACGAATTTAATGGGAAGGGAAAACACACTCACTCACATATATTCCTCTACCTTACACTCAAACCTCATAACCCTTCTTTAGTACATCCTCAAACCACCCATGTGAAATGAAAAACCGAATCATCCTTTATACTACCAATCTCGAGTCATCCACCATTTCCATGCCCTCAAAATTTACCTTCCTAAACCACGTCTTTCCTACACTATAAATACCCTCTTCCCATCATTAATGCCATCACACCCAAACATGTCATCTCCCAACAACAAAAAACCTAAGATTTCAAGAACCGCAAGGATCTCCGTCAAACCCGTTTGGAGGAGGAAACTTGATTCTTGTCATAACTCAAGTGATGTTGTTCCAAGTCAACCAACTACTAAACCTCAAACCCACAATAATGACTCATCTCACAACCTATCACCCACTCATTCCCTCATTCATGCTTCTTCTTATGATGAGCATGCTCAATCCCAAAACAACAATCCCAATCTCTCAATCAATACTTCACATGTTGCTCATTCAACAAAAACACCACTCACTCTTGGAGAACCTCTTCCACCCATTTCATGTTTTCATGACTACCCAAGCTCAACCATGTCTCCACCACCAAGAGTACCACCACCACATCCTACAACCTCACATGCCATTCCTATGTTGCATGTTCAAACCTTCACCCAAGACAACCATCATGTTCCACCATCATCACCTTCCTCCGAACACTTGAAGTTCGTTGAGGAGCTAAAAGAGGCTCATGAGCTTAGTGCTCTTTTAGAATTACATCTTGCGCAACGCAATTTGGATCCAACCCAATCAAGCTCACCATCATCACCACACAACATCAACCAAGTTGAGAAGCATGTCAACAATTGCCCTTGTTGCATCTTCCTTCAACAACAAACCATTGCCTTGAATGAGCACCCCACTTGGATTGAGTATCTTCTTACAAGATCTCAACAAACATCATCACTTGAACAACATCCAAACTCTCAATCAACCTCTTTCGCTCCTAAATCTACACCCCTAAAAGTCAAACGAATTTCTTTATGAAATGCATCTTTTCCACTTCCTAGCAAGTGAAGAACACAAAGAAGATATCCATGCTTCAAGTGTTGTCAAGCCATCACCACCTCATTCACATATCCATTTTCGGTCGTCAACCAACAAAACACCTAAAAATCCCTTGATTCAAAATCATCCACCCTTGTCAAATGTTATATTAATCTAAACCATATTTGTCAACCTTTTGTCATTACCTTCCATTTTCATTCACGCTCATCCTTCTTTATTTTTCTACGTCTTTAAAAGAAGGCATCATTATCATTTTTTTTTCTCTTTTAGAATATATATTTTGGTATCTTTTGCCAAAATATGTCGGTAGAATCTTTGCATTAGGTTCCAATCATTATCATGTCTTAAGCTTTGGTCATGGTAATTTTTTTTTTTTTTTTTTTTTTTAGGAAGATAGGTTGTTGTTTTTAAAACAATAATTACATGTGTCATATTTTTAGCGCATATACCTATTACGTCCATATATTGTTCCCCTATTAGTATCATGCATATACCTATCATCATCATTAAATATATTTGCACTTGTCTACTAACTTTGTTTTGAAGGATTACTTCATCGCTCGATTCTTTGGTAGCCAAAACTAGTTTTGAGCATACACCAAGGGGGAGTATACACCAAGGGGGAGCATACACCAAGGGGGAGCATTAAGGTTGATTGGATCAAGGCTTCACTTACGATGATGCAAGCTCGCCTTTTACATTCTATCTCAAGAGTTCAAACGTAGTAGAAGTCTCGTCTTAGAGTCCACCTTTTTGCTTCGACAAAAGGGGGAGAAGAAGTGTAAACAAGTAACTTATACATTTTACTATAAGTTATAGTTTACATAGTTTGTCATCATCAAAAAGGGGGAGATTGTTGGCATGAATATTACGATATTTAATCTAAACATCCTCTTCATGTTTTGATGATGACAAAGATGTAAGTTACAACATATAACGTAAAGTGCTTAAGTTACTTGTGATCACAATTATCCTATGCATTCTTACGTCAACAAGCCTCGACATCTCAACGTCTCTAGTATGCTTCAACAATCACTTAAGGTATGGATAAACAAGTGTTTAATACATCTCATGATCAAAGGTGTATTTAATTAACTAATACAAAGTTTATTTAATTATATAAACATATTATATATTTTTGAAAAACACTTTTGGTAATAAAGAAAAATGTTTTAATCATACTAAATATATGATTTCAAACTTTTAACTAAAATTAGTTAGTTTTTCACCAAATAAACTTTCCCCACTAAAAGACAGAAAATCTGGTCGTTTCAGTAGGGTGGCCCCGTTAATTATAAGGGGCGGCCCCCTTAATTTTAAGGGGACCGGCACACAATTAAGGGGACCGGCCACGCTCCCCTGTCAGATTTGGTCAGAAATTTTTCCCTATAAATACCACCTCAAACCTGGAATTTTTCTCACCTTTTGCACAAAAATTTTCAGATCCAATTCTCTCTAAACATCCTTCTAAAATCCTTTGATCATAAGATTGTTAATCTTTGTTTCAAGTGATCCAATTTCTCATCACTCAAAGTGCAAGAGAAGAATCCTCCCTATCATAAAGCCAAAGATGTATTAGGATCTAGTTAGTGCTTATGTGAAGTTGTGAGTTATATATATATATATGTAATAAGTAGATCAAGATGATCTTACTTAGTAGTGATTTAATGAGTGAGTAAGATGTAGTGGGAGGAAGTAGTAGTGTGGAGAAGACATGTAGTTGTGAAGATGTAGGTGTGTGATTAAGTAGTGGAGTTTAGAAGAAGTTGTGATGAAGTTGTGAAGTCATGAAGACGTGAAGAAGTTGTGAAGCCGTGAAGAAGTTTAGAAGAAGTTGTGATGAAGTCGTGAAGTTGTGTAGTGATCGAAGTTGTGTTGTGAGATTGGTTCTAGCTACTATTAGAACTCGACATTTAGCTTAGTGTCGTTAAATGGTGTAAGCAAAAGTTGTTTACGGTTTTCTCCGCCAAAAGGGAGCTTGTTGAGTAGTGAAGAAAACTCTCGAGTAGGTGACTCAGGGAGTGGAGTAGGAACAAGGAACGTGTCCTTGTAGCCGAACCATTATAAATCATCGTGCCCGGTTTGCATTTACTTTCTCTTATCTCTTATCATTTGTTCTTACATTTATCGATTTACTTCTATGCTTGCCTACATGTCTTAATTGTTGCTTATATAGTTGTGATGATTGATTGTGTTGAACATAGTAGTTAATATTGTGATTGTGTGTATAATTGCATGATATGGTCAAATAGATTATTATTCACACTTCTCATATTAACTTGATAGATAATTTGATACAAAACGTTTTAAGATTTTAAAAGGAAAACGTATTCACATAAAGATCGACCAAAGCTTCATTCATAAAACTAAGCTTTTCAAAAGCTTACATATATAATTGATCATATTGATTATATGTTGTTTTCATACTAAACTCTAATTGAAGTTTTCCAAACAAACAATTGAATAAATTTGAATCAACATTTTGAAACAAAGTTTTTATAAAATGAAAAAGAAGGGAAAACTATTCAACCCCCTTCTAGTTTTTCACACAAACACCCCGGTTTCTAAAACCTCACAAAATCTATCAAACTTAAACCCTTTTTCTTGAAACCGATGGCCCAAAATCAAACAAGTAATCCGTGTTTCAAATCCTAAATTTGTAAGTTACTTTATGATCTTAGGACTATTTCATGCAAAGGTTTTGATTAAATCTCAATTTTAACGGGTTGATTTATAGTTATTCCGATTTGAAGGTCTAGGGTTTCATGAATTTCGGAATTCATTCAAAGTGGTCAATTGTGTTGTTTTTCATAGGGCTTTGGTCCAAAATCATGTTATGAATATTTATATTACAACCAATCGTGATCAATAACATGTTTGGTTGATTTTCAAAATCTAGGGTTTTATATACGGTATGGGTTTTATGGTTTTTGTTGATTGTTTGAGTGTTTTTATTAGTGGGATATGTTGTCGTGTGTGTTAGATACATTGTTGTGCCTTTTAACTTGAACCATATCAATGTGTGCATGATTCTCGATGTGTAGGGTTTTTCGTTCAAAATGGGTTTCTCTCGTATTGTGTTTAATGAGCTGTTAATTGTGTCTAAATACTTCATATGCATGTTTGTGAATCTCTAAAAACTGTTATCTTTAGTAGATTCATGTTTTGGAATGTTATCGAAAACATATTCTTACATCGTTTTCGAAATCACTGAATACATGTGTATATCGTTATCCTAATTGTTGCATATCATCCTATACAACAGGTTTCATCACTTGGAGTTCATATTACCTCAAAGAAACGTACGTTGGTATTATTTCGATATTCTTGTACAAGAATTTTCGAAAAACAAGTTTTCGCAATCACCAGTCTTGGTGGACAAAATTTCGAGAACACACAAACTTCTGTCTTCTCGAAAATTTTTCAAAGTACTGTATTTTTCGAAATTCATATTTTGCAAATACTCTTTGATATTTTTTCGAGAAAACAAGTTTTGGATGTTTGCGAAATTTTTCACCAAATACTGGCTCTTTTCGAAAAACACATGCTAGGAAATTTTTTTCGAGAACTCACAACTGAGGGTTTGCGATAAAATCTCACAAATTCTGTTTTTTCTTTCGAGAACACCATTTGTGGATTTTTTCGCAAATATTTTAGTTATGGGTTTGCGAAATTTTTTCAGAAGTGCATCTTTTCGAGATTACCATTAATGTTGTATCTTGGACTTTGCTTGTAACATGTCGAGAACATTGTAACTGTGTAATTTCGATAACATGTAATATGTGATAATGGACTTTAGTCGATGTATAATGTGATGTTATTTGTGATAATTCTTTGTGCATGTGTAATCACATAAGTGATTCATAATTACAATAGATTCTCTAAGTATACGTCACTTATCACTATACATGTAATAATCAAACCATCCGTGCTTACACGATTCTAAAAGCTTATCTATAATGAACATTGCAACCGTGCTAACAAGTAACAAATCTGGATGTTTGGTTTATGATAATGCTTTTCAGATCAACATGGCTGAACACAACGAGAATGTCCCTGAACAAACTCTTCAACTACTCACCATGGATGACATCACTCCCGCTGACTACAATGTTAAGATTGGCAACAACAATCCTCGAGTTGAATTCGACAAATTGAGGATCCCTGAGAACTCATGCAGGATTGTCAAAGATATTCTACTTGCACATCCATGCAAACACCTGCTCAACATATCTACTTCAGTGCCCGTGTTTTACATTCATCAGTTCTGGCTTACGGCTAAGGCTAATTTAGATGATGAGTCTTTCAATGTTACGCTGGATCGACAAGTCTACACTGTAGATCATGATGTCCTTCGTACAGTCTTCCACCTGCCTCAAACTGACAATGAATTTGCTCCAATATTGCCTGAACTGGATCTCCTTGATTTCTTCATTGAATTAGGATACGATGTTGATGATGACTTACCTCTGATTAAACATTCCAGATTCAATGCAAAGAATATACCTCAGCCTTGGAGAACATTCTGTCTGTTAGTTGTAAGATCTATATCAGGAAGAAAAAGTAGTCACGAACATCCCAGACTTGAACACTTACAAACATTTTGGGGAATGGTGACCATGACACCAAATGACTTTGCAGTTCCAATCATGAACGATATAGTCTACAACATCCAAACCGAACGTATAAAGACTATGATCCCGTTCACCAGATTCATCAAGCTTCTCATTGAATATTTCTGCAAAGACACTCCAGAATTTATCAAAAGGATGAGAGACCCTAATGAGCCTAAGCACCTCCTCAAGGATGACTTCACCACCTCTTTTATCAAGACGACCACTTCCTCTACCAAGATAAAAGGAATGAGGCTTCCCGAATATCTTCTTGATGACAATATCAAGAAAAGTTTGAACTACAAATTCTATGATGATGCTTACAACGGGGTACAGGAAGAAGCTACTATACAGACTCGCAGCAAAGGAAGTGTGAAATCTGGGAGTACTACAAGCACCACTGGCTCACCTCAGACTAAGTCTAAGCCTACTCCCAAGACCAAACCATCTGCCAAAACCAAAACTTCCACCAAACCTAAACCTGCACCCAAAACTAAGCCTGCAACCAAGCCAAAGAAGAAGGTAACACCAAAGTTCGCTCTTCAAGATGAACCTACACCACCACCCTCTGAAAGCGACTCTGAGTTCGACACAGAATCTGAAGAAGAAGAGCAAGACTTTGAACGAAGAGTTAGAGTAACAGAAGAAGCATTTCCTGCAACGGAGATCGCTATACAACAAAGTCTTGAAACTTTTGAAGCAGAGTCTAGAAAGAGAAAAGGGATCACGATTAATGAGCCAAATGATGATGAAGATGACGAACCAATCGTTGAACAATTGGTCGACAAACGAAAATTGAAAAGTATAATTGTCGACACACGAGCCGAAGAAAAGCAATTTCGCAAAGAACAAAGGGAAGCAGCACTCCAAAGCCGACTTCAGTCTCAACCTTCACCACCACCACCTGTCGATCAATCAGAACATGAAGGAGCTACAAGCAGCATGATTCCTCCCATTGTGTCTACAACTTTAGAACCAGCCTCTCAACCTGATGACATAGTAAAAGACACAGATGGTACAGGAGACGTCGATATGACTGAGACTGCTAATGTAGAGGAGAATGTTGGCGGACAGGAGAACATTGCTACGAATATGGAATTTGATCACTTCATTACTCCAGAGTTTCTTGCACGGGAAGCAGAGGAAGCAGAGGAACGCAGAAGAAAAGAAAATGAAGAAAAGAACGCTTTCGACACCAACATATTTCTTGAATCATCTTCGCAATCTAAACAGACTTCTTCAGTGCAACCTCCACCTCCTCAAGACTCTCCACCAAAGGATCCGACTCCTCCAGCTTCTTCTTCAAGCTCTTACAATGAGTCATCATCCGAATCATCACCTGAGCATTCATCTCCCACATTTTCTGAAACCGCATCAAAGCAACAATCAATCAATGAACCGACTAAACCAGTTGATCTTCAGGAGCAAGTCAACAATCTCACAACTATGCTCACCGGTCTTGTTAAGCAAGTTGAAGACTTTCAGGAGTCAAAGCAGCAGATCGATAAGTTCTTGAACGCTGATTTTTCAGGATTTATCAAGACTGTCATACTAGATTATCTTACTGAAAATCTGGTTGAAATTGTCACTCCTGAAGTAACAAACCTCATTGAACCAATCAGGGACAACTTGGATCACAGAATTAGAAGTGTCGTAAAGAAAATGATGTCAACCACACCATTCACGCTTCACATTGCAAAAGCTTCTACTGCAACTCCAACCATTCCTGAACTATCTTTCGATGACCTGCTTGCTCAACTCTATGACAAAGTTTCCTACAAAACCACATAGACAACTGAAGAAAAAGCACTTATCGATGCTATTTCCGCCAACTTGTCCAAAGAGTCGTGCAAAGATGCAGCTGGAACCCTGAAAAGGTCAAGGAAAGATGACGACCCGGACCCGAACTCAAAAGGCAAGAAACATAAGTCTGGAACCGGTCCATCATCTTCTCAACAACCACGAAAGGATTCTACTCCTCCTGGAAATCACCAACACACTTCAGCTACCGGTCAAGGTCCAACAGAAGAGGAAGTAACTTTCATGCAACCAACTGATGACTACCAAGGTCAACCCGATACCGATTACCGTGCCTCCCCTATTCCTGATTCTCAAGTTGGACCATCGTCACCATCAATGGCTAAAGACAAGGATGCCACATCCAAGTCTAAGAAATCAAAGAAAAGAAGACGTCATTCATGGCTCGACAATGATGACACACCTGAGAATGACTGGTTGACAGAATTGGTACAAGCTCAACCTCCTCTCGAAGATGAAGAACCCCTTCCAGGCAATACACTACAATTTACTCAAGTCATTATGAAGGATCTTCAGATTGAGAAACTTACGAAGGCGGAGCTCAGATGAATCAATAGGGATGCACAGGAATTCCTTAAGTCCAGATCTGGTAACAAGATGGAATACGAATATCACATGCAGAATATAGCTAGTGCAATGTATGGCAAGTTTGACTTGCTAAACCCTGAAGTAATATCGACATCAGTTCCAAAAACCACGAAAAGCCTTACTTCACCGATTGGACTAAACCATTACCTTTGAAAGGATTTCCGGGAAAACCCAAGTTACCTTACAGCTTCTTCTTCAACAAAGATCTTCGTAACCTCCAACTCACCCAAGAGAAATCCAAGAAGAAATATGCTTCCTCACTTACAATCTCAGTACCAGCCGCAAGATACGAAGTTACTGCAATTGAAGAGTCTACTCCAGTATTCAGCAACTCTATCGTAGCTTACGACAGAGATGCTCTACACGGGATTCAGCACTGGCCAGAACATCGTCGTCTCGGTTATACTTGCAGATTAGGAGAAAAATCATTGGAAAATGTGAAGCATAAATCTAAGATCATTGCTATCTTGGAGATTCAAGAGTCGAAACGGTTTAACTACATGTTCATGCATGAGATTGTGGTTAAACGACAAGATGAAAAGAAGTACAAATTCTCCGAAGCAGACTTTCCGGACCTTTATCTCAATGACATTGAAGACATGTATCTCGAAAAGGTTCAAGGAAGAATGCGTGGATTCGAAAGAGAAACTCAGTACAACTTCATGGCATCTCTACTTCTATTCATTCGACGATTGATAGTTCAAGAAAGAGTGTAAGATCTTCAGCTTGGAGTGGAAAGTTACCAACAGAAGATCAATTTGACAAAGCCGCAATTCACATTTGACGGAATCTATCAAACATCACAGTATACTCTCATCCAAGAACCTTCATTTGGTTTCACCTACATCAACAGCAAAAATCTACAAAGCTTCATGCGGTTCGATGAGATACACAAGTTCTATGATGTTACGCTAAAAACCGTTCGTGATGGGCTAGCCAAAAGGTTTAATGATGATCGCAGAAAGATAGCTAAAGGTGAACCACCAAGATGGAAATCCAGCTCCAGAAGACAAGTTCGTAACTTTGTCCTGAAGATTGAAGAAAGGTTATTTCGACGGGAACAGATCAGACGATTGGAAAGCTATATCGGTGTCAGACCTTTATTTCCCATCAGCCTCTTCAAAAGTCCCGAACCTAAGTTCACTAACTTTGATGCTCCACTCACTGACGAAGCCTAAACTGGTACACATGAGTATTAACTCTTCAATATTAATTGTTTCATTTGATTGAATTGTTATCACTATGGCTTGTGCACACATTACAGTGTTCAACCAGTTCTTGTAAAGAAAGGACCCTGAGGTACGCATCAGTGCCTCAATCCTTATATAAGGAGCGAAGGCTTCTTACTTTTGAGTAGAGTTAATCAAACATTTTCTGATTTTCATAACTCTGCTCAAAAGACAAGTATTTCACCTCAATGAGTATTCACTTGTTGAGGGGGAGCACTTGATAAACTCATCATTTGTAATACAAAAGTTCTTGTTGATATCTCCCCATAAGACTCAAAAAGCATATTTTAATCAAAAGTTTATCAAAAACAACATCTCATATGCTATTTTTGAGGGGGGAAAAGTGAAAGTGATTAAAATATGAAAGTTCTAAGTTGCTAAAAGTTGTATCTTGTGCGAGCTAGACTCAGAATTGACCCAGGAATTGACGAAACATAAAAGTTAGTAATCTCGAAAAGACTTATCCTCGACGGGTAATAACATCAAGTTAGTTACTAGAGCTAGTTGTCACCTAAAAACTGACAATGGAACTCTTTAACTAGCCACGTAAGCGTGTCTCGAAAAGGATTTGTCTTAGTAGAAATGTACCGTTTCGAGAAACTTTCTGTGGATTTGACCAGGCCGGGTAATAACTTCAAGCTAGTCTAACTAGTGATGTAAGCGTGTCTCGAATCGGTTAGGTTCACTGAAAGTGGATCAATTCAAAAAGTGCTTGCTCCTCCCGCATGTGCAAATTTATTAAAATACTTATAAGCACATGTGAAGGGGGAGCTCTTCATAAATAAACACAAAACTCTCAAAGTGTTAAACAAAATGTTTGATATTCACAAACACTTTGAGAGATTTTCAAAGGTTTCTTGGCTATTGTCGGATAATCATGGAGTTATAAGGTGATTAAGATAGGAAATACAGTCCTATGATCCGCCAGAGCCGGAGGGATCTACCCAAGGACATCACCATTAGTTAGAATTAGAAGTCCTTAGGTATAATACGATAAAAGGAGAAAAGAATGAAAGGGAAAGAAGGAGTTGAAGAATTAAAAAGAAAAGTAAAGAAAAGGGTGAAAAGAAATAGCCCTCCATATGTTCAACCTTAGGGCAGACACCGGGTTCAATTCATATGCTACTGGTTGTTGCTAAGGCGACGCCGGTATTGAAGATAAAGTCGTCATGGACCCAGTGACGCAATGCACTAAACCTTCTTAACCACTCAAGTTCTCTTAAAAGAGCTGTTTCATTCTCACGGGGAACCGATGTAATCTATCGAATTATCTCTTAGAGATGGTTGATATTGAAGCAGGAGACCCCTCCCTAGTCTTCGCATAGGAAACCTAAGTGTGCACTTTTCGAGTCTAGAGCCATGAGATACATCAAAGATCTCTTAGGAACACTTAGTATTTCTACAACTGGTGTACTACATCAATGGACACTAGCTGTAAATTATCGAGTCCTTCGCAGATCTTTGCAATCTGCCGAGAACGTTTATAAGAGAATTTACATAAGTATTTCTCAATGATTGAACGGAAATCCTGCCAGGGTCAACATCAAACAGCCCTGACAGCAGGTCACTTCGGTAACTCCTTGTGGGTTACGCTTAGTGTTTGCGGTGGTTTCTTAGCGGTCTACAGTCGTGGAGTGATCCCCAGCGACTCACCCAGTCATTGAGCTACTTAGTAGGTCTTGTAAGCTCCCTCGGGAGTATCTGATATGGGAACGGCCTTGATAAGGGTTAGAAGGAGTCTTCACACTATGCTGTTGACGATCTCTAATTCCTTACCTGTAAGTACCGGATGTTTTATTGCTAACTGTTTACCCGCAGGTACACATCATCTCTATGGCGACGGATTCCACATGCTCATACATGCATCTTGAAGTCATCAAAAGCTCCCTCAAAGATCAAAGCAACACAAAGTTCAAAGAAAGATTCTACGCCAAAAAGAAGAATCTACAAAGTATAAAGACTAAAGATCAAAAGTGAAAGAAAGGGACTACGTGCATGTATAAGTCAGAATTCAAAGATGTATGAGCATGTTGGAATGGTGGACTACCACCACAGACGCAGAAGTGACGAAAGGCAGACAACTTCATTACTTGATCACTATCACAACAACAATGAACAAAGCACAAAGAGCGATGAATGATTATTATCTCATGATTATTGAAAGACGTCTAAAGCTATGAAAGTCAAAGATGAAGAAATGACAAAGACGTCAAGCAACCGTGATGACCGACCCTTAGGGGGAGATTGTTGGGATCAAAGTTTTACTATTTTATCAAGTCTCGGTCATTTGTAATAATAGGTTGCTTAAGTTATTATTTATTTACATTAATGTTATGTTACAAGTTTACTAGACTTAAGGTATTAGGTCCATGGGCTTGTAAACCCACACGAAATGTAAGTGGAAGGAGAGGGAGTGTTGCCCTAGCTCCTTCCCTATAAATTGAAGCCTTAGGTCTCATGTAATACTTGGTTGGTTATTTGATATCTTAAGGAAACTCTTGCACTTTTATTTCTCTTATTCATATAATCACCCAAATCCTTATATCTATCTCATTCTTGTTTGTGTGAAATCAATATGGTGACCTAACATTAATTGTAATCGAGTCCTTTATCTCTTACTTTTTAATCTGGTGTCCAGAAATTCAATTTTGTACAAGATTGGCCCCTTTACTTAAATTATAACTTTCTTAGTCTTAATTTTATTGTTCATTTTTCATTTCTGATTTGTCTCAAAATTATTGTCCACCACTAAAAATAGTAGTTGAAATTGATTAAATTTAAAAAATTGTTCCTAATTTTAATTATTATTTTTCAAATCTCGATAAAAATATTAATTAATTGTTAAATGGTAAAATTGTCTTTATGTAACTTTTTTCAAAATTAAAGCTGTAATTAATGTATTTTTTTAGACTATGTATTTTTTTTAGACTGTGTATTTTATGTCTGGTGGACGGATGGAGTACTACTTTCAACATTCACTATTTATTATGAACACGCGAAACTATGAAACTAGGTGTTTCATCGACTTGAGTTGGTCAAGCTTAAAACTTGACTGGCGAACAAATTCAGGCTTAAAGCTTGACACGAGCTCAGCCAAGGATCAATTTCATGCTCAAGCTCCGCGCTGTAATCGATATTCTCGAGATTGGCTTGACTCGGTTATCGTCATTGGAATATTGGTTACAATATTAATATAGGTTAGCATTACTCGGCTTGAGATATTTGAGCTCGACTTGACTTTCTTTATATAATGCGAGAAGTATCTAAATATACATATACAGAGGGGTAAATTGTAAAAAGACACATGCTTGATAAGGCTAGCGAGCTTTACGAGCTGAGATTTTTAATACCCGCGCTTAAATCTGTTTCAATCGGGTCAATCTCGAGTATTTTGCGAGTCAACCACGAATAGCTCGCAAATTATATTGTCTCGTTTATTGATGGCTTCACATTGTGTATGTTATATCATCTAAATATACATGGAACATGATTGGGGATTATTGATTGCTCCACAAAACTAATAGAAATTTCATTCAACTAATTTTTCAACATTTCTTGCCACTATTTATGTTTGATAAAGACATCAAGTGAAGTACTCTGTATATTTTTGTATAGACAATTAAATTTCCTTTTAAAACCGATCGTATTGCCGTTTTCAGGTTCATCACATAACTTATCCTCATTAGCATTGCCGTTTTTAGGTTCATCACATAACTTATCCTCATTAGCATTGCTATCTGTACATGAGTACATGTGTTCCAACTTCTGCAAGACGAATGAACTTTATAGCACCATTGCACAAAGGAAGTTGGAAACACTTAACACGGAAGAAGATTAAGTCAACCTAACAAGAGAAAAACACATACTGTGTCTCTTGTGGATTCTGACTGTAACACATAGAAGTGTATTTGGATGTAATAATAGAGAAAAAACTAAGCAAAACAGGGGTGACTCAATATTTACCTTAAGCATTCATCACAAGGATCTACTTATATCACACTGATTAAACAACCTGAACAATGACAAGGAAATGTCACTTTAGATAAATGTGACACTGGCAATTTTCACTAGAGTAAAACAATATCGATATGATTTTTCAACTATGAAGTAAAGAGTTAACTGAGAATACGTTCAAAATCTGTATACAGAATCTGGGTAATACAGCTACATACTTGTTTCTACTAATTTGTACACTAGCATGGGATTAAACATCCAAGAACAACATAGGTTCATTACATCCATATCTCCTTTAGGAAAGAAAAAAAAAAAAAAAAAAAATCCTAACTACTTAAAAACTGGAAGTATTATGATTCATTAGCTTCTTCTTTTGCACTTACAACCCCAAAATCTTTCACTTCGGCTCTCCTTCCACAGTACCAAACAAACGTGCAAGAAGCCTATTTATAATCTCTTGATAAAGATAAGGGCCGAGAAGGACAAGGGGAAAAAGCCCAACCATTGTATCAGGTCCACGCCTCATAAAATGGGCGAAGAAAATGACGATCATCGAAAGCTGTGTGCATAAACCAACAGAAGCAAAGATTCGAAGTGGGAGATCACACAGCCTCCACCGGTAAGCAAAATAGAAACAAATGAAACCCAAAGCATTAAGCACTGCTAGGGACTCAATTGTTAATGGATCATCCTCAAAAAAATTGATTGCATAAAACAAATATAAACCAAACAAATATAAACCAATGACAGCAGCATAACCCATCCATACAAAACCCTGGTAAGCAAAGAAGTTCCAGAATTCATCCTGCTCATTGTCATCATGTCCCTGTAAAGAGTTAAGATCATTAAATACAATTTTTCTTTTTCTTTTTCCCGTGATATTTGATATGATCACCCTAGAATAAAAAAAGCCTTTTGATAACACTGATGAACACCATACAAGTTAGGTTGTAAAACCTATTTGGAAAGCATAGTGATGAC
Organism: Artemisia argyi; assembly: GCA_030686995.1. Taxonomy (NCBI): domain Eukaryota; kingdom Viridiplantae; phylum Streptophyta; class Magnoliopsida; order Asterales; family Asteraceae; genus Artemisia; species Artemisia argyi. The sequence continues at coordinate 162,018,060 of CM060687.1, read as the reverse complement.
ACTGCAATTATCCTTTAGAATGTAAGTTATCCAATCAAAGATACTCTGTGTGTGTGTGTGTTGGTTTGTGGCTGATCTCTATTTTGTATACAGATCACTGAAGATATGTCAAACTTATCATGAAAGGATATCAATAAACAGAGCAAAAATCAGGTAGTATAATCTTTAATCAAGGTCCTATGGTCAAGATTTTACCTTCATGTTTAAGTGATCAGATTTTTCTGCCATGACGCCGAATGCAAATCAAACTACCGTTGCAACCTGAAACAAAATATAATTATATCAGAAATTGACAAAGTGACAAAGAAACAATGAGATCATGATACATGGCTTAGACATTATGCTCCCTTCGTTTTTCATTTGATTCGGGCGTGTGTTTCTTGTTGGGCATGAGATTTATAACATTACTTCAATCCATGTATAATCTTGTATCAAACGGTTCACAAAATAGATTAATAAACCATCATGATGCCTTGCAAAGTGCATGTTCAAAGAGTGCTTATGCAAAAGAGTTGACTAATTTATTTATGGCCGTGGATAGCGTGTTTTCGGAAACGTGTATTCAAAATGCACTGCTGGAACTCTTGGAAGATGCATTTTGAAACCGCATAAGCTTACCCAAACATCCCCATTTGTTGTAAGTCAATTCCAAAGAAATTTAGAACAATGCTCCATACTAATTATGTGTTTAACAGCAGGGATGTTATAGCAAATTATCAAGCTAGCAAAAAGCTAGGACAACATAGTAACATACATAACAGAGCAGGTCAGAAGATACAAAGACACATCTCCCAAAAAAAAAAAGACATGACTCCATAACCGCACAACAATACTATGCTGTTTAGCTATTATAAATTAACATTATATAATATTTTATTTCGTAGACAACTGTTGCAATTCTAGTTATTTGAAATAGTTATAAGGCAGTATGATCAGGTTGAAAACCTACTTGCAAGAACTAACGGAAAATTTAATGGAAAACTCAAACAAGCCACCAAAGTTAGCAAGTAAAATACCATTAGTCAACTTAATTCTAAAATCAAAACCTCAAGTTTCTCGTGATTTACTATCAGTTTGCAAAACTTATCAGTATCTCTACTTGAAAACATCTTCAAGTGAAATGATAATCAAAACCTCAACTAAAAATACCTTTGGATGAACCCTAAAAGTGGAGTGAAGAAGCAAAAAAATGGTGATTTAAAAAACATCCCCTGTTGAGCTCCTATGTTCCTGAATTCTGAAGTCTGGCATTTGCTTTAAAGTCAAAAATGGGCAACAGCCAAACTCTTCTTATTTTGTCTTCTAACTGCCAATGAGCTATTTGCTATGGGCTGGACTCTAAGAGTCTCTATGTTTGTGTGGGCTGGTTTTATTTACCTTTGGGCCGAGTATTAAAGTAATAAACATTCTTGTATCACCCTGAATAGAAAAATCATAAGCTCTTACATAGAAACTATCCCCACAAGTATGCATAATGCCTTTAAATATCAGTAAAATACACCCACTGAGATTCTCCTTGATATGCACATTGATGGATTAAAAAATGAGATATTACGCAGAATGTTCTGTTCCAGTATTCAATCCAAGCCAAGCTATAAAATAAGCTCCAACTTATACTTGGAAATTTGAATACACACTCATCCGGCATCCCTACCATCAATCATACTTCACTCCTCTAAATAAATACTAAACGCAAAGTATAGGTTACTTGTTAAAGGGTGTTTGCATAAGCTTATGCATAATGGCCTATGCAATTTCTAGCTAGCCTTAAGAAAGAAGATTAAGCGTATCAGCTTAATTCATCCCCCAAAACTCATAAGCTCTTATACACAAGCTTATCCAAAGAGTTTCAAAGAGCTTGATAGGGTCTCAGAACACATCAAAGGGGGTGTTTGAATCAACTTATTTTCTGAGGTTATGTACTTATTTGAATTATGAAAAACTCATAAGCCCACTTTCTTCCAGCTTATGAGCTTTTCAAGTTGAGCTTATGGACTTAAATAAGCCATAAGCTCAAGTTGCTAAGCTCATAATCTGACAAACAACAAGCTTATGACCTTTTCTAATTTCAGATAAGCCCATAAGCAAGGAAAATAAGCTTATCCAGACCCCCCTTTCAATTGGTCCATTGATATTAAGCTCTCCAAACAGAATACACACAAACATATTTGCAATGTATCAAATCTTGTTTCCCCTAAGTCAACTGAACTTACTTTCCATCAATAAATCAATCACATAAACAGCCACCAAAACACAAACAAAAAGCTTACAACATGAACCTAACCTCATTCATTTCCAAAATTAGGGGTGAGCACGGTTCGGTTTTTGGCCAAAACAGATACTAAATCGCAATATTCAGTTTTAAAAAATTAATAACCAAAACCAACCGTCTTTTTCAGTTTTCGTTATCTTTAGTTTTTGGTTACCTACTCACCCTTATCCAAACCCTTATCCAAAATAATAATGATACCAACAATAAATACAACTGCATTTTCACCTAACTCAAACAAATATCTAAAATTAGGAAAAAACAAAAACAAACCTTAGGCCAATGAAACGCCGAAAACTCGTCGCACTGCGCGAAATAACAAACAAACATATGATGTATCAAATTATACGGTTACAATTTCATAATGTTAACAACAACAATAAAAATAAATGATTCACACAGAGACAAACAAACACTACAACAACTAAAAGCTGAATAGAAAAACTTATTAAAACTAAAATTGGGGGGTGAGAGTACCTTACTGAGAGCAAAAACACACACTAAATAATAGTGTGTGAAATGAAGGTTATGGCGAGTGTTTGGTTTATATCTAAAGCGTTTAATATTAAGTCGACAAGAGTAAAGCAAATAGAAGTATATATTCGGATGCAACAGTAGAGAGAAAACTAAGCAAAACAAGGGTGACACAATATCTATAGTACTATATATATAAGCAAAAGTATGTCAAAGTGGAAAAGTGGAAATTTGAAAATGCGTCAAATGTTGAAAAATGTTATTAAAGAAAATGATAGAAATGTATTCATTACTTAAAAGTATAATGATTTATTCATATTGTACAACTAATTAAAAACATATCTACCAAATTAAATACAACCAATTAAAACAATTAATACAAATCACAAACCGGGTTGACCCGGTACGCTTCAAACCTGACGGGTTGAACCGGTTTAATTTAACCCGTTTTCGACCCAACCTAGCAAGTTGACCCGGTTTAAATCGACCAATTTTTCGACCGGAACGGTTCAACCGGTTGAACCACCCGGGTCCAACCGGGCTTCAAAACATTATGTTTAATTCCCAAATCGTTGTACAAACATACAAATCACAAACCGGGTTGACTCGGTACGCTTCAAACACGACGGGTTGAACCGGTTTAATTTGACCCGTTTTCGACCCAACCTAGCAAGTTGACCCGGTTTAAATCGACCAATTTTTTTACCGGAACGGTTCAACCGGTTGAACCACCCCAGCCGGGTTTCAAAACATTATGTTTAATTCTCAAATCTTCAAACTTTTATTATTTTTTATTTATAACCTATAGCTTTTTTTTTTTTTTAATCAATAAACTATCTGTCGCTATAAAATACCGTTGCTATGTACGGGTACTCGTCTAGTTTTACCTTAAGCATGTATCATCCATCACAAAAGGATCTACTTTTATCACACACCGATTAAAGAGTAAAATACACCGTTCGTCATTAAGCTTGTATCAAAATGACATGATTCGTCCCAAGTTCAAAATAAGTACACCAAACATCCCCATCTTCTCCATTTTGTTTCTTCAATGGTCCATTTGACTAACACCGTTAGTCATTGCAAGTTACACCCCTCACAAGCTTTTCTTTTTTTTTCTTTTTTCTTTTTTTTTTTTCCTTTTTGGTGCAAAGATAAATTTATATTAATCTTCAAACAAATGTACAATATAAGTTTCAAACTGTCAAATTTTGGACAAACCCAAAGACAATATACAAAAAATGCAACATTAAGCCAATATCAGATGTAACTATAACACTATCTCTGATGAAACTACTTTATGTCAAAACAGAGGATCTCTTCATCACTACATCCACACATAAGAAGCAGCTGAATATTACATTTTTGCACCCACCATCTGGCTACATTTCCCCTTTAACTTTCCATCAAGACCATTCAACCAGCTACCCACAATGATCAAGACAGAAAGATAAGAGGCATCACTAGGAACCCATTACCCTTCCACTTCAAGGGCTATGCCATGTAACCTACATTTCCATCTCATAGAATGGCTTCAGCTACATGGGAACGCACACCTTGAGTGAAGACCAACCTTACCTCCTTGATGGTGTATTTGAAAGACCAAGAAGGATCATCTTTCACTCCTCTCTATTCAATCCATCATACACCATCCGCCAAACCATTACCCTTCCCAGTGTACAAGCCTACTTTATGGTACATCTTTATGGACTAGACCTCTTGTATGTTTCATAATATACACCAAACTCCCCTCACATGCCTTTCACATGAAGGTAAAATGGTCATTTAGTTTTTTTTTTTTTTTTTTTTTTTTTTTTTCCTTAATTATTTTCGCCAATCCCTTGCCGGGTTTCTTTCTCCCTATATAAAACTTCTCTTATAATTTTCATCCTCACAATCTATCATTAAAGTTTCTCTCTTAAAAACTCTTCATCTTTTCCCAATCTTCAAAATCACAAGAATGGTTCGTTGTTGGTGTGGTCGCCTTGCCATTATTCGTATCTCTTGGACTGGTAACAACCTGATCGTCGCTTCTATGTGTGCCCACAACCTATAAGTAAATTTTAAGGGCTTTTTTTTAAGTGATTTTGTCTCAAGAGCAAAGTGTACAGTAACAATGGTGTCGGTTTTAATTGCTAACTTGTCATTTTCAATTTTAGAGTTCATCTTGCCGTTTATGCTAGGTCCACGGTGACCATGCCAGGTCCCTTAAGGTCCAAAAACAAACTCAAAGCTACCCTTCGTTCTTGCCAAGCAAGCCTTCGTGAAACCAAGGATCAAGTTTGGAAATGGAAAAACTATTTTGACCTGCCGTAGATCTTTGTTATCATTGTTTATGTGTTGTTTATGTAATGGGTCACTCAGTTCATCTTTTGGTTTTATAGTGAAGTTTTACATTTTTTTTGTGGATATGGGTCAAGCTAGAGTTATGGTTAGTCTAACAATGGTATGTAATGTTTTTTGTTGTAAGCTTTTAGTGTTAGACCTTTAAGGAAGTGGTACTTGAATTTCTTTAGCAAATGTTGACTTTTAACTATTTTTGTTCTGGTTTTTGCAAGATTGGTTCATGTGATAATGCAAAAGTAGAAACTCACACATTTATTCTATATGCAATGGTAAAGGAAGTTCATGTAGGCTTTGGGTTTGCATTTGTAAATTCTAAGTTTACATTTGTAAAAGTATGCAAGACAATAAAATGACCAATAACTGTCTTAAAACATCCGAAAATACACAAACATAACATGATTTCATAGATAATGCAAATGAATATAATTCCAAATGCATAAAATTTCATAGTCTTGAACATCAAAAGTAAGCAACACACATTGTTTTAAGAGTACACACATATTGTCTAGAAAATACATTATCTAATTGAAATCCACACAAATGACCTATGGTGAGGCTATCATTCTTGCAAGTGAAATCTTCTTCCTACTCCATTTTGGTGAAATAGGCTTAGTTGAACCAAAAACTGGCTGCACACCACTTGAATGGACTTGAAATTAAGATTGAGATTTGGTGCATGGGAATTGCACCAGGCTTTACCTCACGAAGGATCTCGAGAAGCTTACAACCCCCACCAGGCAGTGTACCTGATCGTTGTAGTATAGTATAGTGACAAGTACCAGGGGATTGATCGTTCAACTCAGGAATAGTGTCGCTAGGATTAGAAAACCTAAAAACTAGGTCTAGAGGTGAGGGATGATTCTTTTTGTATTTTTATATTTTTATGAAAGCAAGTAAAATCTCGGGTTTTTGGAAGAGTGGGCGGAATTAGTTGCTAGTCAACTAACCCAATAACTACAGATGCAATCAAAAATAAAATAACAGAAATGTAAATAAAACTAATTACTAATGTGGTGTGAACAATAGATGCGAGAATTGTGTTTACCTAGATTTCACTACTCCCTAGATATCTTTTACAGGTTAATTGTTTGTTACAGTTGCATGGATGACGGGTTATATTCCTTAATATCAATCATGGGGTGGCGTACTTACTTCCCCAATTCTATAAGCTCCTACTTCACTCCTATGTCGAGCCTGCAAGAAGCTCCTAACATGGGATCACTAGAATTCGCTCATGCATTAAATACAACCATAAAAACCTAGTACACATCGGTTCATGTTTCTTAAGACATTCAAGCAAGTTACACAATGGAGATCTGCCAGTTTTCTTAAGCCTAACATTGAAATCATTCATCCATTACAACTATAAACAAGCAATCAACCTATAATCAACATCTAGGTTTCATTACATCTAAGCAAACACACAAGAGATCTAGCCTAGCATGTTAAAATCAAGACAAACGTAAGATATATTCAAACAACACATAGACATATTGAATGAATTGAAAGGATACTTATCTCAATTGAACATGAAGGGTTTCAAGGGGTGAAAACCCTTGAAAATACTGTAAAAGTCGTGTTAGGGTTTATGAAGTTCGACCCTAAAATTCTCCTCTCAAGTTACACCCTAATGAATGAAAATTAGAAAAGTATATATAGATTTCATGAGGTGACGGCGTCAAGAGGAAATTTCTGACGTTGTCATCTCGCCACCAATAAAATTCTCAGACTGCCTAGATCCCGATCTGACGCTGTCATGTGTATTGCTACTCTGGGCCGTCACCAAAATTGCTCTTGACGGCCTTGATCTGACGCCGTCACGTTTTCTCTGGGTCGTCACCAAAATTGCTCTTGCCGCCGTCATCAAAACCTTCTTGACGCCGTCAGGTACTGTTCCCAGCAAGGAAAATTAAGAGTTTGCCGTTTTCTTTACTTTTATGCTCAAAAAACGTCCAAAATGCTTCCTTTTCCAGAATTCACTCCCAAAGTACTTAAAATCACAAAAGGAATGATTTAGGGCAATATTTGATCAAATAAATTCCAATTCCGGCTTAAATGACCCCCTAAAAATGGATCATTTTCTCCTCATCATATACCCTTACACTTGAGATTTGCTTGTCCTCAAGCAAATGCGCTTTTATTCTAGTCAAAATACAAGTTAGGGGTCATTTAACACTAATATAAAAGTAATTACAACAAATAATCGTTCCACTAAAGACCAAAGACAAGCACGAAGGTCATACACTAGCACCTCACAAATAGTGTTTAGATACTCACATCTCTCGGGTGTAATAAAGTATATATCACAATATAGAAATGGAAAACATCTCTCACTACCTGTCATAGCAAAATAGATTACCATAGACTTGGGAAAGGATCAAACCTCCACCATATGGCGTAAGCACCTAGGATAAACTATCAAAGAGGTCTTTTAAAAGGTTGTAATGTTAGGTGTAGGGATATGGAATACACGGTTTTGTTGGATATAGGCAATCTTTACTGGTGGCGAGTTAATAATCTTGGTTAATTACATGTATAATATGACGTTGCTAAGCCAAGACTAGACTTGACTTAAGCTAATAAATGAAAAATAACAAAAACATAAAATAAACATAGAATAAAACGGGATGGTAGTCCGTATATTTTTTCTCTTTTCTTTTTCTATTTTTTTTTCTTTCTTTTTTCTTGATTTTTTCGATTTTTCTTTTCATACACTTACCCTACCATCCAAAATAATACATCATAGGGAATGAACATTCCCCTTACACTTGAACTTTTACATACTTTACAATAAACTAATCTAATGTCTCGAATTAAGATAATCATGTAACACCCCCGAAATTGGGTCCAGCGGAAGCATACATGTCACTGGGGTGCTACTCGGATGGTATCACAACACAAGGTACATGGAACGGTTTCATTTCATTTATTTAGAATGAAAGTAATTATCAAAGCATTTATTTTACATATTATAAAAGAGGTGTGGAAATAGGCCCATAATTTAGTTAAAGCGGTCCCAATTAGTTATCAGAGTCTTCTATGACCATGCCATGCCAAAAGCCTCCAAAGGTAAGATAACGCCTTAAGAACCTGAAAATACATGCTAAAACGTCAGCATAAAGCTGGTGAGTTCATAGATTTTAGTAAACGAGTATTTTCCGTAAACAAGTATTTCCAGTAAACAAGTATTTTGCGGAAGGCAAGACAATATAACAAATACAATGTCACAGCCAAAAATAAGGTATACAGTGCCTAAAGCTCATGACCCCGAAGCTCGACGTAATCGTATGCAATCAAGCATAAAATGCCCCAAGTAAGTGTTTGCCAGACACTCGGAAGTAATCCGAATGATATGCGTCCGTTTGACAGGTTGGCGCGACCAACTCGGACGGGGTGTCAACCCAAATAGATCTATCCACAGCATTCGCGCTCACACGCATGTAATTAACGGTTCATGATAAAGGGGACTTCAGTGGCAGTAATAGGTAACTCAGGCAAAGTAACAGTTTTGTATTTATGTCCGCAAAAGCAAGAACTTGTATCCATAAGAAAGTAATCAAGGATGGAATAAGAAATTCATAAGGTATTCAAGAAATCAATCAAGTTTTTCAACCATCCAGTAATGTTTGAGAAAGTGAATCGCGTTCAAGTAAAACAAGCATTGAACTTAAATAGTAATGAGCATGTATCTTCCCCCAAAACAGTTGTAAAACAAGTAAAAATAGGGGTTATGAACTCACCTTAACAATAGCAATCCAAATAGAGTAATGAAAACGGAAGAATAGGTCCAACAATCACTAGTCGCGACCTAATTATGTATATGTCTTAGTTACCGAAATCAAGTCAAGCATGCAAGTCATACACTACATTATCACTTGTACATGTCGTCGTAGTATTCGTCGTCAAAAAAAAAATGTAGGTAATCAAGGTAATCTTGTATTTAAGACATCCACCATTTTAGAAAACGTAACTTGTAAATCTCACGACCAAATATTTGTCGTCTTGTAAATATATATTTTGAAAAACTCTAACGCACCTAAATAATATAATCAATGTCCTACCATTTATATTTACGTCATTTTAGCCAAAATACACTCTAAAGTGTCCAAAAATCCATTTTAATATTTCCATCAGCTTTCCTAATATTAGCACATAAGCTGTCAAAAAGTATATGTTTCGTCGCAACTTCTTTGGACTATAACTTTTGCGTCGTAACTCCGTTTTTCAAGTTCTATATATTCCCGCGAAGGTAATCAAGTATACTTTAGGTTTTTCAAGGTCTCGGCTAGCCTAAATGTCATTTAACCTCAGTTTTCCTAGCTCAAAATCGGGACAGAAACCATTTTTCAGAAAATATAGTTTTCGTCGTCAATCTTGAAAATAGCATATCTTTTTCGTTATAAGGCCGTTTCAACCCGTTCAAGCGGCCACGTTCTCGTTATTAAATCTATTTTCTATATTTCTAGCCTAATAAGGCCACCAAGATACTGATTTTCCACAGGGAGTCGAAAAGGGACAGATTTATCATGGATGATGTCAAGTTATTTTTCTAGTGTTTTTATTTGCTACAACCTTTTGCCAACAACTCCAAATCTTGTCCTAGGTCATCCATCAACTAGAAAAAAATAGTGATCTAAACATAACCTAATAATATTTAAAGTCCTTGTTCAAGATCATCCAAGTATTCAAAACTAACATATATATATATATATAAAGTTTATTTCATTTTCTTGTAGAGATTTTTATTAACAACTTTTCTTGTGATCAAAACTTGTACAAAATATATTTTCTTGGCAAGAGATCGAAGTGGATGTAAGATGTTTCAACATGTACCAAGTGATAACTAAGTATACACACTTATCAAGCATAAAAAATCTTAAACTCATGAAGTATTAGTAGTATGAGACTTACAAAGTAATATATGAGATGAGATTAGTAAAACTCTTGTATAACCCCAAGATTAGTTATCCAAACCCTTGTTAGACTACCCTTAGTATCCTTGGAAGTGCCCAACAAGCCTCCTTCTTCCCTTGCTCCTTGGATGTGTCGATTTGTGTATATATGTGTGGAGGTGATATATTTTTTTTTTTCCTTGCAACTAAATATATGTGCTAGTTTATGTATGTATATATATACTAAAGGTGGTCAAGTAGTCAAAGATTTCTTGAATTGGTCCTTGTGGCTTTGCCGAGATTTAAGGAAAAGAAAGGAGGCAAGATTATGGCTCTAGCCACCAAAAATTAATGCCATGTTTCATGGTCTATGGTTGCAAGTATATAAAAAAATAATAGTGAGTAATTATGGAACAAGGGGAGGGGCGGCTCATAGGGTAATATTGGAAGAAATGAGTTGTAATTTGTATAAAATGTATATATTGAATGTATTGGGTAGTAAAAATATGTATTGGGTATTAGTTTGGTAGTTAACGAAAGTTACACGTAATTAAACGTAATATGTAAAGAATTTAACTTGGCCATCGGAAAATATTTTTGGGACTTTTGTAATAATTTTGGAAGTATAAAAATACCCTAAAAATAATTGTTGAGAAAGTCGGGTATGTCGAGTGTTACATTTTTGAATAAAAATTAACATTTTGTTGAATTTAAAACCGTAAGTATTTAAAGAATAAAAATTTTGTTTTATAGCATAAAATTATGAATTGGGAAAGGAGCAAGGTACCGGAGCGTTGTGGACTAAAATTAGCCTAAGTCCTAGTGTACTTAGAATTTATTTAGAAATTCGCGTCGATTCAAGAAAAAGGCTCATGTAAAAATGTTTCAAATTAAAAGTCAAGAATTTAAATTCGAGTTTAGAAATTAGTATTGACCTGGGAAATAGCGGGTTGTGACATTCTACCCCCCTAAAAAGGGAATCTCGTCCGCGAGATTCAGTCAGCGTTGGTCGTTGGAGTGGTATTAGCGAAGAAATGGGGGTACTTCTGACGAATCCGGTCTTCTCGCTCCCAAGTGAATTCGGGACCTCGTTGAGAATTTCAGCGAACCTTAACGATAGGAATTCGACTATGTTTCAACTACTGGACATCACGATCCATAATCTCGACCGGTTCTTCGATAAAGTTAAGCTTGTCATCAAGCTGAATCTCTTCTAACGGAATGATAAGGGATTCATCGGCTAAGCACTTCTTGAGATTGGAAACATGAAACGAATTGTGCACACTGCTGAGCTCCGGCGGAAGCTCAAGTCTGTAGGCCACTGGACCGACTCTAGCCAATATCTTAAATGGACCAACGTATCTCGACTTTAACTTCTTGCATTTTGCGAACCATATCACATCTTTCTAAGGCAAGACCTTCAACATAACTTGGTCGCCAATCTTGAAATTCTAATGGTTTGCGTCGCACATCGTATAGCTTCTTATGTCGATCATGTGCAGCCTGTTGACTTGGAGCGTTGTTCCAAGCCCTGATGTGTACTAACGATCAATGAAAATGAAATGGCCAAGGAAGCGTACTAATAGCCAAAATAAGTAGATGTCAATGCTAATGAAAGGAGTGAGAAGTACATTACAATACACATGAAAGAACTAATAAATCATAAGAATAAAAAGGGAATCATGTCAAGTACCATGTTTTAAGAACAGAGAATGTTAAAAATGAAAGGTTGCAAACGAAAAGATCAACAATAGAAAGAACATTCGTACTAATATGAGCCAATAATGCTTGTAAGAAAGATTAAATATCCGTACGAATAAAGAAGCAACTGCCATCGATTAACGAAAAAGAATTAATGAATCACAACAATAGTAAATAGAATTAGATGTCAAAACAAAGAATGATTGAAAGGAGATTAGATGTATGAATGGAGAAGGAAAACGCGATTGATTTATGCTAACGAAAGAGTCAATAAATCATAACAATAGTAAATAGGTTTAGATGTCAAGAACAAAGAATGCTTAAAAGGCGTGTTTGAAATCAGGATGAACAAAGAAACAAACGAAATGATGGGTAAAAGAAAGACCAATAATGATGCAAATAAACGCAAATAGAGGAATCATAAATCATTACGATAGCAAAGAGGATGGATAGAGAATATCAACACAATAATAAATTAACCGAGAGAACCAAAGTGTTCAAATAATAATCAAGAGGGGTAAATACTGAAAGACAGAGTGTCAAATGAGGACAATCAAGAAATGAGACCGACAATAAGCATCCCATATGAGAATAAATGAGGACAAACAATAAATGAGAAAAGCATTACGCAAATCGAATGCTAAGTAAGAACAACAATAAATATGAAGGACATTAATTTTTCGAATGTTGATTGAAGGTAATTGGGAGCGAACAATAAATGAGAAAGACAATAAATGTCATAACTATGAACAAGTAATCAGCGAGAAGTCAATTAGTATTACGAATTTTGATTAAGATTGAATGTGAACAACAAATAACCGGTTAGACAATAAATGTCACGAATGAGAGCAAACAGTAAATGAAAAGTCGAATATTGATTGAGTAAGGATGAAGACAGTAATAAATGGGAAAGACAATAAGTGTCACGAACGAGAATGAGTCAATAAATGCAAAGTCAAATAAGTATCAAGGATGTTGATTGATTATGAATGAGAACAACAATAAATGTGATAATCAATAAGTATGGCGAATGTTGATTGAGAAGGACAGAATATTCGTACTCAACCTCTCAGGCTTTATTCTGGTCTAACGAGACCATTGGTTGGTCGTCAAGCAGTTTCTACTGGTGCGTGATGTTCCTTACGAGGCGCCATGCGTGTCACCGGTAATAGGGTAGAGTGGTGAATGGATTTTCTGGTGATAAACTCTAGTCGGGTGGGAGGAGTAAGATTATTAGTGGCTCTCCTATTCGTCTTTCGAGAGGTCTCATGAATGGCTCTGTCTCATTGTCGGGCATTAGTAAGTAGGTCAGTGATATGGGTGTTGGGAGGGTGGCCGACAAGTTTTCCAACTTGTCCTCGGAATCGAAAAATACATTAAGTAGGGGTAAACAATGCTGTCGAGTTCCGCCGTTACATTCCTGGTGACGTGATTCTTCAAAACCACAAGAAGTGAGGAAGAATGAGGTGTTATAAATCCGTGTCCCGAAAGTAGGTGTTCCAAAAGTATAGTGTTACAAAAGCATGGGACGAGTGTTCAAACTAGTCTTCAGAAACGGCTAGTAAGGTAGTCAGGGAAATTGGCAGACTATAATGGGTTTTAATGTCACATAAAACGATGTCACATATGATTTTGAAAATTTTTAGAGACCATTTGTATTAATCATGATATGTCGGAAGGTTTAGAAGACCTTCAAAAGTACGAGTGTGTATGTTAGTTCAGTTACGCTAGTAATATGTCTCTAGCTTTTAAAAGTTGTTTTGAAAGACCAAAATGAGTGTCCTAACTTGAAGTCAAATGGTAAGATTACGTAGGGGAAAAGGCGTAACGGTGTGACAGGTACGGTATGTATGTATAAGTGTATAGAAAATACTTATAGTGAATAGCGTAAATCATGTAAAGTATAGGTTATCAAGTAGCAAGGTATAACACATAGTTACGTCACATAGATTATTAAGTAAAATATCAAGTAAGGCAGTGGCTTGGCAGGCAGGCATGCGGCGGTCATAGGGTTAAATTTTTGTAAAGGTAGTTATAGTCTGGGTTTTGGAAATACCCAATTCTCTATAACCGAGGCTCTGATACCAATCTGTAACACCCCCGAAATTGGGTCCAGCGGAAGCATACATGTCACTGGGGTGCTACTCGGATGGTATCACAACACAAGGTACATGGAACGGTTTCATTTCATTTATTTAGAATGAAAGTAATTATCAAAGCATTTATTTTACATATTATAAAAGAGGTGTGGAAATAGGCCCATAATTTAGTTAAAGCGGTCCCAATTAGTTATCAGAGTCTTCTATGACCATGCCATGCCAAAAGCCTCCAAAGGTAAGATAACGCCTTAAGAACCTGAAAATACATGCTAAAACGTCAGCATAAAGCTGGTGAGTTCATAGATTTTAGTAAACGAGTATTTTCCGTAAACAAGTATTTCCAGTAAACAAGTATTTTGCGGAAGGCAAGACAATATAACAAATACAATGTCACAGCCAAAAATAAGGTATACAGTGCCTAAAGCTCATGACCCCGAAGCTCGACGTAATCGTATGCAATCAAGCATAAAATGCCCCAAGTAAGTGTTTGCCAGACACTCGGAAGTAATCCGAATGATATGCGTCCGTTTGACAGGTTGGCGCGACCAACTCAGACGGGGTGTCAACCCAAATAGATCTATCCACAGCATTCGCGCTCACACGCATGTAATTAACGGTTCATGATAAAGGGGACTTCAGTGGCAGTAATAGGTAACTCAGGCAAAGTAACAGTTTTGTATTTATGTCCGCAAAAGCAAGAACTTGTATCCATAAGAAAGTAATCAAGGATGGAATAAGAAATTCATAAGGTATTCAAGAAATCAATCAAGTTTTTCAACCATCCAGTAATGTTTGAGAAAGTGAATCGCGTTCAAGTAAAACAAGCATTGAACTTAAATAGTAATGAGCATGTATCTTCCCCCAAAACAGTTGTAAAACAAGTAAAAATAGGGGTTATGAACTCACCTTAACAATAGCAATCCAAATAGAGTAATGAAAACGGAAGAATAGGTCCAACAATCACTAGTCGCGACCTAATTATGTATATGTCTTAGTTACCGAAATCAAGTCAAGCATGCAAGTCATACACTACATTATCACTTGTACATGTCGTCGTAGTATTCGTCGTCAAAAAAAAAAATGTAGGTAATCAAGGTAATCTTGTATTTAAGACATCCACCATTTTAGAAAACGTAACTTGTAAATCTCACGACCAAATATTTGTCGTCTTGTAAATATATATTTTGAAAAACTCTAACGCACCTAAATAATATAATCAATGTCCTACCATTTATATTTACGTCATTTTAGCCAAAATACACTCTAAAGTGTCCAAAAATCCATTTTAATATTTCCATCAGCTTTCCTAATATTAGCACATAAGCTGTCAAAAAGTATATGTTTCGTCGCAACTTCTTTGGACTATAACTTTTGCGTCGTAACTCCGTTTTTCAAGTTCTATATATTCCCGCGAAGGTAATCAAGTATACTTTAGGTTTTTCAAGGTCTCGGCTAGCCTAAATGTCATTTAACCTCAGTTTTCCTAGCTCAAAATCGGGACAGAAACCATTTTTCAGAAAATATAGTTTTCGTCGTCAATCTTGAAAATAGCATATCTTTTTCGTTATAAGGCCGTTTCAACCCGTTCAAGCGGCCACGTTCTCGTTATTAAATCTATTTTCTATATTTCTAGCCTAATAAGGCCACCAAGATACTGATTTTCCACAGGGAGTCGAAAAGGGACAGATTTATCATGGATGATGTCAAGTTATTTTTCTAGTGTTTTTATTTGCTACAACCTTTTGCCAACAACTCCAAATCTTGTCCTAGGTCATCCATCAACTAGAAAAAAATAGTGATCTAAACATAACCTAATAATATTTAAAGTCCTTGTTCAAGATCATCTAAGTATTCAAAACTAACATATATATATATATATAAAGTTTATTTCATTTTCTTGTAGAGATTTTTATTAACAACTTTTCTTGTGATCAAAACTTGTACAAAATATATTTTCTTGGCAAGAGATCGAAGTGGATGTAAGATGTTTCAACATGTACCAAGTGATAACTAAGTATACACACTTATCAAGCATAAAAAATCTTAAACTCATGAAGTATTAGTAGTATGAGACTTACAAAGTAATATATGAGATGAGATTAGTAAAACTCTTGTATAACCCCAAGATTAGTTATCCAAACCCTTGTTAGACTACCCTTAGTATCCTTGGAAGTGCCCAACAAGCCTCCTTCTTCCCTTGCTCCTTGGATGTGTCGATTTGTGTATATATGTGTGGAGGTGATATATTTTTTTTTCCTTGCAACTAAATATATGTGCTAGTTTATGTATGTATATATATACTAAAGGTGGTCAAGTAGTCAAAGATTTCTTGAATTGGTCCTTGTGGCTTTGCCGAGATTTAAGGAAAAGAAAGGAGGCAAGATTATGGCTCTAGCCACCAAAAATTAATGCCATGTTTCATGGTCTATGGTTGCAAGTATATAAAAAAATAATAGTGAGTAATTATGGAACAAGGGGAGGGGCGGCTCATAGGGTAATATTGGAAGAAATGAGTTGTAATTTGTATAAAATGTATATATTGAATGTATTGGGTAGTAAAAATATGTATTGGGTATTAGTTTGGTAGTTAACGAAAGTTACACGTAATTAAACGTAATATGTAAAGAATTTAACTTGGCCATCGGAAAATATTTTTGGGACTTTTGTAATAATTTTGGAAGTATAAAAATACCCTAAAAATAATTGTTGAGAAAGTCGGGTATGTCGAGTGTTACATTTTTGAATAAAAATTAACATTTTGTTGAATTTAAAACCGTAAGTATTTAAAGAATAAAAATTTTGTTTTATAGCATAAAATTATGAATTGGGAAAGGAGCAAGGTACCGGAGCGTTGTGGACTAAAATTAGCCTAAGTCCTAGTGTACTTAGAATTTATTTAGAAATTCGCGTCGATTCAAGAAAAAGGCTCATGTAAAAATGTTTCAAATTAAAAGTCAAGAATTTAAATTCGAGTTTAGAAATTAGTATTGACCTGGGAAATAGCGGGTTGTGACAAATCAAAACACTTGGAGTACTTTTAAGATTAACGCACATATGGGGGTAATAATATGATGTTCTTCCCCATTACTCCATAACATAAGTACTTTACCCACGAGTCCCAATCGTCCCAAAACAATTTGTACAAGGATATGACTCGACTTAGCAACCATGTAATCAATTAAATAATTAACTAAGGGTTTAAACAAATAACAATAATGCACTAAAGATGAGTGCATACACGGAAGGCTAAGGCAATTTGGTTGTATATTTAAGTGGGGTGTAACAAATTCTTCCTCTAAGTAAAATGCTTAAAGTTAGAAACGAAAATATAGGCTCGTAGGGGTGTACTAGGGGTTTCGTGTACTAAAAATGAGTACAACGCTAAGGTGTGGGGAAAATTAATTGACTTTACTAGCCAAGTAATATGAATTAAATGGTCAAGTAATTATGATACGGGTTTAACACAAGGGTGATCATAATGCCTCTCATCATGTAGTAAATCCTACTACACGAATGTAGTCTCACTAACGGTCTCGGGATGCATCACTAACGCAAATTCTAGAATCTAAATGCTACCGCCTACCGGTACACTCATAAGCACTAATAGTAAATGCTTTTCCTATCAAATCTAAAGGCGAACCTCACATATTTGGGTGGAAAATTTTTCTGAATGGTACGGTTTTGTGCTAGTCATACGACTCCTATCCATGATAAGCTTGCTAAGGCTAAAGTTTCACTCCTAAATGTTGTAAAAAAAATTAAATTTGGCGCTAAAATTACACTAACAAGTATTTCTCATAGTTTTATTACACACCTACTATCAAACAAACAAACTCAAGCGAAAGTGTATCCTATGAGGTACCATCATTTTACTCTCCCCTTACACTTAGTATGAACATTGTCCCCGATGTTCAATTAAAGATTGTAAAAGTAAAACAGGTAAAATAATGAAATCAAATACTCCCCTGATTCACTCGGTATGGATAGTATGGTAACAAGGTTAGATCTTCCTCCAAGAAAATGAACAATCAAAGCTTCCCTTCCAGAATATAAATCATCTTCTTGTCATACATAACCTGTTAATCCTGAGAAAATAAACAAAGCAACCTCGCGTAAAATCGGCGGCAACTATATATGATAATAAATCCTAAAAAACAAAGTAAGATATAATGCTTGTGGAATGATATTTGCAGATTTCCTGGAGTTTATAAAACTAAAGATTCGACAAAAACTTTAAGACTCCGTTAGAAAAACAAAACTAGCAAAATTTCCAGAATTTTACACGTGACGCCGTCAGGAGTTTCTTCCTGACGCCGTCAGAAGTGACCTGCATAAATCCTTATGTTAAGTTTCCGGAAAATTTCTGGAAAAACTTTGTCCTACTTCCTGGAAAATCCTGCAAAACATCATTATGACTCGATACAAGCATTTGACTCTAACAAATACGAATATACATGTCCATTTAATATTGTGGAGAATCATGATCAACTTTGTTTCTTAAAAACATATTTGGGGTTTCCCCTTACACTTATCTTTTGCGAAATACCTTTGGATGGAGTTAAGACTAAGCCAAACGACAAAATAAAGTATTTTCACCATTTTATTTTGAAACATGATCTACCAACAATAAAAATAAAGCATGCATACGGAAACAAATAACAATCAAACAAAATAAAAGTCACACAAAGCATGGGTTGCCTCCCAAGAAGCGCTTTTCTTTATTTACGAGTCTTGTAGCTAGACTCAAGGTCATGGGTTACTACGTGACCTCATAGTTGGTTTCACTCTCTAGGTCATCCCCTATATTAGTTTTGTATTCCGGACCTAGTTGCAAGCATTCTTTGTAGAAACCAAGTATCTTATTCATCACATACTCTACTCCTCTACGTCTATCCTCATCATTCCTATAGTAAACCGCTTGTTTGTGTTCCTTTTCTATGTTTGATAGGAGGCAGTATTGTTCAACCTTATAAGGCATTTGGTAGGCAATCTCATCATTATCTTCCTTGAACCTAACTATCCCTAGAGTCGGATCATAACTCATCTTAGTGGCCTCAACAAACGGTTTTCCGAACACTACTTGACTTAGGCAATCATCTATCACCGGACGAGTATCCTCCACTATCATAAAATCGGTTTCATAAGTGAAATTTCCAACAATCACATGCAATCCTTTCACTCTACCTACAAAATTACTTAGCAAGTTCTTGTTGGGCATTATCCTACAACCAAGTTGCTTCTTCATTACCCAATAATAAAATCGGTTTCAAACTTAGCTATGCGAGCTTCTTGAGATGCCATAAACTTGGACATCAATCCTTCAAGGTTGTTGGTACTACCATAGTTGTTAGAAGGATTGTTATTGAAAGTACGGTTGGAGGGTGGACCGTTTGGTTGGTAACGATTAGGCGGATTGGAGGAATTGTTTTGGTTTTGCTTCCACCTAAGGTTTGGGTGATTTTTCCAAGAAGGGTTGTAGGAATCACCGTAAGGGTTTGGCTCGGGTTTGAAAGTGTACCACTTATCTCCCGCTTCGTTGGTATGCGAGGACGCGTAGTCCGCAAAAGCTGTTCCGGGGAGTTCCACGAATTGTTTTGGTTTTGCTTTCACCTAAGGTTTGGGTGATTTTTCCAAGAATTGTTTTGGTTTTGCTTCCACCTAAGGTTTGGAGTAACGCAATCACGAGTGTCGTGGGGACCACTACATAATTCGCATGAAGAAGTGATTTTGTTCACTTGGCTTGAAGGCTTAGGAGCTTCGTATGATTTCATGAGAAACATGACTTGGTCTTCAAGTTCCATGATCCTACGGTCGGGAGTGCTAGAATTGTTCGAAGGCAAAGATATTGCCTTGACCGTTTTGTTCAAATCACGGGGATCATCCCAACTTTCGTTGTCATAGAGAGCAAGATCTTCTACGAGTTCCCATGATTCTTCCGCACTTAGATCACGTAGCTTACCACCAGCCGATTGGTCAATGGTTCGCCTTGTGGAGAGATCGATATGGTCATAGAAGGTTTGGACTTGGAGCCAAAGATCTATGCCATGATGAGGGACTTTTTGGAGTAAGTCCTTGAAATGAGTCCATGCTTCATATATAGTTTCACCTTGACGTTGTTGGAACATCAAGATATCATTTCTAAGCTTGGTAGTTCTCCCCGGTGGGAAAAATTGAGAAAGGAAACGAGTGGTGAGATCATCCCATGAGGTGATAGATCCCGCGGGTAAACGTTCAAGCCATTGACTAGCTTGATCACGTAAAGAGAATTGGAATAGGCGTAATCGGGTCAACTCTCTAGTTGTAACATCAAGGTCTATAGAATCTACGATTTTAACGAAGTCCTTGAGATGTTGATTAGGATCTTCGAAACGAAGTCCATGGAATGCACATCCGCTTTGCACCAACCGGGATAGTGTAGGATCGCAAGGGAGACACATTAGCTCCTTGGGTGAGCTCAATAGTGTTTCGATAGCCTTGGTGGCTAGGTCAGGAGTACTCTCCTAGGGTTCGGGCCTAAGAGGTTGGTTAGCTAGTGGTGGGTTTTGTGGGTGGTCTTGTTGTGGTGGGTTGATGGGTTCAAAGATGTTACCACCTTCCATGATGTCGGATGGTAAAGGTTACGAACAAAAACACGAAGAAATAAGATAGACTAAAGAAAACTAAAAATAAAAATAAAATCTTACTAGTAAGGAATCTAGCAAATAGACCTAATAAAAAGAAATCCTAACCTAGACAATAACTATTCCCCGAGCTGCGGTGCCAAAAACTTGGTGTGTGGGAATTGCACCAGGCTTTACCTCTCGAGGGATCTCGAGAAGCTTACAACCCCCACCAGGTAGTGTACCTGATCGTTGTAGTATAGTATAGTGACAAGTACCGGGGGATTGATCGTTCAACTCAGGAATAGTGTCGCTAGGATTAGAAAACCTAAACACTAGGTCTAGAGGTGAGGGATGATTCTTTTTGTATTTTTATATTTTTATGAAAGCAAGTAAAATCTCGGGTTTTTGGAAGAGTGGACGGAATTAGTTGCTAGTCAACTAACCCAATAACTACAGATGCAATCAAAAATAAAATAACAGAAATGTAAATAAAACTAATTACTAATGTGGTGTGAACAATAGATGGGAGAATTGTGTTTACTTAGATTCCACTACTCCCTAGATATCTTTTATAGGTTAATTATTTGTTACAGTTGCATGGATGACGGGTTATATTCCTTAATATCAATCATGGGGTGGCGTACTTACTTCCCCAATTCTATAAGCTCCTACTCACTCCTATGTCGAGCCTGCAAGAAGCTCCTAACATGGGATCACTAGAATTCGCTCATGCATTAAATACAACCATAAAAACCTAGTACACATCGGTTCATGTTTCTTAAGATGTTCAAGCAAGTTACACAATGGAGATCTACCAGTTTTCTTAAGCCTAACATTGAAATCATTCATCCATTACAACTATAAACAAGCAATCAACCTATAATCAACATCTAGGTTTCATTACATCTAAGCAAACACACAAGAGATCTAGCCTAGCATGTTAAAATCAAGACAAACGTAAGATATATTCAAACAACACATAAACATATTGAATGAATTGAAAGGATACTTATCTCAATTGAACATGAAGGGTTTCAAGGGGTGAAAACCCTTGAAAATACTGTAAAAGTCGTGTTAGGGTTTATGAAGTTCGACCCTAAAATTCTCCTCTCAAGTTACACCCTAATGAATGAAAATTAGAAAAGTATATATAGATTTCATGAGGTGACGGCGTCAAGAGGAAAGTTCTGACGCCGTCATCTCGCCGCTAATAAAATTCTCAGACTGCCTAGATCCAGATCTGACGCCGTCATGTGTATTGCTACACTGGGCCGTCACCAAAATTGCTCTTGACGGCCTTGATCTGACGCCGTCACGTTTTCTCTGGGTCGTCACCAAAATTGCTCTTGACGCCGTCATCAAAACCTTCTTGACGCCGTCAGGTACTGTTCCCAGCAACGAAAATTAAGACTTTGCCGTTTTCTTCACTTTTATGCTCCAAAAACGTCCAAAATGTTTCCTTTTCCAGAATTCACTCCCAAAGTACCTAAAATCACAAAACGAACGATTTAGGGCAATATTTGATCAAATAAATTCTAATTCTGGCTTAAATGACCCCCTAAAAACGGATCATTTTTCGCCTCATCAAGATTGAACACCAATTTCTTGAACTTGACCTTGAGATTGACCACAAATTGGTTAAACTGCAACATCATGACTTTGAACACCACTTTAACCTTTGATTTGTTTCTTTGCTGCAACATTCTTACTTTTAGCTTGTGTTTCCTTCTTTGCTTGCAACATTTTTAGCATGTGTCTTACTTTTACCCTTAGCACTTGAACTTGGTGGTTTAGGCTCACTTTGACTACCTTGTGTTCAAGATACACCACCCTGCCCAAGACATGTTTTTTGTTGTTTCTAACATTGCTACAAACACCACAAGTTACACTTTTCGCTTCATCAAATACCCTTACATTTGATATTTGCTTATCCTCAAGCAAATGCGCTTTTATTATAATCAATATACAAGTTAGGGGTCATTTAACACTAAGATAAAAGTAATTACAACAAATAATCGTTCCACTTCAACCAAAAACAATCACGGAAATTATACACTAGCACCTCACAAACAGTGTTTAGATACTCTCATCTCTCGGGTGTAATAAATATATATCACAATATGAAAACGGAAAACATCTCTCACTACCTGTCATAGCAAATAGATTACCATAGGCTTGGGAAAGGATCAAACCTCCACCACTTGGCGTCAGCACCTAGGATAAACTATCAAAGAGGTCTTTTTTAAAGGGTTATAACGTGAGGTGTAGGGATAGGATAAACACGGTTTTGTTGGATAAAGGCAATATTTACTAGTGGCGAGTTAATCATCTTGGTTAATTACATGTACAATGTGGCGTTGCTAAGCCAAGACTCGACTCGACTTAAGCTAATCATGAACTAATAAAAACATAAAACAAACATAGAATGAAACGGGATGGTAGTCCATATGTTTTTTGCCTCTTTCTATTTTTTTTTCTTTTTCTTGATTTTTTCGATTTTTTTTTTTTTTTTTTTTTTTTTTTTTTTTTTTTTTTTTTTTTGCATACACTCTTACCCTACCATCCAAAATAATACATCATAGGGAATTTGCATTCCCCTTACACTTGAACTTTTACATACTTTACAATTAACTATTCTAATTACTCGAATCAAGATAATCAAAAAACTTGGAGTACTTTTTAAGATTACGCACATATGGGGGTAATATATGATGTTCTTCCCCATTACTCCATAACACAAGTACTTTACCCATGAGTCCCAATCGTCCCAAAACAATATGTACAAGATATGACTCGACTTAGCAACCATATAACCAATTAGACAATTAACTAAGGGTTTAAACAAATAACAATAATGTACTAAAGATGAGTGTGAACACGGAAGGCTAAGGCGATTTGGTTGCACATTTGGGGTGGATTGTTAACAAATTCTTCCTTTAAGTAAAATGCTTAAAGTTAGAAACGAAAAGATAGGCTCGGAGGGGTGTACTAGGGGTATCGTGTACTAAAAATGAGTACATCGCAAAGGTGTTGGAAAAATTAATTGACTTTGTTAGTCAAGTAAATTTACTTAAATGGTCAAGTAATTATGATACGGGTTTAACACAAGGGTGATCCTAATGCCTCTTATCATGTAGTAAATCCTACTACACGAATGTAGTCTCACTAGCGGTCTCGGGATACATCACTAACGCAAGTTCTAGAATCTAAGTGCTACCAGTACACTCATAAGCACACTAATAATGAATGCTTTTCCTAACAAATCTAAAGGCGAACCTCACATATTTGGGTGAAATTTTTTTTTGAGTGGTACAGTTTTTGTGCTAGTCATACAACTCCTATCCATGAGACGCTTATTAAGGCTAAAGCTTCACTTCTAAATGTTGTAAAAAAAATTAAATTTGGCGCTAAAATTGCCCTAACAAGTATTTATCTTAGTTTTATTACACACCTACCATTGAACAAACAAACTCAAGCGTAATTGTATTCTCTAAAGTATCATCATTTACCCTCCCCTTACACTTAGGCTGAACATTGTCCCCAATATTCAATAAAAATATGTAAAAGTAGATAAGGTAAAAGAATGAAAACAAATACTCCCCTGATTCGTTCGGTGTGCATAAATCGTTAACATGGTTAAATCCTCTTCCAAGAAAATGAACGTTGAAAGCTTCCCTTCCGAAATAATAAATCATCTTCTTGTCCAATATAACCTGTTAAACCTGAGAAAACAATCATGGCAACCTAGCGTAAAATCGGCGGCAATATATATATATATATATATATATATATATATATATATATATATATATATATATATATATATATATATATATATATATATATAGGCAAAGGATCACGTGCGGATGGTTTTTTTTAGTGCGGATGTGCGGATGGATCTGGACCGCCCATTCCAGAATCTGATCTTGACTTTTTGTAAAAAAGTCAAGATCTGACGCTAATATCACGGTACCAATTGATCATGAAAACGATTTTTTTTGATTTTTTCCTTCTCAGCGATCCTTACTCTAGTTGTGTTCTTTTATTTTTTTATTTTTTCAGATTTTTCTGAGCACTTTTTTCTTTTTTGATTATGAGTGCTAATGTGATATTAACGATATTATGAGTGCTACCGTGATATTAAGCTTTTTTACATGTAAAAATGAACCGTGATATTAAAAACCAACGATAGTTACTGTGATATTATAAAACCAACGTGATATTAAGCTTTTTTACATGTAAAAATGAACCGTGATATTACGATATTAAGAAAAAGTTAAAAGTGATATTAAAAAAAATTAACTTTGATATTAAGAAAGCATGATAGTTACGGCGATATTAACAATTTTTATTAAGAAAAAGTTTTTACGATATTAAAAAAGTTATTGTGATATTAAATTTTTTATTAAAAAAAATGTTTTCAGAATCTGATTTTGACTTTTTTACAAAAGTCAAAATCTGATCAAGATCAGATCTTGACTTTTGTAAAAAAGTCAAAATCAGATTCTGATATCACAATACCTTTAACGATGAAAACGATTTTTTTTTGAAATTTTTTTCAGCGATTCTTAATTATTTGTTGTCCTCTTTATTTTTTTAATTTTTTCAGATTTTTTTGAATTTTTTTCAGAAAAAAAGCTAATACGATAGTAACGATCTTAAAAAAAGACGGGATATTTACGATATTGCCACTCCGCCTTTTTCAGATGGTTGACTAGATGGAGGGCTGAGATTCGTCCGTACCATCCGCACTAAAAGACAAAAATGTACCTGATCCTCACCCTATATATATATATATATATATATATATATATATATATATATATATATATATATATATATATATATATATATATATATATGGACTTAGGTTAAAATAAAAAGATGGTTAAAACAAAAAGAATAGGAAGCCACCACATCGTGACATGTGTCCCATTCCCACTCCCTCCCTTTTTTAGTCTTAGGGGCTTTTTTGTCTTTTAATATATTTCCCTTTACTATATATATAATTTTTTTCTCGAAATCAAAAAACAACTCTTCTTCTCCACCGATCTCCGCATACTCTTTTCTTCTTCTCCGGCGTGATCATCGTGATCACCAGCGTGATCATTCTCCACCGTATTCTACCGTGATGTCGATCGATTCTAACCAGTGTTCATCATCATCAACAATTTCTTCAACATCATTTAATCATGATCGTAAGTTTTATATGTTTTTTATTATTTTGTTAGTGATTTTAATTGATTTAAAATAATATTTTTATGTTTAAATCACTAATTTTGAATTTTTTTATGTTTATATCAAACCTGCACACCATGTGTTTGATGATTAGTAATTAGATTTTTGATTTAGGTTATGTATGAGTTTGATGCAGTAGATTTATAAATTTGATGCAGTAGATTTATGATTATGATTTCTATATAGTAAATTTGATGCACATCAGGTGTGTTTGCTGACTTATAATTAGTTTTTGATGCAGTAGATGTATAAGCATGATGCAGTTTATTTATGAGTATGATTTCTAGATATAGTACTAGGTTTCAGTATATAAATGTGTATTGGAATCCTGCACATCAGGTATGAGTTTGATGCAGTAGATTTACTAATTTGATGTAGTAGATTTATGAGTATGATTTCTATACAGTAAATTTGATGCACATCAGGTGTGTTTGATTACTAGTAATTAGATTTTGATGTAGTATATGTATAAGCATGATGCAGTAGATTTATGAGTATGATTTCTAGATATAGGTTTCAGTTGTGTTTGAGTATGAGTTTGATGACTAGTTATTAGATATAGATGTAGTAGATTTATGAGTATGATTTCTAGATATAGGACTAGGTTTCAGTATATAAATGTCTATAGGAATCCTGCACATCAGGTGTGTTTGATGACTAGTAATTAGATTTTGATGCAGTAGATGTATAAGCATGATGCAGTAGATTTATGAGTATGATTTCCACATATAGGACTATGTTTCAGTAGATAAATGTCTATAGGAAACCTGCACATCAGGTGTGTTTGATGAATAATAATTTTGCAATAGATAAATGTATATAGAAAAGTTTCAGTTTTTTGTATATATATATATGATGCATTATATTTTTTAGTGCGATTACTAGATATAGGTCTAGTTTTGTAGTAGATAAATGTGTATATTAAACCTGCTCTAGTTGTGATGTTGCGTATGAGTTATATGTTTGATGACTAGTAATTTGATTATTTATGCAGTAGATATATAAGTATGATGCGTTAGATTTATAAGTATGATTCCTAGATATAGGACTATGTTTTGTTTGTGACATTTGTGTTTGATCTTAGTAATGATTTTTGTATATGTGATGCACTACTTTTTATTGGGTTATTATTTACATTCTTTGTGTTAAACGTACAGATGCAGATGTTGAAACTGTTCAAGTTAGAGATCATGTTGGTTTTTATGTTTGTGGAAAAGATGGAACTAGGACATGGTTTCCTGATTGTCTTGAAAAACCTATTGAAGGTTGTCAGTTTATTTCAGTTGAACAGGCCTATAATTTTTATGCGTCGTATGGTAAAAAGGGAGGTTTTGACATACAAAGAGGTGGTCAGTACAAGGCAAAAGGTTTTGCAGATGCAACGTTGAAGTATTTCTATTGTTCAAGAGAAGGGTTAAATCAAAATTCCAACGCTAAATCTGATGATAATAATAGAAATAGTGATATAAGAGATCAAATTGAATTCAGTGATGTTTCTCAAAGGTTTGGTGATGTTAAGAAAAAGGAAAGGAGGAGGACTTCATTCAGGTGTGGTTGTTTGGCATCACTTACAATTAAGAAAATAGGAAACATTTTTCAAGTTACTAAGTTTGTAGATGGACATAACCTCCCCCTAGTAGCTAAAAAAGATATGATTTTTATGAAGAATTCAAGGAACATGGGTTATACAAAGCAGCATTTTCTTTATCAAGTTTCAAATGCAAATTTTGGTCCTGCTATTGGGTTTAGATTGATGAAACAGCTCCATGGTGGGTTTGATCGAGTTGGTACAACAGTCATTGACTGTAAGAATCAGAAGAAAAAATTAGTGTTATTATTGGAAATAGAGATGCTCAAATGGCTGTTGAGAAGTTGCTGAGTCGAAAATTTCATTCGCCTGGGTTTTTTGTCAATTATTTTAAAGGTGAAGCATATATTCTTTACTTCATTAAAGTTTAACTATTTTCAAGTGCATCATAGTTTATTTTATAGTGCATCACAGTTTAGATTATGCAGTTTCAGTTTCTTACATTTTTATTTTTTTAGGTTTAGGTGATGATGATAAATTGGCTGGTCTTTTCTGGGCTGATGAAGAAGCTATTAAAGACTACGCTATTTTTGGTGATATAGTTTCGTTTGATGCCACATTTAGATCCAACAAGTATGATTTCTTGCTTATGCTATTTTAATTATTTTTCTATTTTAAACAGATTTTCATTTAATTATTTAATATGATTTCAAATTATAGGTATCAGATGGTATTTGTTCCCTTTACTGGTATAAACCATCATAATCGTTGTCTTACATTTGCCTCGGGTTTGCTTGCTGATGAGACTGCTGGTGCTTACAAATGGTTACTTGATCAATTCAAAGAAGCTTTTGGTAAAGATCCAGATGTTGTTATTACAGATCAAGATCCATCAATGAAAATTGCTATTGCAAAGTGTTTCCCGAACACGAGGCATCGTTTGTGTATGTGGCATATCATGCAGAAATTGACTAAAAAGGTATTTTTTATATCCATGCCTATGATGCACTACATTATACAATATAATGCAGTTAATTTTTTTTATATTCATGTTTTATGTTGCCTAAGATGCACTATTATTTTACAAACTGATGCAGTTGAAATTTATATTATCATTTCTCTATTTTTACAGGTTGGTACTGCACTTTGTAGTAGTACATATTTTAAAAGACGCATATGCGATATTGTGTGGACTGACCAGATATTGCCAGAAGAATTTGAGAGAGAGTGGGAATGTATGATAAATGATTTTGAACTCTGTGATAACAAATGGTTAGGTGATATGTTTATTATGAGGGAAAGATGGATACCTGCGTATCTACGTGATGTACATATGGCGGGACTAATGCGTACTACTTCAAGATCAGAAAGTGAGAATCATTTTTTTGGTAAATGGACCAGCCCTCACCTTACTCTTGTTGAATTCTTAAGCCATTACGACACTGCTATAGAGTATCAGAGGTACATAGAGCGCAAGAATGACCATGATTCTAGATATAAAACTCCAGTATTCAAAACAGATCTTATGATGGAAAAAGAAGCATGTAAGCTATATACTAGAACACTATTCTTCGACGTGCAGGATGAGATTTATGCTTCGTATAAGTATTGCATTGCATTGAGTGTTGATCAAGTTGAGAATATGGAGAAATATGCAGTTCGTGATACTCAGTATCATAATGGAAGTCGTGGTGACAATGATTTTCCTGTTTATCAGGTATGTATCAGAAATATTATATACCGTAATGCATACTGATTCACACTTCTATATTATATACTCTATTAATAATCATAGTGATGCAATAGTTTATTCATTATGATGCAGTAGATTTTGCACTGTGATGTAGTAGATTTTGCACTATGATGCAGTAGTTTATAAACTTTAATGCAGTATTATTTTTATAAACTTTAATGTTCTAGTATTTTTTATTTTATTAATTTCTAAATTTAGTGCATCGCCTATTTTATTAAATCTCAGTGTCATATGTAGTCCATCTCATTATCTTAATTTATTTTGTGACAATTTAAATATAATTTTGATTTGTTTTCATTTATTTTTTGTAGGTTGATTTTTGTAAGTTTGAGATGATTGTTCAATGTAGCTGTAACCGATATGAGTCGTATGGGCTTTTGTGTTGTCATGCATTCTATGTTTTAAGGATGAACAATGTTAAGGAGTTTCCTCGAAACTACTTAAAACAACGTTGGTTAAAGAATGCGAAGCCTTCAAGATCTGCTATTCCAAGAATAATTGGTGCATCAGATTTAGTTCGGAATGATGTTCTTGATTTGTACGAGATTTTTGAATCTACTGTTGATCGTTTGGTACATGATTTGAGCAAGATGACTATATATAAAGACAATTTGAAAGAGTTGTTGGATCAAGCTGTTATTGATATTCCAACAGTTCCAAAGTTGAATGGGAAAGCTGTGATGAGTTCGATGCTAGGTGTCAAAGAGCCGGAGGAACAAACCTTAAACAATCCAGGCCTAAGTAAAACTAAAGGAACTGGTTTAAGCCTATAGCTGAAGTAACTGCTGAAGAACTATCAAAGAGAAGGACGTGTGGCGTATGCGGTCAGAAGGCAGGCCACAATTCTAGGACTTGTGGAAAGGCTTTTGCTGAAACTCCACCATCAAAGAAACAAAAGCAACAAGATCAACCAAAAAGAGCTGGTTTGAGACAATCTACACGCAAGAATTGAGTATTCTTTTTTTTATTGAATCTACATGCAAAATTTAGTATTCTTTTCCTTTATTTTACGAATAAAGCACTATTATGAATTGAAATGAAAGAAGGGTATAGCATACAATTTTAATGGAATATCATATTAGTTTAAATATTTTTTGTGTTTTATCATTTTGCTGTCATTATTTAGTTCATAATGATGCATTACAGTTTTAAACTGAGATTCAATCAGCTATATACATTATGATTTTATTGTTTGATGCAATAGATTTTGCACTGTGATGCAGTTGATATAAACAGTGATGCACTAGATTTTTGAACTGTGATGCAGTAACAAGTATATATTGATGCAATAATTATAATGCTAACTCATCCCAACAACTATAGTTTTAATTGAAGATTGACTTAGTTTTCTCAACATGCTATTATTGTTTTAGTGCATCAGTATTAATGATATCTGTGATGCAATAACAGATAAACATTGATGCAGTAATTATAATGAACTGTGATGCAGTAACAAGTATATATTGATGCAGTAACTATAATGAACTGTAATGCAGTAACAATTATGTATTGATGCAGTAATTATAAAACAGAAACCATAAATAAAAGTAATAACCAACACTGATAATTAAGTTCTTAATTTTCTTCAACCATTAATCAAATGTAACCATAGAAACATTATGTAAATTCCAAAGTACCATTCAAACACTGATCATTCAGTAAAACATATCCAAAACATTTATCAGTTTTTAAGTATTTGCGATGCAAATTTCCCATCAGGCTAATGTTTTGACTAGAGTTTCGTTGAACTTCTTTTTCAAATTTTCATTGACTTTGACTTCAGTATGATTTAAAATCTTGGAGCTCTTTGCTTGCTTCTTCCCAAATGCTTTTGCTGCTTTCATTAATTCCTTCTTTTTGAGATTGAAATCTTTGAGTAATATCTTTGCCAAGTACTTTGCTCGAAGCATTTTCATTTGTGCTTTTTGATGTACACCTTCCGTTTGAATAGTATGGCAAAAGTCTTCGTGGCCAAGATATGTTTCCATGTGCCTCATGACAAAGATACCACAGTCAACTGCGTTGTATTTTGTCATCCATTTTATCTTCACAAATCTTGGGTTCGCCAATAAAATATCTCTGATGTATGGGTGCTTTTTCCTTTCTAGGTAACTGATAAATGAATCAATCTGTGAAGATAATAAGATGCAGTAAAAAAAAAATCACTATGATGCAGTAAAAAAAAATCTTGGTATTTTATAGTTATACTTACCAAAGCCATTGCATAATCCCCATATCTATCTTTGATATTTACAATTCCATTGTCGATGTTGTCCAGGATTTCTATTTCCCCTTTCTTCAGATTAAAGCAGATGATATAGTAATGATTTGATCCATTTTGAGTCATCTTTATACATGGAAAGAAAACCTGTAAACATTTTCATGCATTCTCATTATTGAAATTCATATTAAAAATTAAATCTCTGAAACTCATAATAATAAATCTATTTTTTACTTACCATAGTAACATCATTGAAATCCTTCAAGTCTGTATTTTGTAAAACACTTTGAACATTCTCATCAAACAATTTTCTTCTTTTCCTAATATCTTTTCCAGCTTCCACTATAGCATGAGGCTGTTTACATTAACATGAAATGTTTTATAAGCATTAAAAAGTTACATCTTAAAAATAGGTATATTATATAGATGGATACTCACCAACATTGATGTACTGCAGTAAACATATCTGAGTCCTGATAGTTTGTTTCTGTAGTTCTCTTCATCGTTTAGTATAATGCTCCATACATCAATTATACTTGAAGCAACTTCAATTTCAGGATAAAGGCTAAAGAAAAGCACACATTCTAATTCTAAGCCTTTTCCATTGAAAATTATATCCCTGCACATTTTTAATATTCAATATCAAGTAAGGCATTGATGCAGTATAATATTAATTTTGATGCAGTAACATATAAATATTGATGTTGTAACAGATAAGCATTGATGCAGTAGAATAAGTAATTGTTATGCAGTAACAGATAAATATTGATACAGTATAATATTAATTGTGATACAGTAACATATAAATATTGATGTTGTAACAGATAAGCATTGATGCAGTAGAACATTTAATTGTTATGCAGTAACATATAAATATTGATGCAGTAATTGTAATTTGTAATAAAATTTACCCTTCAGGACAACTGTCACTCCATATGTATTCAACTAACTTCATTTCTGCTTCAATCCATCTTTCGTAAATCATTACTTTTCTGTTATAGTATGGCGACACCATAGCATTAGAGGGCTTTATTGTACGTTTTTCCTTTTCTTTATCAGCCTCTTTAGTCTCTTCCATAACATTTGCGTCTCTCTTTTTGCCTCTTTTAACTTTTTGTGCATCCTCTTTATCTGCTTTAGGCTCAAGCTTTTTTGTGGGAGCTTTTTTAGCTTTTGTCATTTCAGATTTTGTTACTCCCTTTTTTGCCTTTTTTGATTGTTCCACATTGGTTGTTGCCTTTTTTGCTGGTTCTTTCTTTGTTGCTGCCTTTCTACCCTCTCCCTTTGATTTTGTTGCAC
This sequence comes from Artemisia argyi, assembly GCA_030686995.1. Lineage (NCBI taxonomy): Eukaryota > Viridiplantae > Streptophyta > Magnoliopsida > Asterales > Asteraceae > Artemisia > Artemisia argyi. The sequence continues at coordinate 161,985,638 of CM060687.1, read as the reverse complement.
CAATACTTTTTTCCTTTTGCTCTTTCTGTATTGGAATGTAATTAATAGGCGCAACAGAACTCACAGGGACCGCATCAAGCACATTAACAATTGTCTCCTTTGCCACATCTGGTTTATCAACAGAACTCACAAGAACCGCATCATAGTTTTGAGAACTGTTGCATTTTAGCTTTAACTTCAAACTATGGTAGGGTGGAGTTGCAAATTCACTTTTTGATTTTAGAGCATCATCAGTTAACTCTTTTGATGCAGTAGACATCATTGGCTGTTTCATGAAGTTGTCAAGCATTTCAACTTCATTCATTCTTGGTACGCCTGCTAATGCCCAATCTAGCTGTGATAGTGTAACATCTTCTTCATTATTTAATCTTCTTCTTTTGTTATTACTTGAAATGATTTTTTCAGGTTCCTGAGATAACGGCATAGGTACAATATCCTCAAGATCATCATACTGCATCTCTTGTTTTTCTGAATCCGTACTTTCATCCTCATTTTGTATTTTCACTTTTCTTTTCTTTTTGACTGGTGTTGTATCAGGTTTTGAATAGATCTCTATTGCACCTCTTTTACCTTTATTCTTCTTTTTACTTGTGCTGCATTCATCAACAGAAATTGGGTTCTTCTTCTTAACAGTTTTCACTTTAGCACGATTTCCTGCTTCTTTTTTATTTTTTTTGCCACATGTTCACTAACAAAACTTTCTAACAATTCATTCCATTTAGCTTTAGCAGCTTTTTTAAAAGCAGCTCTATCAATTGTATCTTGTTCGTCTGATTCTTCCTCATCTGTTTCATTATCAACAATTGAAAATCAGTTCAAGATCTATACAATATTATGTTCATACATAGCAAATTAAATGCTTCTGCAACTCAGTTAAACCGATAGTACATCATATAAACCATCAACCACGCAAACTCTTTTTTGCACATCACATAAGCAACGTTTACCCTATCTTATTCACACATGCCGCAAATCAAATACCACTACATCTCAGTTAAGCCTCTAATGCATCATATAAGACATCAAACTTTCAAAATCTGTTTCGTACATCACATAAGCTACGTTTACCCTATCTTATTCACACACGCCGCAAATCAAATACCACTGCATCTCAGTTAAGCCTCTAATGCATCATATAAGACATCAAGCATTCAAAATCTGTTTCGTACATCACATAAGCTACGTTTACCCTATCTTATCCACACACGCCGCAAATCAAATACCACTACATCTCAGTTAAGCCTCTAATGCATCATATAAGACATCAAACTTTCAAAATCTGTTTCGTACATCACATAAGCTACGTTTACCCTATCTTATCCACACACGCCGCAAATCAAATACCACTGCATCTCAGTTAAGCCTCTAATGCATCATATAAGACATCAAGCTTTCAAAATATGTTTCGTACATCACATAAGCTACGTTTACCCTATCTTATCCACACACGCCACAAATCAAATACCGCTACATCTCAGTTAAGCCTCTAATGCATCATATAAGACATCAAACTTTCAAAATCTGTTTCGTACATCACATAAGCTACGTTTACCCTATCTTATCCACACACGCCGCAAATCAAATACCACTACATCTCAGTTAAGCCTCTAATGCATCATATAAGACATCAAACTTTCAAAATCTGTTTCGTACATCACATAAGCTACGTTTACCCTATCTTATCCACACACGCCGCAAATCAAATACCACTACATCTCAGTTAAGCCTCTAATGCATCATATAAGACATCAAGCATTCAAAATCTGTTTCGTACATCACATAAGCTACGTTTACCCTATCTTATCTACACACGCCGTAAATCAAATACCACTGCATCTCAGTTAAGCCTCTAATGCATCATATAATACATCAAGCTTTCAAAATCTGTTTCGTACATCACATAAGCTACGTTTACCCTATCTTATCCACACACGCCGCAAATCAAATACCACTACATCTCAGTTAAGCCTCTAATGCATCATATAAGACATCAAGCTTTCAAAATCTGTTTCGTACATCACATAAGCTACGTTTACCCTATCTTATCCACACACGCCGCAAATCAAATACCACTACATCTCAGTTAAGCCTCTAATGCATCATATAAGACATCAAGCATTCAAAATCTGTTTCGTACATCACATAAGCTACGTTTACCCTATCTTATTCACACACGCCGCAAATCAAATACCACTGCATCTCAGTTAAGCCTCTAATGCATCATATAAGACATCAAACTTTCAAAATCTGTTTCGTACATCACATAAGCTACGTTTACCCTATCTTATCCACACACGCCGCAAATCAAATACCACTACATCTCAGTTAAGCCTCTAATGCATCATATAAGACATCAAGCATTCAAAATCTGTTTCGTACATCACATAAGCTACGTTTACCCTATCTTATCCACACACGCCGCAAATCAAATACCACTACATCTCAGTTAAGCCTCTAATGCATCATATAAGACATCAAGCATTCAAAATATCTTTCACACATCACATAATCGATATATACCCTGACTTACCCTAAATCATTCCTATCAACATACATCCTACTGCATCACAAGTACTAGAAAATGAAGTTTAATATATCAAGCTACCTTCACCCTGCATTATCTTCACACACCGAAAATAAATCTCTACTGCATCTCAATTCAACTTCTAGTGCATCACATAAAAAGTCAAGCACTCAATCACATTTTCACACATCTCACAAACTACATTTAACCTAACTTATAGTGCATCATAAAAACCATCAGTTTCAGAAAATCTGTTTCAAACATCTAATAATCTTCTAGTGCATCTTTTTTCAACAGCTAAAGCATCATATTAATAAAACTTACTTGATGTCTCCGTAGTCGATTTTTCAGCAGCTTCAATCAACGATTTACTCATTTTATTCACTAAATAAAAAAAAATATTTAATTAATACATATATCAAATCGATGCATTAAAATAAACTATTTTAACAACACACTTACTAGGTGGGACTTTCTTCTTCGTCATTTTATTAAGATGCAGTGATCAAATGAAGGAAGTTTTTTGATTTTTAGAGAGAGAAACGAGATCAAATGGAAGAGAGAGAGAGAGTGGAAATGATTAGGGGTTTTTGGAAAATTTTAAACGCGTTTCTGAATTATTAACGATGTGTTAATTTTGTATATTACATCTTTTACCCTTCAAGTTTCACTTATTTTCAAAAATGCCACTCCGCTTTTTTAATCTTGCAATCTAATTTCAATGGTTGAGATGTCTTCCTATTCTTTTTATTTTAACCATCTTTTTATTTTAACCCCACCCTATATATGTGTGTATATATATATACACACACACACACACACACACACACACACACACACATATATATATATATATATATATATATATATATATATATATATATATATATATATATATATATATATATATATATATATATATATATATATATATATATAGGTTATAATGCTTGTGGAATGAATGTTTGCAGATTTCCTGGAATTTATGAAACTAAAGAATTAACAAAAACTTTAAGACTCCGTTAGAAAAAACAAAACTTGCAAAATTTCCAGATTTTTACACCTGATGTCGTCAGAGTGTTCTGACAGAAATCTCATGTTAAGTTTCCGAAAAATTTCTGAAAAAACTTACGCCTTAATTCCTGGAATTTCCTGCAAAACATCAGTATGACTCGATACAAGCATTTGACTCAAACTAATATTCATATACATGTTCATTTAATATTGTTGTGGTTCATGTCCAATTCCCATTCTTAAAAACAAATTTAGATTTCCCTTACACTTATCTTTTGCGAAATACCTTTTATGAAGTTGAGACAAAAAACAAAGTAAATCATATTCACAATTTAGTATGAAACATGAGCCACAAACAATAAAAATCAGGCATGCATACGGAAACAAATAAGGTCAAACAATCAAACAAACAAAACAAGTAAAACATGGGTTTCCTCCCAAGAAGCGCTTTTCTTTATTTACAAGTCTTGTAGCTAGACTCAAAGTCATGGGCTATCCTATATGGGTGAGCTCCTCATCGAGGACATCTTTGGGATCAAACTTAGGTTTCAATTTCCTATCGGTTCTCTTGGTGCTTTGGTTTTGTTTCCACCTAAGGTTCGGGTGATATTTCCAAGAGGGGTTGTATGAATCACCGTAAGGGTTTTTCTCGGGTTTGAAAGTGTACCACTTTTCTCCCGCTCTGTCGGTACGCGAGGATGCGTAATCCGCGAAAGCTTGTTCGGGGAGTTCCATGCAATCACGAGTGTCGTGGGGACCACTACATAATTCGCACGAAGGAGTGATTTTGTTCACTTGGCTTGAAGGTTTAGGAGCTTCGTAGGATTTCATGAGAAACTTGACTTGGTCTTCAAGTTCCATGATCCTACGGTCGGGAGTGCTTGAATTGTTCGAAGGGAAATATATTGCCTTGACTGTTTTGTTCAAATCACGGGGATCATTCCAACTTTCGTTGTCATAGAGAGCAAGATCTTCTATGAGTTCCCATGATTCTTCCATACTTAGATCACGAAGCTTGCCACTGGCCAATTGGTCAATGGTTCGCCTTATGGAGAGATCGATATGGTCTTAGAAAATTGGACTTGGAGCCAAAGATCTATGCCATGATGAGGGACTTTTTGGAGTAAGTCCTTGAAACGAGTCCATGCTTCATAGAGAGTTTCACCTTGACGTTGTTGGAACATCAAGATGTCATTTCTAAGCTTAGTAGTTCTCCCCGGTGGGAAAAATTGAGCAAGGAAACGAGTTGTGAGATCATCCCAAGAGGTCATGGATCCCGCGGGTAAACGCTCAAGCCATTGACTAGCTTGGTCACGTAGAGAGAATTGGAAGAGACACAATCGGGTCGTCTCTCGAGTTACAACATCAAGGTCTATGGAATCTATGATTTTGAGGAAATCCTTGAGATGTTGATTAGGATCTTCGGAACGAAGTCCATGGAATGCACATCCGCTTTACACCAACCGGATGGTGTCGGATCGCAAGAGAGACACATTGGCTCCTTGAGTGAGCTCAATGGTGTTTCGATAGCCTTGGTGGCTAGGACGGGAGTACTCTCCTAAAGTTTGGGGTCTAGGAGGTTGGTTTGCAAGTGGTGGGTTTTGTGGTTGGTTTTGTTGTGGTGGGTTGATGGGATCAAAGAGATTACCACCTTCCATGATGGCAGATGGCAAAGGTTACGAACAAAGGAACGAAGAAATAAGATAGACTAAAGAAAACTTATAAAAATAAAATAAAAATCTTACTAGAAAGGAATCTAGCAAGTAGACCTAATAAAAAGAAATTTTAACCTAGAAAATAACTATTCCCCGGGCTGCGGCACCAAAAACTTGATGTGTGGAATTGCGCCCTCGCAAAAGGTTTTGCCTCTCAAGGGATCTTGAGAAGCTTGCAATCCCCACCAGGCAGTGTACCTGTTCGTTGTAGTATAGTATAGTGACAAGTACCGGGGGATTGATCGTTCAACTCTACGAATAGTGTTCGCTAGGGTTAAAATTCTACTAAACTAGGTCTAGGGTTGATGAATGATTCTTTTTGTATTTTTATATTTTAAGGAAAGCAAGTAAAATATCGGTTTTGGAAGGAGTGGGCGGAATTAGTTGCTAGTCAACTAACCCAATTAACTAAAGATGCAATCAAAATAAAATAAAATGAACTAAAACTAATTGTGGTGTAAACCATAATGAGAGAAAGTGTGTTTACTTAGATTTCATTACTCCCTATATATCTTTTACCGGTTGATTAGCTTGTTACAATTGCATGGATGACGGGTTATATTCCTTAATACTAGTCGTAGGGCCGTGTACGATCTTCCCTAACTCTATAGGCTTCTACCTCAATCCTATGTCGAGCCAACTAAAAGCTCCTAACATGGTATCACTGGAAGTTACCTTTGCATTAAATATAACCAAATAATCGTAGTACACATCCGATCATGTTTCTTAACACGTTCAAGCAAGTTACCAATTGAAAGTCTACCAGTTTTCCTAAGCCTAACATCAAATTCATTCATCCACAACAATTATAAACAAACCATCAACCAATAATTAACATCTAGGTTTCATTACATCTAAGCAAACACAAAGGAAACCTAGCCTAGCATGTTAAAGAGAAGACAAGCGTAAGATATAATCAAACAACACATAGACATATTGAATGATTTGGTAAAGTACTTATCTTCAATTGAACATGGAAGAAACAAAGGGTTGAAAACCCTTAAAATAGCTGGAAATTCGTCTAGGGTTTTATTCCCTCAAAGTTGCACACAATGAATGAAAACTAGAAAACTATATATAGATTTTGTCTCCTGACGGCTTCAAGAGTAGCTTGTGACGCCGTCAACTCGCCACCAAAATAAACTCGTATTGGCTAGATCCACTTCTGTCGCCGTCACTCTATGTGGGTTTTGGGCTGTCACTCTTTACAATTACTCTTGATGGCCTTGGAAATTTTGTACGTGACGCCGTCAAGACCCCTTCACAAAACATTCTGGCGCGTCACGTGTATTTGATTTATCCACCCTTTTGTCAACTCATGACGCCGTCACTAGCAGTATGTAACACCGTCAGGTGCAATTTCCAGCATGATTTGAGACTGTCATTTTCTGAAACTTTTTTGCTCCAAAAACGTCCAAAATGCTTCATTTTGTAAAATTCCTCTCAAAAGTATCTAAAATGACAAAAGGAACGATTTAAGGCAGTATTTGATCAAATAATCTCGACTTTGGCCTTAAATGACCCCCAAAAGCGGTACACTTTTCGCTTCATCAACTTCATACATATTATTAAGTAAAATATCAGAATGTGTTTTTCCCTATATAAGTATAAAATTTGTTTTAGTAATACATTTCAGAATGTAAAAACGTATAGCATTTAAGTTAAACCTGAGAAATGTGACATTGACCAATGGATTGGTGGTATCTTATTATTAGAACACAAAATGTTGATGTAAAGATAGTTTATACTAGATTTGGATAGAAATGTTAACTCTGCAATAGTCAAAGGACTATTATTGTAAGTTATACTATACTTAAGAGGTGTCTATGGGATGGCAACGAGTCGGGTTCGGGGCAGGTTTTAGTGTACCCGTACCCGTTTATAATATCCAACCCCGTAACCGATGGATACCTGGTTAATATTATTCATCGGTTTTTCGGTTTCCCAGCTGGTATCGATTATCCCCAATTAAATATTATATGGACAGAATGGCGGTATTAAAATTAAGTCACACTAAAATCCACCGACAAAACAAAGGAAACACCCCAATATATTCAAATTTTTTAAAAGTTAAAGAAAATGAATATCGTATCAAACGATTTAACGAGTTTAAATAATTTATATACAAAATAAAATGTGTTATGTAATAGAGATACTTATATAAAAAATCTAATGGAAGAAATTATATATAATGTATATATACTCTAGTTAATTATAATATCAATAAAGCGAGTATAGATTCGGGTAAACAGATATGGGTACGGGTACGGATAATCGGGCGGGTATTATCAAAACCCGTCACTGAATCCGTACCCGGCTAAAAAAATTTATCAATACCCAAACACGTCAACCCGACCCCGAACCCGACCCAATCAGTTCAGGTTTCAGTTTTTCCCGTGGATTTCGGATGCTTTTGTCATCCCTGGTCTATATTCATTGACCTCACTTAGTATAAATAATGCTATTTAGCCATAAGTTGTAAGAGTTTGTAACACCTCACCTATTTTAATTTAGCTTATTGGAACCAAAAAGTAAAAAGTGATATCAGAGCTAGTGAGAAGAAATATTTGAAGACAATGTACTGGACAACTTATATAGACAACTTATTTGCGTGCTTATTTGGTTCAGATCAGTCCATTTAGAGCTTATTTGGTTCAGACCAGTTTATTCAGAGCTTAATCGGTTCAGATTATTTATTTTGACGTTATGGCTTAATTCGTTTAGCCAACTTAATCATTTGGATACTGATTATAAACGGTCAAAATTGATTAAAAAATGGTCAAACTGCTTAATTTATGTGTTTTAGCTGTTTTTGCAAGTGCTTATTACAGGTTACAGTTTGGTGCGCCAAAATATTTCAACAAGTTCAAAACTCAAAAGAAAAAGTGGTTCATGATAAACCCGAAATATCAAGAAAACCAACACTGAAGATCAAGTGAAGTCTTGCACCAAAAAGGACAAGACTAACAAGAAGCAAGCAAGCTAACAACTTATTTTGTGTCAAGACTTGGTTTCAGAATTAGCATTTTTGCTTTATCATCATCAAACGTTTTAGACGAACTCACGAGCCAAAAAGACGATTAATTGCAAGATATACATTTACTTATTTACAAATATTCTCTTTATAGCAGAGAATTTGGGTTTCTAAACGAATCTACTTTACACATGTTGAGCATTCAATGGGTTGGTGAGATTGCATTAAATGTTGCTATACTAGGTAATGTGATAAACTCTTCTTTATGGAACAATGTTGACAATTGTTATACCTTTTTACCAACTCGGTTGTGGAACAATGTTGTCCCTTTTCTTTATGGAACAATGTTGCTATACTAGGTAATGTGATAGACTCATAGACCCTTCATTGTTAAAAACCGAAACCGAAGAAAACAGAAACCGAGCGGTTTGTAATTTCAACAACCGAAATATGCGGTTTGATTTTTGGTTTTAGTATATAACCGTCCCAAATCACTCATGCTCAGTATAAATGTTTATATTGAAAATATTGAAAAAATGAAAATATCATAACCATCCACCACTGTAATGTATTTCCCTAAAACAATGATTATGTGTATTGAAATGAACAAGGGTATTTAACATTTGTAAATTGTACGTCTTGTTTTAGCCTGGAGATTGTATGGTATATTTGTTTTTTTCAACACAAAACAAATACATTTTAGTGTGACAATATCTCCAACAAACTTCGAAGCAAAAAAATACACACGACTTGACATAAGACCCAATTTACATGTCAACATCCAGTTGGTAAGCAAGAAAAAGCAATGGTAAAAAGCCAAACATACTGAGAATGATAAAACCAGTGTTGCTGATATAATCCTGTTTTAATCACCCACATAATAGATTTCATCTTAATAGAAGCAACCACATATGGTCACTAAATATCATCAAAAGCAACCTCAGAATATACATAATACTACTACTCATGTATTTCATAAGAAAATTACATGATATTGGAGAATACAGATCTCAGACATAGAATTCGTAAATCTCTTCAATACAACTAAACGACTCATTAGTACTAGTTCTAAATTTTGCAAGTAGCAACTCACTGATGATTACTGGTCTTGTCTATGTCATGCTGAATCGCTGGTGAGGAATCGTAAAAACTTGATGCCAGTTACCAATAAGATCAAATATAACACCAAGTAAAATGTAGGAACTATCCAGTAAAGGTTCTTCGGGATAAATGGCGCCGACACACACACCAAAGGTATAAGAACTGCAATAAATAGCATCCAAGGGGAAGACAGTTCGTTGAATTCTGTGTAATGTTGATGCGAGATCGCATATTTCCAAAGAAAGCAATATCCAACCATAACCCCAACAAAGATTAAACCAATAACCAAATACACAATCCAGTTGGGATTGTCTGGAACGAAAAAGGCAACTTCAAAAAAATATGGCGCTAGAATTCCTGAGAAGCTACCCACAGTCTTCAAGACCGTGTAATGAATGATCCTCATATAAGTTTTCAAGTAAGTGCTCGTAAAAAGCAATATCACAGTTGCTAGTATAGTCACGGATATTGTGACAAAGGTCATGATGACGAAAACCCCACCAGGACGTTGTTTCATAGTTTGAAGTTTGGATGAAAAAAATCCTGATGGAATCGAAAAGAAAAGGGACATGAGACACAAAACCTGGTAGTACCAGAACAACCTGAAACACACAAAACACAATGGACATAATTTTAGCCTTCAGTCTTCTGAGCAGAAAGCGTAAATGTAAAATAGAAACATAATCGAAAGGAACTTACTGTGGACTGGCGGGTTTTGCTTGTTTATGGTCATCTCTTACGGAAATTGCAACCTGCTTGCCTTCTCGAATGGTTAATTTGGACTCCATAGTTGGTTAAAATCTGGTTGATAAAAGAACAAGTTAATCCTTGGGTAAACAGGAAACCAACATGTAATACTTGTCTAGTAATAACTGAGAAGGTAAAAATGTGACGTGTGCAGGTCTCGAACCTAATACAAGGCTTCTCACAGTAATCATATAAACAGAAAATTGCACAAATTGCCACAATAGTTAGAAGTGGCTTGTCAAACACATATAGTTGCCTTTAATACAATAGAATTTAGAGGAGGGTAATCTGGGCATGTCAAACTAGATAGGTAACGGGTCGGGTATGGTAAAACTATCTTTGGATGAACCCTAAAAGTGGAGTGAAGAAGCAAAAAAATGGTGATTCTAAAACAGCCCATGTTGAGCTCCTATACTCCTGAATTCTGAAGTCCTTAAAGCCAAAATAGGCAACAGTCAAACTCATCTTATTCTGTCTTTTAATTGGCATGGGCTATTTGCTATGGGCTGGAGAAGAAACAAGGTCGTGTGGGCTGGTTTTACTTTCCTATGAAACAATACAAATAGTTATAGCACCCCACAACACCTCTTAAGCTCTTACATAGAAGCTTCTCCAACACTTTCAAATAGATAAATAGTTTTTTTATAACAGAAAAAATGTTTTTAAGGTCTATATACAAGTTTACCCAAACAACCTTTTCTTATTGTCAAAATAGGCTATTAAGGTCTATATATAAGTTTGCCCAAACACCCCTTTCATATTGTCCATAGCCATTAAGCTCTCCAAACAGCTGCTGCAATTCTACTATTCTAGTGGTCCATAGCTAATTGTTGTGAGTAAGACATATTTCTATTTATATCATTTTCTCTAATAAAATCTGTAACTATCCCGATTTTTCTCGATTTAAGCTAAATTAATTAACGGATTTATCACATAAACAGCTACCAAAACACAAATAAAAAACTTACAACTATCCTAAGCCGATTTACTTGCCAATAGTGATAATAATAAATGATATGTAGAGTAACACAAGTCTAACTACATTTTTTATACAAACACATAACACAATGTCAAAATTAAACACCCACAAAAAATACGGTAAAGAAAGATTACGAACCTAGCCAGAAGAAACGCTGAAAACTTGTAGCTCTGTATGGAGAACAAACAGAAAATGTATCATTATCGGGTTACATTCATAAAATTAATAGCAGCAATCAGAATCAATGATTCAACATATTATATGTGAATAAACAATTAAACAATGAGACCATGACACATAGCTAAGACATAATGCCGCCCCCCCCCCCCCCCCCCCATTTTTCTTTTGATTTAGTCATGTGTTTCCTTATTAGCCTATATGACTTATATAGTTACTCAATCCTTATTAGCATGTTGAAGGAGTGCAAAGTGCTTATGCAAAAGAGTTTGTCAACTTATTTAGGGGTGTGCATAGTGTGTTTTCAAAATGCACTGCTGCTGGAACTTTTGGAAGATGCATTTTGAAACATAAGCTACCCGAACACTAAGTCTACTCAAATAAGGCTCCATACTAACTATGTGTTTAACAGCAGGGATAATTGTATTATAAAAAATCATCAAGCTAGCGAAAAGCATGAAGAACACAGTAGCATACATAACAAAGCACGACAGAAGAAAACAAAGAAACAACTCCCAACAAAAATAAAAATAAAAAAAATCAAGACAAGGAGTACATAACCACACAACGACACTACGCTGTTTGAACTAGAAATATACGTAACAAAGCAGGACACAATAAAAAAAAAAAGTATCCAAAACCTAAATTGAAATAGAAACCACAACCTGCAACTATGCATAATGCCATTTTTTTTATTCTTTAAAATATCAATAAAAACACCCTGAGATTGTTCTTGATATGCACATTGATGGGTTAAAAAAAATGAGATATTACACATAATCTTCTATTCCACTATTGTATCCAAAATATTTGATACTATGCTGTTTCGCTATTCTATAAACGTAATGTAACTATTTATTTCGTAGACAACCGTTGCAATTCTAGTAATATAAAATAAGTTTAAGGCACTATGATCAGTTTGAAACCTACTTGCAATAACTAACGGAATAGTAAGTGGAAAACTCAAACAAACCATCAACGTTAGCAAGTAAAATGCAATTAGTCAGCTTGATTCTAGAATCAAAGCCTCAATTTTGTCATGAGTTACTATCAGTTTGCAAAACTCAACAATATCTATACTTGAAAACATCATCTAATGACATAATAAACAAACTATTATAAAGTTAGAAAATCATGCAATTCAAAACTTTGGATGAACCCAAAAAAAGTAAAGTGAAAAAGCCAAAAAATGGTGATTTCAATACATCCCCAGTTTGAGCTCCTATGTTCCTGAATTCTGAAGTCTGTCATTTGCTTTGAAGCCAAAATGGGCAACCGTCAAACTCATCTTATTTTGTCTTCTAATTACCAAGGGCTATTTGCTACGGGCTGGACTCTAAGAGCAATTAAGAAACTATGTTGTGCGGCTGGTTATGTTTTCCTTTAGAGCATCCCCAATACATAACCTATTCTCAACCTTTCTACTCCAATGCATCAACCTATTCTCAACCTACTAGTATTATTTTTCATCCATTCTCACATTGTACACATTATCAATTGGTCAAGCATACTAAGGTTTTGATATCTCAACCCATCTTGAACCTATTGCTCACATGCTAAAAAGCTTTACCCAAAATTTTCAACCCTTTTCCAACCCACCATTGGAGATGCTCTTAAGCCAGGTATTCAGTAATACACACACATTTGTGTGTGAAACAATATAAATAGTCTTATATCACCCCAAATACAAAAAAAAATTATATAGAAACCAACAATGCAAGTATGCATAATGCCTTTTTCTTATTCTTTAAAATATGAATATAATACCCTAGCTGAGATTCTCATTGATATGCAAATTGATAGGTTAAAAAATTAGATATTATGCATGATGTTCTGTTCCACTATTGGATCAGAGATATTTGAGTTGAGCTATGAAATAAGCTCAATTTTAAACCTCCAACTTATACTTGGAATTCACACTCATCCCTACTATCAAAATTATACTTCAGTCTTCTATATAAACATTATACGGGGTTTAAGTTACTAATTAGGGGGTGTTTGGGTAAGCTTATGCATAATGGCCTATGCAATTTCCAACAAGCCCTAACAAAAGAGATTATGCGTATCAGCTTAATTCACCCCCAAAACAAGCTCTTAGCTTATGGACTTATTTGAATTATGAAAATCTCATTAGCCCACTTTTTTCGGCTTATGAGTTTATCAAATTGAGCTTATGGACTTAGTTAAGCCAATAGCTCAAGTTGATAAACTCATAATTCAAACAAAAACAAGCTTATGAGTTATGACCTTCTAATTTCGGATAAGCCCATAAACCAGAAAAATAAGCTTACCCAAAATCCCCCTTAAGCTATCAAACTCTTCAAATAAGCTTACCCAAACACCCCCTTAAGCTATCAAACTCTTCAAATAAGCTTACCCAAACACCCCCTTAAGCTATCAAACTCTACAAATAAGCTTACCCAAACACCCCCTTAAGCTATCACACTCTTCAAATAAGCTTACCCAAACACCCCATTCTAATAACCCACAGCGAATAAGCTCTCCAAACAGTTGTTCCAATGACGTTATATACACACAAGCATAGATGTAACGTATCGAATATCATTCTCCCTGAATTAACTAAAATTATTATCGATCAATAAATTAACAAAATAAACGGCCACCAAAACACAAATAAAAACCTTACAACCTGACTTTAACCTTCCAAAATCAAAAGTGAGCACAGTTCACTTTTTTTTCTTTTTTTTTTTTTTTTTTTCCAAAACAGAAAACGAAACGAAATAGTCGCTTTTTACAAATTCATAATAATAAAAATACTAACAACAAAATACATATACATTTACAATAAATACAACTTCATTTCACCTAAATCAAACACAAACATAAAAGTAGTTAAAAACGAAGACGAACCTAGCCGAACGAAACGCCGAAAACTCCTCACCCTGCGCGAAATAACAAACAAATAAAAAATGTATCAAATTATAGGGTTACAAATTTCATAAGTGATTCAACAAACACATAAACAAACATTATAACAACTAACAGCTGAATAAAATAACACGAAAATTGGGGATTGAGACTTGACAGTGAGAGAGTACCTGAGAGCAAAAGCACAATAGTGTGAAGTTATGACAAGGGTTTCATTTATATATCAAGTGTTTTATTGTAATCGAGTCCTTTGTATCTTACTTTTTACTCTGGTGTCCAAAGGTACATCTTGTTTACAGTATCAGCCCCTCTACTCCTTTTTTTTTTTTTTTTTTTTTTTTTTTTTTTTTTTTTTTTTTTTTTAAATTCTATTTGTTTTTTATATTTTTACTAGTCTAAGACTCGGTGTAGACCGTGTAGTAATTACTAAATCTATCGTTAGAGTCATATATGAGGGTATGCGAGACGTGCAATCGTATAGGTCGTCAAAATGTAGACCTCCTTGCATATATTAAGGGCCTCAAAAGTTACTTCCGTCAAAACTTTTAATGACATATGATTTTACGGTACATTCTATATATTTGTTTGAAATTGAAGCTCGAGTGTAAAAATAACTATGATTTTTTATGTTTCAATAGTTGATATGAGTTATCTTTAACCATCATATTCAATTACAACATAAATTTTTGCGTGGGCTTTCAAAATCTTGATTACGCCACTGTCTATCTATAAGATTAATACAAGTTGTACAATAGTCCAAAGTATAAGTGTGGAAAACTAGAAAGAGGGGGGAGGGGTTGAATAGTTTTCCCCTCTTTTTCATTTTATAAAAACTTTGTTTCAAAATGTTGATTCGAATTTATTCGATTGTTTGTTTGGAAAATCTTCAATTATAGTTTAGTATGAAAACAACATATAATCAATATGATCGATTATATATGTAAGCTTTTGGAAAAACTTAGTTTTATAAATGGAGCTTTGGTCGATCTTTATGTGAATACATTTTCCTTTTAAAATCTTAAAACGTTTTGTATCAAATTATCTATCAAGTTAAACTTAATATGAGAAGTGTAAATAATAATCTATTTGACCATATCATATAATTATACACACAATCACAATATTAACTTCTATGTACAACACAATCAATCATCACAACTATATAAGCAACAACTAAGACATATAGGCAAGCATAGATGTAAAGCGATAAATGCAAGAATAAATGAAAAGAGATAAGAGAAAGGAAATGCAAGCCGGACACGATGATTTATAGTGGTTCGGCTACAAGGACACCTTCCTTGCCCTACTCCACTCCCCGAGTCACCTACTCGAGAGTTTTCTTCACTACTCAAAAAGCTCTCTTTTGGTAGAGAAAACCGTACACAAATTTTTCTTACACCATTTAACGACACTATGCTAAATGTCGAGTTCTAATAGTAGCTAGAACCAATCTCACAACACGACTTTGATCACTACACAACTTCTACATGACTTCACGACTTCTTCACGACTTCACGACTACTTCACAACTTCTTCTATACTCCACTACTTATTTACACACCTATTTTTTCACAACTACATGACTTCTCCACACTACTACTCCTTACTCACTCATTGACTCACTACTAAGTAAGATCATCTTGATCTACTTATTACATAAACATAACTCACAACTTCACATAAACACTAACTAGACTCTAATACATCTTTGGCTTTATGATAGGGAGGATTCTTCTCTTGCACTTTGAGTGATGAGGGATTGAATCACTTGAAACAAAGACTAATAAACTTATGATCAAAGGATTTAGAAGTGTGTTTGGAAATGTCTGGGACTGAAAATTTTCGTGCAAAAAGTGATAAAAATACCAGGTTTGAGGTGGTATTTATAGGGAAAAATTTCTGACAGAATCTGACATAAGAGCGTGGTCGGCCCCTTTAATTGTGTGCCGGCCCCCTTAAAATTAAGGGGGCCGCCCAGACGAAAACTGCACTTTTCTTGTCTTTTTCTGGGGAAAGTTTATTTGGTGAAAAACTAACTGATTTTGGTTAAAAATTTGAATTCATATATTTATTATGAATTAAACATTTTCCTTTAATTACCAAAAGTATTTTTCTAAATATATAATGAGTTTATTTAATTTTATAAACTTTGTATTATTTAAATAAACATGCCTTTGATCATAAAATGTATTAGACATTTGTTTGTACATACCTTAGGTGATTGTTGAAGCATACTTGAGACGTTGAGATGTCGAGGCTTGTTGACGTATGAATCCATAGATGAATTGTGATCACAAGTAACTTAAGCACTTTACGTTATATGTTGTAACTTACATATTTGTTATCATCAAAACAAGAAGAGGATGCTTAGATTAAATATCATAATATTCAGGCCAACAATCTCCCCCTTTTTGATGATGACAAACTATGTAAACTATAACTCATAGTAAAATGTATAAGTTACTTGTTTACACTTCTTCTCCCCCTTTTGTCGAAGCAAAAAGGTGGACTCATAGACGAGACTTCTACTACGCTTGAACTCTTGAGATAGAATGTATAAGGTGAGCTTGCATCATCGTAAGTGAAGCCTTGATCCTATCAACCTCAATGCTCCCCCTTGGTGTATGCTCAAAACTTGTTTTGGCTACCAAAGAATCGAGCGATGAAGTAATCCTTCAAAATAAAGTTAGTAGACAAGTGCACATATATATAATGATGATGAAGTATATGCATGACTCTAATAGGGGAGCAATATATGGACGTATTAGGTATATGCACTAAAAGAATGACACATGACAATGATTAGAACATAATGCAAAGATTCGACCGACATATTTTGGCTAAAGATGCCAATATATATATATATATATATATATATATATATATATATATATATATACACACACACACACACTAGCAGGGTACCCGCGCATTGCAGCTGCGGGTACCCTGAAATTAAATTTTTCGGTGAATCATGTATTTTAGTTTATTATGTTTTTTTTACAATAAATTTACGGATATCAAGAATTTCGTTTAGGCCGTGCCCGTTTGGGCTAGAGCCTGTTTGGCACGCACCCGTTCGGGCTCAAGCCCATTTGGCTCGTTGCCCGTTCGGGCCTAAATATTTGTATAATGTGTTTTATTATTTGTATTAGTGATATTTAATGTAGGAATTATGTTTAATTTGGTTATACAATATGCTTGATAATTTGTATTTGTGATGTAAGGGGTGTTTTCATAATTATATTAATTGTATTTTTTGACCAATTAATTAATTGACTACATTAAATATCATTAATGTGATGTATTTTTTTAATATATGCATTAAAGTGGTGTACAATATGCTTCTTGTCTTGTAAATCTGAAAATTATTTGCATTAAAGTGGTGTACATGCATCTTTCCTATTAAAAAAATATTTTTGGTCTTAAACATTTTAAGACTTCTAAATATAGATGTCCTAAATACATTATAAGGTTGTATATATATATATATATATATATATATATATATATATATATATATATATATATATATATATATATATATATATATACACTAGACGAGTACCCGTGCATAGCAACGAGATTTTATAGCGACAGATAGTTTATTGATAAAAAAAGTTTATAAGTTATAAACGAAAAATAATAAAATTTTGAAGATTTGGGAATTTAACATAATGTTTTGAAATCCGATTCGACCCGGGTGGTTCAACCGGTTGAACCATTCTGGTCGAAAAATGGGTCGATTTAAACCGGGTCAACTTGCTAGGTTGGGTCGAAAACGGGGCAAATTAAACTTGGTCAACCCGTCTGGGTTTGAAGCATCCCGGGTCAACCCGGTTTTTGTTTTAATTGGTTGTATTTAGTTTGATATATATGTTTTTAATTAGTTGTACAATGTGAATAAATCATTGTACTTTTTAGTAATGGATAATGTTTTGAAACCCGGTTCGACCCGGGTGGTTCAACCAGTTGAACCGTTTCGGTCAAAAAATAGGTCGATTTAAACCGGGTCAACTTGCTAGGTTGGGTCGAAAATGGGTCAAATTAAACCGGGTCAACCCGTCGTGTTTGAAGCGACCCGGGTCAACCCGGCTTGTATTTTAATTGGTTATATTTAATTTGGTAGATATGTTTTTAATTAGTTGTACAATGTGAATAAATCATTGTACTTTTAAGTAATTGGGTGTTTTAATAAGAGTATTAAATGCATTTCAATATTTCCTTACATACATTTTCAACATTTCAACTTTTCACTTTTATTGACTTTTCCACTTTCACCTTTGATCATTTTTCCTTTATAGATAGTAAAGATATATATATACTCTAAAAGAGTTAAAGAAAAATGAAGATGAGAGTGATACGTTCTTTTTAAAAAATACACTTAGGAAAATGAGAAGGGATGAGCGTGAATGTAAAGGGAATGTGATGACAAAGGGTTGATAATTATGGTTTAGATTAATATATCATTTGACAAGGGTAGATGATAGGGAATCATGGGATTTTTAGGTGTTTTGTTGGTTAACGACTGATGTGCTATTTGTTAGTACAAGTTTTAAATTTATAAGGGTGAATTACCAAATCTAGAAACAACACATACGAGCAAGTGTACTCGTCCGTTATAGCAAGATATGATGGTAAGTCGGGATCGTTCGCAGGGATTTGGGTGTTTTCAGTTGTGAAGAATCTATGTAATAGTAAGCAATAAAAAGATGGTAATTGATTGTCACGATCCAAAATACCATATAAGCAATAAGTAACACGAAAATGATGGTTATGTAAATTCAATAAGATTAAAAACTATACTTGCTTAGACTAGTTTATTACTTAATGACACACATGATTGTGATAACTTTTGATAACATGTTGGTTGTGATAATTAGATGGTGATCTAATCTATTGTTTCTACAAGTTAAACCTTCGTCAAGATTTTAGTTCATAAAAACAAGCTTTAGGTGTAAACCAATCAATTCAAGATCTATCCAAGGTTCATAAGGTATGGAGGATATCTTAAACACAAGACAAACTTTTATTACAAATCAAATACTCTTAGGAAATGGTCAATACAAAAGGTAACCTCTTCATAGAAAAAAAGGTCACAATCGTTTATAAACATTTAAACTTTCGTCCTACTAAAGGTTTACAAACAATCCGATTTGATGTTATAAAAGAATTCTCATTACAATCATACTTCTTGTTTCTTTGTTAAGTCAAGAATAATTATGGTGAAAAAGAATCATTCATAGACAAATGATTATAACTAGTTGAATAATAACAAATCTTTCGACCCTTGAAACTATTATCAATTAGTTAACCTTGACTCAACAAATGTCATTATGAAACTTAAGGTACAATTGGTTCTTAGGATTGACTTGAAATTGAATTAAAACATGTTATCACAATCATAAGCAAACCATTAAATAATAAACATAATCTAAGCAAGTGTACAAAGGCACTAGCTACTCATAGCAAACATGAACATAAACTCAGAATTTTGAACATTAGAAACCATGATTAAAAGTCTTACAATGATTGGAATAAGATTAAAAATGATGTAGTAATGATGCCTCAAGTATTGGTGATGACTTCTTGATGTTTTGACCTCCAAATGATGACTTCTTGGACCTCCAAAATTTCCTGAGATTTTATGGACGAATTTTGGTATGAGAGGGAGTATTGGTGGTAGGAGAGGTGTTCTCTCAAGTTGGAATAGAGAGAATTGGTAAGTGGTGCCTAGAAAAGCTTGCAAAGTTCTCTATTTATACTCCTATCAAGGCCTAGGCTCATTAATACATCAACTTGGCCTCCAAGTAGTTTAGAAGGACCTAGAATACCAAAAAGAATGGCCTAGAATCGGGTAGAATGAGGTAGAATGAGTTTTGCAAAAATTTAACGAGCTTACCAACCGATCGGTTATGGGACCATGCCGATTCGTTGGGCAAAAGTCATAAACACAAAAGTTGTAGATCTTTTTCTTAGCTTTCCGTGGCCGCAAACGGGGGGTCAAACGGAGCCCGTATGCTCAAGTTATGGCCAAAATGGTGAAGGTGTGTCGGGAACAACAAGTCTTCCATTAATTCTTCGTTCGAGCTTCTTTTCTTCATTTCTTTTCTCATTTTCCTTCTTGTGCTTTATTCTTGAGTCCTTGGAGTTACAATCTTCATGAATTTATCTTCTCGAATATACTCCAAGAGACTTTTATTTGTCGGGAATTCTTCGTACATGCACAAATCTTCGTTTTTGTTCATTTCTTCGTCTTTTTCATCATTTTCTTGTACTTTAGCTTCCATGAACCTAAAACACAAATTATGCTCAATTAAGTACCATAAGTTCATAAAAGTGATCATAAAATCCACAATAACGCTCCTAAAAACATGTTAATTTTGAGCGTTATCAAATCCCCCACACTTGAACTTTGCTTGCCCTCAAGCAAAAAATCGAGACCATACCTAAAAAAAAAAATAAAAAAAAATAAAAAATAAAAAATAAAAATTTTGAAAACTATAAAAATTTGAAAAATATTTTTGGTTTTTTTTTTTTAATTTATTTATTTATTTTATTTTTAACATAAACAAGCGAAAATGAGATAAATAAACGAAAATGAGCACAAACTCCTCCACACTTAAGGGTTTGCTTGTCCTCAAGCAAAAATTAAGTAAAATAGATCCACATGGTGCACAAGTATGTTTAGAAAAATATAATGCAAATCTACCGAGCACAAGTACAAGATACGATTCATCGTTTTAAGCTTTAGTAATGAAAAATCGAGATGTTTGACAATACCCAATGATTTTCTTACTTGATTAACATTTCTAAACACCTCACGAAAAAGAAACAAAGTATAATTCACTCAACACTCATTTATTTGTATAGTGGAGTATATGTAAGATAAATCACACTCATTGCTCAGTCATGATTTGTTTATTACTATAGGCTTGTACAAGAAACAAAACTCCACCGACAAGGCGTAAGCACCAAGTGTAAACATCTAAAGAGGACTATTATTTGGGTTGTAATGTTAGGCTAAAGGGTTTATACCAGGCTTATATTCAAACATCTCATACAAAAACATAATAGATTGTTGGCGCGAATTCTTGATTACTCAAAAACCGGATGGTCACTACAATATTCATGAACTTGATATTCTCACAAAGCCATTACAATTTCCGTAAAGATAAAGTAATTTGGTAAGGGTAGGGATAAGGCATGGGAATATTTATGAAATTGGTTTTAAAGGAAAAATAAAGTCAAGTCAAAGTCCTATTGTTGCTAGTTACCGAACAAATCGCAAACCCAAAAATGATTATAGTTAACTTCCTCCTCTTCAAACTTTCACATATCGATACATTGATTTGTCATAACAATATTCTTCATACTTAGCACATTGACTAATAACATATCATATAACTTTCCTTCTTCATCTCCATACGTAATATAGCATATCTGCTATAATTGTCACCTTATAGTTGCGATGACTTATTCTCATTTTTTTTTCAACCTCCTTTTTTTTATACATCACATCTCCCCCACACTTCGCATAAGCATACACCACAAAAAATACAAATAAGAAGTATGCATCCTTCGTCTTTGTTGGAATGGCACACATAAGTGACAAAGTGTGGCTAACTAATAATCATAAAAAAAACAATCCAACATACCAAGCAACTAGCAACCCACCGTTTAGACTTTGACAAAGGGTTAGGCTAAGGTTTAAAGTGTAAAATATTTTTGTATTTTTCTAGACGTAACAAAAGAAATGGGATGGCTCAGAGGGTGTAACTAGGGGTATCTAGCGCTAAAGATGAACGCTAACAAATGGGTTCCAAATACTAGGATAACTAACCGATGTGGTTAGCAAAAATTGTTTTGTAAACGGATGGCCATTTGGTTTTATTCCTAAGGTTGCCTCTTTATCCCACGAATACACTTATATCACACGAATGCGATCTTACTGCAGTCTGGTAATGATTTACATGTACAAGTTCTAGAATAAATAAAATCTCCGCCACACTCATAGCAAAAGATTCAAGCATAAAAGATGTATGCTATATATGAAATAGACTTAAATCCTCACAATTTAGTGGAAAGGGTTATAATATGCGCTAGCAAATGTTATCGATCCTAGAATGGATTGCAATATTAATCGGGACACATCTCAGATTTTTCAAAATTTACCGATTTTACCAGTGGATTGATCCAGTTATTCTAATATATTATCCTAAAAGCGTGAAAACAACTAGATCACAAGGGCAAACAAGTATACAAAATTATTTTCAAATTGGCCCAAAAATTCGGAAAATTAAAAATGAGTTTCGCTTTTCACTATTTCACTTTCCCCCCACACTTAAGTTATGCATTATATTCATGAAAAATAAACTTCAAAGCATGTAAAATAGGGAAAATAAATAAATAGATAGTCCAAGAGAAACGAAACTTCCCGGGCCAAAGAAATCGCGATCGAACTCCATATGATAAAATGCTAAGCAAATGCTAGCATAAGCTTGTGAGATCAACCAATTTCTTATTCAACAAAACATCTCTACACCAAGTATAATGTCACTAATAATCCAATCTCCAAGAGCTTATTGAATCTGCAAAAATAAACTAAACTACAAAAAACGCGTAAAATTCTAAAACTCACTTTCGTAGGTATCACGGTTACATTTAGCGTATGCAACAAGCCTTTTAAATCCCTCGGTGGCACGAGTGGACGAGTGAAGTCTCGTGAGGGTTTCCAGTGAACATACCCACAAAGTTCAAAACATTTTATTTAATAAAACAAGTACTTATTTATTTACCATGTACTAAAAATGGAGAAACCGAGTTTAAGTAGAATTATAAGAAATGACGCTCTTGCAAAAACCAAAAAGACATTTAAACTTATACGATCTAAACACAAACACAAAAGAATAAAATACGAAAAATATTTTTTTTTATAAGCGAACAATTAAAAGCTCGGGTTGCCTCCCGAGTAGCGCTTAATTTATTTCTGAGTCATTAGCTAGACTCTTCCCCGGATCAGGATACTTTGACAGTACGGTTCAAATGGGGAATTTCAGTTCTTAAACGTTGAGGGTATGGGATCTATGGTATGTACTTCACAAGTGATGGACATTCTTTCGATTTGACAATGTGATAATCCCTTTTCGTTATTTTGAACGGTTCATCGAGTTTATTAGAAACGAAGACAGGTGGTGAATCTTTTTGATTTTTCAAAGGTTCATCAGACTTTCCACTCCTAGTGAATACGTCATTCACGTTCTCAATGTGAGGTGGAGGAGATGGGTTAGTCATACTCTTTTGTTTTGAAGAAACTGAATTTTGTGGTTTAGACCATTCGTCTATCTCCCTTTCCAATTCTCCATTTCTCTTGGGTACCTTTGACACTTCTTTCTCCTGCTTCCTAACCTCTTTTTCTTTCAATACTTCCTTTTCAACGTTTCCAATTGCATTGAGTTTCTTTTTACCAACATGTTTTGACAATTCATCATGTGTAAACATCTTCTCTTTCACTAAGCGTTCAGTGGACGGGATATGCACTGTGCAATCCTCAAGAAAAGGTGAAACAGTTAGTGAACTAGATATGATTTGGTTCGGATTAGGCATGGTTGCAATGGGTTCCTCAATAACTTCAACATCACCCTTATCATGCTCGTTTTGGATTGAGGGTGGTTTGTAGACAAATTCATGTCTTGGATTGGAATCTGTTGTATGAGGAAGAGATTCGGTACGATGGATTTCTTGCTTCTCTTCCATGTCTTGGATTATGGATTGGTGGTTCCTTTTTCCTTCATCGATTTGTCGTTCCAATTCTACCACATGGTCTTTCATACTCTCATTTGCTTCCATCCATTCTCTCGTCATCTCCTCCGGTGATGTTTTGGTTTCTTTGTTTTGTCCAAAATATTGTGATGAAAGTGGTGTTTATTTTGTGGCCAGAAATGAGGATGGTTATGGTTCGGGTTTTGGCTTGAGTAGGAGTATGAATTTTTCAGCTTTTGGTTGTGATATCCGTCGTGATATCTTGCTTCATTACGTTCAAGCATCAGCATGTCATCATCCGTGTGGTATTTTGAAGCATTGGCATCTTCACCATCTCTACGAGCGTCCCATAACTTTTTTAACTCTCCTCTTATGTTCTTGAATTCAACGTCAATATGTCTGGTGAGAGCTTCTAATTTCTCAATCAATATGGAATGATCGGCGTTGATGTTGCTTCCACCGGCTGAAACAACGGTTTTTGGTTTGGGCACGATTAGAGAATTTTTCAAGAAATCGAGCTTGAGTTGGACCTTGTCCTCAAGGATTTTGAATGCTTCGTTGGGAGTATTGTAGAGGAATATACCTCCGGCATCGAGAATTCCTTGAGTTGGATTATCTAAACCATGATAGAATGTTTGAATTATCGCTCCTTTGGTTAGACCGTGTCCGTGACAAGTGCGAAGCATATCTTTCATACGGAGCCAAGCATCAATGAGAGTTTCGTGATCGAATTGTTGAAAGTTTTGAATGTCATTTAGGAGACGTTTAAACTTTGCAGGAGAAAAGTATCGGCTAAGAAAAGCTTCTCTCATCTCTTCCCACGTAGTAATTGTTCATTCATTTAATTCGTTCAACCAAATCTTGGCTTCTCCGGATAATGAGAAAAGAAAAGTCCTCAATTTAACCGCTTCCTCTTGATTTTCACCATAATTGAATAGGTTACTAATCTCAAGAAAATCAGCTATGTGTCGGTGAGGATCAGATCGGATTCTCCCATCGAATTGATTCTCCCGAATCATTTGCATGTGAGTACCCTTGATATGGAAATTGTTTAGAAAAGGGCATTGAATAATAGCGGAACTAGGTGTTGGTGCAACGGTCCTAGTGCTTGACCACATGGGTTGGTCATCGGGATCAATGACGGTTACAGGTAGGGAATCGGGTTGAGTTTCAACTTTCTCTTCGATTATGTCGATTACCACAAAAAGTTCCTCGATGAATGGTGATTTTGGATAAAGTTCAGTTGATTCGATCTTTAAGGGTAAGATTGGTGTCTTACCGGGTTTACGAGTCTTCTTTTTGATTTTACTTTTAAGCTCGTAAAGTGGACTAACAGTTGTTTACCCCATGAGTGTGAGTTTATAAAAACCCGGAGCGATTCGTAAATTATCACAAAAAGTAAAAATAAAAACATAATGAAAATGAACAATAAGAAAAATCTTTTTGTAATTTTTTTTTAAAAAATTGAAGTAAACAAAATTAAGCTTAACTAAGATAAGAAAACCGTTACTATTATAACTACTATAAATTTAAGAAAAATAAACTAATTACGACAAAACTTTTTTTTTTAAACTTTTAATTAAAAGACGTTCAAAAATCTAAAAAGACAATTTTATAAAATAATTTACCAAAGAAACTAATAAGAAAAGAAAATAACAAGGACACAAGAAAAATAAATCACTACAAAGGGTGGGTTGGGTGGTGTTTGTTTCGAACTAAGGTGAAAAGGTAAAAATGGGTTTTGAAAAAAAAATGGGTTTTGTAAAAAGAAAAGGCTCAGCCGATCGGTTTGGTGGACAAGCCGATCGGTTGGATTGGGTTATTGGTCTAACCGAATCAGATATGGGTTCATACCGATCGGTTGGATTGGGTTTTTGGGTCTAACCAATCGGTTGGATATCAAACCGGTCGGTTGGATGACTCGGTAAAAATGATTTTGTTCATCCGATTGGATGGATGTTCAGCCGATCGGTTGGATGGCTCGGATTCTTTTTTTCGAAAGTAAAAGTGACACAACTAGGGAATGATTAAAGCAGAGATTCAAAGCAAATAAAAACACAAACAATTCCCCGGCAGCGGCGCCAAAAACTTGATGTGCTATTTGTTAGTACAAGTTTTAAATTTATAAGGGTGAATTACCAAATCTAGAAACAACACATACGAGCAAGTGTACTCGTCCGTTATAGCAAGATATGATGATAAGTCGGGATCGTTCGCAGGGATTTGGGTATTTTCAATTGTGAAGAATCTATATAATAGTAAGCAATAAAAAGATGGTAATTGGTTGTCACGATCCAAAATACCATATAAGCAATAAGTAACACGAAAATGATGGTTATGTAAATTCAATAAGATTAAAAACTACACTTGCTTAGACTAGTTTATTACTTAATGACACACATGATTGTGATAACTTTTGATAACATGTTGGTTGTGATAATTAGATGGTGATCTAATCTATTGTTTTTACAAGTTAAACCTTCGTCAAGATTTTAGTTCATAAAAACAAGCTTTAGGTGTAAACCAATCAATTCAAGATCTATCCAAGGTTCATAAGGTATGGAGGATATCTTAAACACAAGACAAACTTTTATTACAAATCAAATACTCTTACGAAATGGTCAATACAAAAGGTAACCTCTTCATAGACAAAAAGGTCACAATCGTTTATAAATATTTAAACTTTCGTCCTACTAAAGGTTTACAACCAATCCGATTTGATGTTATAAAAGAATTCTCATTACAATCATACTTCTTGTTTCTTTGTTAAGTCAAGAATAATTACAGTAAAAAACAATCATTCATAGACAAATGATTATAACTAGTTGAATAATAACAAATCTTTTGACCCTTGAAACTATTATCAATTAGTTAACCTTGACTCAACAAATGTCACTATGAAACTTAAGGTACAATTGGTTCTTAGGATTGACTTGAAATTGAATTAAAACATGTTATCACAATCATAAGCAAACCATTAAATAATAAACATAATCTAAGCAAGTGTACAAAGGCACTAGCTACTCATAGCAAACATGAACATAAACTCAGAATTTTGAACATTAGAAACCATGATTAAAAGTCTTACAATGATTGGAATAAGATTAAAAATGATGTAGTAATGATGCCTCAAGTATTGGTGATGACTTCTTGATGTTTTGACCTCCAAATGATGACTTCTTGGACCTCCAAAGTTTCCTGGGATTTTATGGACGAATTTTGGTATGAGAGGGAGTATTGGTGGTAGGAGAGGTGTTCTCTCAAGTTGGAATAGAGAGAATTGGTAAGTGGTGCCTAGAAAAGCTTGCAAAGTTCTCTATTTATACTCCTCTCAAGGCCTAGGCTCATTAATACATCAACTTGGCCTCCAAGTTGTTTAGAAGGACCTAGAATACCAAAAAGAATGGCCTAGAATCGGGTAGAATGAGGTAGAATGAGTTTTGTAAAAATTTAACGAGCTTACCAACCGATCGGTTACAAAAGTTGGGCAAAAGTCATAAACACAAAAGTTGTAGATCTTTCTCTTAGCTTTCCGTGGCCGCAAACGGGGGGTCAAACGGAGTCCATATGCTCAAGTTATGGCCAAAATGGTGAAGGTGTGTCGGGAACAACAAGTCTTCCATTAATTCTTCATTCGAGCTTCTTTTCTTCATTTATTTTCTCGTTTTCCTTCTTGTGCTTTATTCTTGAGTCCTTGGAGTGACAATCTTCATGACTTTATCTTCTCGAATATACTCCAAGAGACTTTCATTTGTCGGGAATTCTTCGTACATGCATAAATCTTCGTTTTTGTTCATTTCTTCGTCTTTTTCATCATTTTTTTGTACTTTAGCTTCTATGAACCTAAAACACGAATTATGCTCAATTAAGTACCATAAGTTCATAAAAGTGATCATAAAATCCACAATAACGCTCCTAAAAACATGTTAATTTTTAGCGTTATCAACGACCGAAGGTGGATATGTGAATTGAGGTGGTGATGACTTGACAACACTTGAAGCTTGGATTTCTTCATTGTGTTCTTCACTTGCTAGAAAGTGGAAATAATGCATTTCGTAATGAAATTTACTTGGATGAGGTGGTGATAACTTGACAACACTTGAAGCTTGGATATCTTCTTTGTGTTCTTCACTTGCTAGAAAGTGGAAAAGACGCATTTCATAAAGAAATTCACTTGACTTTCAGGGATTTAAGTTTTGGTGGTGATGACGCACTTAGTCGAATGTAGGGAATGGTGACATGGTTGAATCTTCTTGTGTAGATGGGAAATGAGGATCAAGTGGAGATGACTAGGGGCTGTTTGGTAAAACTGATTAATTTAGCACTGTATGAATCAAAGCTTCTAAACAATTCAAATGTGCTGAGTGAATATGTTTCTGAATGCAAATAACTGTTTGGTAAATTTCAAAGTGTCTCTTATGAATAAGAAAAAAATTACCATTTTGACCTTCGATGTGATTTAATACTACTAATATGTTGTGTAAAGTTGATGTTACTTGTAATTTATAACTTAAGTATATAAAGAATAAATTTATCAATAAAATACAAATAATGTTTACTCATTTCAAATTAAATACGTATGTAATTTTCACACTAATGTATACAACATTACAAATTTACAACCATTTACTCGGCCCAATTCAATATTATATATATTAAAAGTATATAATATGTTAATAGCATAACATTTTAATTTTGTTTTTCAATTTGATCGGAGAGGAGACAGTGGCGGATACAGAACTTTAGACCATGTATGACATAATTTTTGGCTCGCTTTGTTTTGCGAATGCTTTAAAATTTAGTTTTCTTTGTCCAAGTAAAACTATTTTTTAATCTTTATATCCATGTAATTAAAACATATTAGTATAAAAAGTTACAAATCCTTTTCATCTTAATACTACGTACATTTTATGATGTTTTCATAGATATCTGAAAGGCAAATAATTCTTTTTGACAAATAGTAGGTCCACTACTCCACTTGCATGTGTATTCATTAAATACCAGTGAAAATCAAAAAAGAAAAAAACATCACACTATTCATCATCTTCAAACTCTCTCTATCTTCTTTCTTTTCTTAAAAACAAAACTCAAAGCATTCTTATCACAAATGGCGGTATCACTTCTGAAAAACTAAAAAAAAAAAAAAAAAATTACACTTCGTCGGCCGAAACCGTATGTGGAAGACAGGTGGCTCAGGCTTACGTAGCTCCACCCCTGAGAGGAGACCACGTCAAAGAGAGATATAAATATCAAGGGTACTTAAGTGAATATGTAGCCTGCTGAATGATTTTGCATAGCTTGTCACACATAATCGGTCAGCGCAATATTTATGATTCAGTGGCTAATTTGTTTCCAACCAAACACTCTGACCGATTAAGATTTTACTAATCAGTGCTGAAGCATCTTATTAAGTGGTAATCAAACACACCCTAGGTGGAAGCGAAAGAGTGATGTTCAAGGAAGGAATTTCTTGGGTAGGAGGTGGTGGTGATACTTTTGGTGGTGGAGACAATTGTGAGTTGATATATCCATTGATGGATGGAGTGATGTCATCTTCATTAGTAAGGTCAATGAAGAGTTGTTTTGGTGGTATGATGACAAGTTTTTGTTGGAGATGGTGGTTCTTGGTGGAGGTGACAAGTGGGTGTTGATATAGTCATTGATTGATGATGATGATGGTATGGAAATAGTGGATGACTCGAGATTGGTAGTACAAAGGATGACTCGGTTTTGGGTGTGAGGTAGAAGGATATATGTGAGTGAGTGTGATTTCCCTTCCCATTAAATTCATGCTCATTCGGACATAAAGTGTGACACAAATAAAGACAAACCATCATGAAAACGATAATTTTGACAATGACGCGAAGGTTGAAGGATAGCATACAAGAAGGTTTTCCTAAAGGTGGACGGAAGGTGTTTGACATCTATATAATAATAGAGTCATGACTCAAGAAATAGACATGAACAATGAGTGACATTTTAAGTTGCATTTTGCTAATTAAAAATACTTAAACATTTCGGATGAAATATTTAAGTTGTCACATCAACTTAGAGAGGTATTAGATTAAAATCTAACTATCTCTTGACAAAGGAGTGGATTGTTAGGAAGGAAACAAGATGATGAATAAGAAAGTAAGTATGCATGGAGACTATAGGACACTTAAGACAGTTTTGAGACTAATATGACCTATCGGATTGTGACACTAAGGTTCTCATGAAATAAGGGTGTAGGATCTAAAGGCAAGAAATATAAACCTAGATGAATGAGACATATAGAGTTAAGCATGTAAAGGCATGAAATCAAATCACATAGGAGTAAATAAACATCTAGAAACAACATATATGCGATATGCCATAAATCTAGGAATGAAAGCATCTGATGAGAAGCAAAGTTCATAAAAGTAAGCTTAGCGTTAGGTATATTTAGGAATATCAATTTAATCAAGTTGGAGAATGAGTATGAGGCTATTACTAGTGGTGCTCAATTAAGGCTAAACACGACCATTTTTACGGGTTACACACACCCAACTTCTCACATAGAAGCAATTCAACCGTTAGGTTAAATTGAGTTTCTAGACAATAGGTTCTCCAGTAGTCATTCTCTTTTTAGAAGAAATTAAATTCCTAAATTTACCTATCGAAGAGTATCAAATATGAAGTTTGCTTGGTTCACTAATGCTTGGCTTAATGTGACTCAAACGTCATGTTTTTATGAAGGTAAATCTAGATGATATATTTTATTCACGATCCCAATAGAGACGTGTTGAATTTTTAGATAAGAGTAAACTAAAAGTTTTAATCTTTTGTTCATGATTTACCGGTTGTTTGGTTTTGATTGCATATTACTTGATTTAATCAATGTGCTAGACTTAATAGTGCACCTTAGCATCTCTTGTGAAATGAATCTCATTAAGATTATTTATCTTAAATGAGTTTGTGATTCTCAAATGATATCAAAACTAGACATTAATATATTTTTAAACAAATATTATTTTCTATGATTTTTGCCAATGTTATATATCATACTTTAACAAGTATTTAATTTTTTTTTACTTGTTTATGGATTGTGACAAGTTATTTTTCAATTCTAATAACTTATATTATTTCAAAAAGGAAAGTGTAGTGCATTATCTTGTAACACAACCATTCATGCTACAAAGAAAATGAAATACATAGAATATATAGTGTGTATTATTCTTAAATATGTATTTTATCTTGAAGTAATGATTTTAAGCAATGTGAGCAAAGTTTACATATGTTGTTAGTTTGCTCATGTTTGGTTTTTCGGATATGACATATTTATCCATTGCATTGCAATGTAAATTGCTTGAATATTTCGGACGAAACATCCAAGTCGTCAATCCTACTTCATTGTATATTTTATGCATGTGTTAAACATGTTATTCTAATATTTGGAACACAACTATTGGACAAGTAGATTCAATATGGCATTATCAACACAAGTGTGAGTTATGATCTAATGCATATTTTTTTCATCTACAAAGGATGTAAATATTTTCATATCAATCTAGTGTGATTGAATATGTAGATTCAAGACTATATCTTTTGTTAAAATTTGATGTAATCTTGAAACTAAACAAATAACAATCCAATTTCTTGTTCACATTCAAAAACATGTCAATTAGATTTGATGAATATATCAACCATAATTTGAATAATGAATTGATATAATATCAAGATCTTTCTTGACCCTCACAAACACTCATTTAAAATAAATATGCATTTTGATAGTGTGTTCCATTAATCCTAAGATTATTTATGAGTGAGGTTAGTGAATGATTGAGATTTGACTTATTACTTCATATTTGTTATATGTTTTGTTTATGTGAAAGACTCTTCATTATTACTTATTATGAACACACTTAGATTTTGAAAATACTTTTTCTTTTATATAACTACTAATGTTTTAAAATGATTTAATTTCTCTTATTTAAACAACCTAAGGTAAAACAAGGTAATTTGTTGAAAATGTTTAAGTGTGTTGTTAAGAGTATATTAAATTGTTTGAAATATTTAGGTGACTAGATTTAACTCATTTACAAGATATTTGAGTAACATTAAATCATCTATACCTATATGCAATGTAAGCATAATATTGCAATCCTAACGTAAGAAATCTAACATATGATCTAGTTAAGTATAAACCGGAAAACTAGCTATAAACTAATAAGGCACGTATGCTTAGATATACAATTAACTAAAAATCAAATAGCAACAATCATCTAATATATTCAATTAACAAAATAGAATCACAACTAAGTTCACATAGCACATAAGACACTTGTCGTCGTTTTGTGTATTATATATACCAATGTTTACTTAGCTCAATTTTATTTGAAGATAAAATAGTTTTCTATCTATTTTAAAATTTAATTAAGATCAATATTTTTAAAGCATAAATGCTTGATTTTTCAAAGATATATCGACTAGGAATGCCCGACTTGAAGGAAAAGGTAAAATACAAGTTTTACGTTAAAACGAGACTCAAATTTTTGACCTCCGTGTAGTATTTTGACTTTCTGACTTATTTAAGTGTGTAATGGTTACTTGTAAGTATTTTTAAATATAATTAGACTCAATTACCTTTAAAATTCTGGGTGGCAAGACTTCTACGGAGTTACGGTTATTTTTATATGATTTTTCAAAGTTTCCGAAAAACTGTCGAACAGACAGGCAGACCCCTTAAATTTAAGGGGGCCGCCCAGACAATTAAAGGGACACCCATCTGATACTAAAAAATGCATTTTTTGTTAAAAATTGTTTTCTGACTTTGTGGAAAGGTGTGTAACTTTCTGATTTTAAAAACGAACATATAACAATTGTTTTAAGCATAATCTTATCTCTAGCTAGTATAATTAGTGTATATAATATCAAAACTAATACAAGTTAATCAACAAAACACTTTTCATATTTAATCCTCCTTAATGGGTAATTTGATACATGGATCGTACTCAATTTTTAAAACCATTTGTTTTGAAAATTTCAGCGACCTGGCTCTGGTACCAATTGTGGAAAACTAAAAGGGGGGGGGGGGGGGGGGAGGGTTGAATAGTTTTCCAATCTTTTTCATTTTATAAAAACTTTGTTTCAAAATGTTGATTCGAATTTATTTAATTGTTTGTTTGAAAAACCTTCAATTAGAGTTTAGTATGAAAACAATATATAATCAATATGATCAATTATATATGTAAGCTTTTGGAAAACTTAGTTTTATGAATGGAGCTTTGGTCGATTATGTGAATACGTTTTCCTTTTAAAATCTTAAAACGTTTTGTATCAAAGTATCTATCAAGTTAAACTTAATATGAGAAGTGTGAATAATAATCTATCTGGCCATATCATATAATTATACACACAATCACAATATTAACTTCGATGTACAGCACAATCAATCATCACAACTATATAAGCAACAACTAAGACATATAGGCAAGCATAGATGTAAAGCGATAAATGCAAGAATAAATGAAAAGAGATAAGAGAAAGGAAATGCAAACCGGACACGATGATTTATAGTGGTTCGGCTACAAGGATACCTTCCTTGCCCTACACCACTCCCCGAGTCACCTACTTGAGAGTTTTCTTCACTACTCAACAAGCTCCCTTTTGGCGGAGAAAACCGTACACAACTTTTGCTTACACCATTTAACGACACTAAGCTAAATGTCGAGTTCTAATAGTAGCTGGAACCAATCTCACAACACGACTTCGATCACTACACAACTTCTACACGACTTCACGACTTCTTCACGACTTCACGACTACTTCACAACTTCTTATATACTCCACTACATATTCACACACCTATTTCTTCACAACTACATGACTTCTCCACACTACTACTTCTTCCCACTACTTCTTACTCACTCATTGACTCACTACTAAGTTAGATCATCTTGATCTACTTATTACATAAACATAACTCATAACTTCACATAAACACTAACTAGACTCTAATACATCTTTGGCATTATGATAGGGAAGATTCTTCTCTTGCACTTTGAGTGATGAGGGATTGAATCACTTGAAACAAAGACTAATAAACTTATGATCAAGGGATTTAGAAGTGTGTTTAGAAAGGTTTGGGACTGAAAATTTTCGTGCAAAAAGTGTAAAAATACCAGGTTTGAGGTGGTATTTGTAAGATCGAAAATATGTATGATTTATGTGATTCGGGAGGTCTAGGTTGATGATTAAAGATGTAAGTATTCATCTTTTCTTGAGAGAGAAAGTAGAGAGAGGATGAAGAAAAATGGTTTATTAATGACAAAGTAAAATGATACACACAATTTCCCACACCTCTCATGAAGAGTCATGAGGGGTATTTATAGGCTCATTACATAATAAGTTTGCCTAATGACCACTAATATTCCCTGAAGTTACTACTAGCTACATATCTAGTCTATTTCACTTGTGTGACGTTATCTTAATAAAATAGCGAGGCTAACAATCTCCCTCCAAGATATCGTCACACGTGAATGGTTACAATGAGACCTATAAATACATTAACAATGTAAAATTACAACAATAGTAAACTATGTTGACGTTGTTGAAGCGCAGACTCTCTGTAGTCTAGATACTGAGGCAGACTTGAAGTTCTCTCTTCCGACGATCTCGGCGTACTGACGGCAAAGGTCTTTGTAGCTCTGAACTTCAACTGTAATGGTCTAGTTAGGTTATTACTCCCTCCTAACTAGTGAGCCTTTTCTTTCTTTTACCTGCTCCCTCCTGAACCGACAACTCTCTTTTCATCACGCAACGGATAAAGTAGATTCAAGTGTAGGCACATGGTTGTCCTTTAGGGAGCATCATGAGAATATAACTCACATAACATTGCACAGAAGGTTGGTAATACGCTCCGATGTACACATCATTAGTACTTCTTCGGTTCTAGTGTAAGCACAATTCCCTCGAACAACCAACGTACTAGAGATGAAACACTACTTCTTTTGGCATGTTCTTCTCCCTCCTGATGGTTGCGATTTATCGAAATCATCATACTATTTTGTGTACATGCCATAATTACCCGTACTTTACACTTCTGATGCAATATAGATATACCATGAAAGCATATTTTGAGAGTATATGTCGCATAAATACTCTCAATACTTTTCTCTCAAATCAACCTTTAAACGAACCTCCATGTAATTCTCTGGCTACTAGTAATGACCACATATGGAGACTGCCCGATATGACCAGCTTGAAAAAGAAGTAATCATCCAATCTTGTGACTTAATGCTTGTACGATAGATGTGACTTAATACCTATACTGAGCACTACAATGTAACTCCTTTAAGTATGAGGTGGCACGAAATATTCGCCACTTGAACAATCCACTACTTCGTGTGACACTGAGTACTACAACGTAACTCCTTTAAGTGATAGCTATACTGTGAGCACTACAACGTAACTCCTTACATCAATAATAACTAGATTGTCAAGACTGAATTTTTAATTTGCGCAGACAAGTTATCTTCAACAGTCGTGCATCCAACCACCCCTAGACTTTGAGATAAATAAGTACACATGTTGAAATGCCACTTCAAAGTCAAATCAATAATACCGTGCAAAAACCCCGTAGTCATTTTTGTTAAACAAAGCAATTCTAGCCGTGAATAATGTATCCCCGTGAAAATTAACAAATCCAAAATACCACTCTTTATGCTAAATATTATCAATAATGTTGGATAACACACTGATAATTCACT
Source organism: Artemisia argyi (assembly GCA_030686995.1). Lineage (NCBI taxonomy): Eukaryota > Viridiplantae > Streptophyta > Magnoliopsida > Asterales > Asteraceae > Artemisia > Artemisia argyi. The sequence goes on along the minus strand of CM060687.1, from coordinate 161,950,027 downwards.
TTTGCATATTAGCAACTCAATATCGCTAGTCCACAAGCAATTCCAATGTAACAGCCCAATAATAAGTCATTAAACACGAGCCAATTTATGAGCCTACATCCAATAACTGAAAGACAAAGCCCACCAAGAAAGATAACCAGATCCAATCTATTTATACTACCCGTATAACTCAAATTGTCTCATTACATCATAACCCTAAAACACATTTATCATAAACTCCGCCTACCACACTTCATCTCCTCTAAAATCTGCTTCAACAATCATCGCCTTGATCATCCCAAACCGATCAAAGACACTTTATCCTTCGTCCATCATTACAATAACGACACAAACACAACCTTTTATCTTTCTAGCGCGATTCCCACTCGTCACATCTTCAAAGAGAACGGCTTCAAGATCATTAAAAAATGGTCTCGGGTAGGTTGTTATATGTTGTTGTCGTCCTTGTGATTTCAGTAAACGAACGAGAGATAGAATGATACGGATTCGTGTTGTTCTATCTTACGAAGTTCGGATATAAATTGAGGTGAAAGCTTCACAAAAGATCAGTGATGGTATTGTTCAGCTAAAACAAATATCTGAAAGAGTGACAAAGTTGAACAAAATGAGATCAAGATGCCGTTTTCATGTCTTCGACTGATATGTGTAAATTGGAGATGGGGTTGTTGTATTTTAAGTTGTTGAAGGCAGTGAAATTAGAATAATATTGGATTTGATGTAGACTGTGTTCTGCTATTCTTCTTTGACATTTCATTTTTGTTTTGAGCTTGGACTGAAGATAGATATATGTGCTGAGGTCTATGAGTTGGTATATGGTTTGTGGTCAAATGGTCAACATCTGTCTTCATCTCTCTTCTGTCAAGGTCACTTTTCGAAAAAATTTCATCTATAATTTTCGAAACTTTTCATGTTGAAAAATTTCGAAACTTTGTTACCCCCAAAAAATTTTTGAAAGTTTTTGATTAAAATTTCAAAAGTTTTCTCAACCAATTTCGAAACTTTTCTATACCAGAAAAATTTTCGAAAGTTTTAAGCTTTTCGAAAATTCTTATACAAGAATTTCGAAACTCAAGGGTTTCACATTTTCGAAAAGAGTATATTCTCGAAAACAAGTACATATCGAGAACTTCTTATACAATAAATTCCGACCAGATTCCGGCGACCCATTTCCAGTTTCCGACCAGTTTTTTGATGAGATTTGACCTTTTTCTTGACCACTTTTGACCATGTTTTGACCACGATTCACGGTAGGAACAAAAAGTCTCAAAAAGATATGACAATAAGTCTGTTTGGACAAAAATATTGACACAAAATAGATTTGTACATCTGGGTAAATCAGTGAGACCATTTTGACCATATTAGATACATAAAACATGATAAGAAACTGTTATCATAAAAGATAAGGAAAAAAAATTTTCCGATCTGAAAAAAGTGGGTACAAAAACAGCATCAAAACATGATACGAATCCATACAAATCATTAAAATGAACACCGTGGCTATGATGCCAATTGTAGGATCAAAAATATGTATGATTTATGTGATTCGGGAGGTCTAGGTTGATGATTAAAGATGAAAGTATTCATCTTTTCTTGAGAGAGAAAGTAGAGAGAGGGTGGAGAAAAATTGTTTATTAATGACAAAGTAAAATGATACACACAATTTTCCACACCCCTCAGGGAGAGTCATGAGGGGTATTTATAGGCTCATTACATAATAAGTTTGCCTAATGACCACTAATAGTCCCTGAAGTTACAACTAGCTACATATCTAGTCAATTTCACTTGTGTGACGTTATCTTAATAAAATAGCGAGGCTAACAGTATTTATAGGAAAAAATTTCTGACAGAATCTGACATGGGAGTGTGGCCGACCCCTTTAATTGTGTGCCGGCCCCCTTAAAATTAAGGGGGCCGCCCAGACGAAAACTGCACTTTTCTTGTCTTTTTCTGTGGAAAGTTTATTTGGTGAAAAACTAACTGATTTTGGTTAAAAATTTGAATTCATATACTTATTATGAATTAAACATTTTCCTTTAATTACCCAAAGTGTTTTTCTAAATATATAATGAGTTTATTTAATTTTATAAACTTTGTATTATTTAAATAAACATCCTTTTGATCATAAAATGTATTAGATATTTGTTTATACATACCTTAAGTGATTGTTGAAGCATACTTGAGACGTTGAGATGTCGAGGCTTGTTGACGTATGAATGCATAGATGAATTGTGATCACAAGTAACTTAAGCACTTTACGTTATATGTTGTAACTTACATCTTTTTCATCATCAAAACATGAAAAGGATGTTTAGATTAAATATCGTAATATTCATGCCAACAATAAGGACTGTTTATATAAATATTGTTTAAAAATTAGTTAGTCATTAAACTCTGTATATAAACACACTTAACTCATCACTTTGTAATCACTTCATTTTGATAATAACAAATCACTTTTCTCTCCCAAATTACTGATTCCGCATAATTTGATACTATCGTTGTCACCTTACCTTTTCACTCCTTCATCAAATCCAATACCAAACATCCGGAATACTGCCAAATTCAATTTATTTATTTATTTTTTAATTTTACATTTATATAAAACAAGGGCATATTTACCCAACTTAAAGTAGATGTTTTACCCAAAATACGTTTTAACTAAATTGTATATCATGCATTCAACTTATATTTTAGGTATATGACATTTTAATTGTTTAGATTAGGTGTATATAAAATAATCTTAAAAAAAAAAAAAAAAAAAAAAAAAAAAAAAAAAAAAAAAAAAAAAAACAATTTTTTCCTCCCATTTATAGAAAACAATCACATGCACTACAAAATATACACAATATCTTTTTATTAAAAACGTCTACTTTTTAGTCACAAACTATCACATACCAACAAAATTAATTCGGTCAAGAAAACGACCAACACAACACCAAAATCAAACCACCACGCGTGGTTGTGGTGTAACAAGGCTCCAAGTGTGGTGGTTCACCAACACTCGTGATGGAGACCATTTATAATTTTGTTTCATCTCACATTTTCACTAACAAAAGAACGCGTGGGAGCTAAATATTAGATGATCTCAATCCGTTAAGAATTCAATGAGTTTAGAAAAGTTTTCGTGTCTAATATTGAAATAAACTTTGTATTAATACCTGAATAAAATGTGTTATCCTAGGCTATCAAGGGGATTTTATTTTATTTTATTTTATTTTATTTTATTTTTTAATTTAAACCAAGCAAATACAATTTTGAATTTAATTCACAATAAGATTAATAGTTTCATCGATTTGTTTATTTTTAAAAGGCTTTTAGTAATTAATAAAGTTATTTTGACATTTTGTAAATTGTATTTAATACGAGTAATTTACTAGACAGACACACAATATTTTATAAAGTGTATTACCAAGCACAAACGTACTCGAACTTGTTGAAGCTCGAGATTGCATGAGATGTCAATAATGAGAAGTACAGGGGGAACTTCAGTTTTGACGTTTTACGGTTTTCATTTAGCTTATGCATTTTACATTTTATGTTACTGGATATATTTATCATCATTTAAATATAAATTAAATTAGTAGGATGAGGTTGTGTCAAGAGGCGTAAGTAAAGGAGGAAGTTGAAAATCATAGGACTGTGATTGGGTTGGTGTCATTGAACAAAAAGAAAAGTATTTAATCAAATATCACATGACGAGAAATGATGATTTTGTTTGTATCAAGATCAAAGCACCTATAACCACGATAATCATAAAGGTATCCAAGAAAACTGTAGCATGTTGAAAGTTAAAAACACCGACTCTTATTAAAAATGAGTATGGTTTGACGGGCTTTATTGCACCACCTTTATGTCCTTATCACTTCTACAAGTAAAATGTGATCATGTTTTGACAATCAAGCAACAAGATCCGGTTCTTATACGTCATATAAGTACTAGTCAGATATCCGTGCATTGCGACGGTGAGTACTCGTGTAACTAAATTTCTTGCGAGTACATCTTTCAATAGTAAAATTTTCACCAATTTTTTCAGTTGCATACTTTTAAGTGACGATAGTACATAGATACCGTACTTAATACTGATGTTGTTATGGTTGAAGTTTACTCTAGCTTTAATTACCTTTATAAATAATAATCATGTTATATTATTACATATAAAGTTTAATATAGATTAATGCAATATAAGTAGTACGTTAACATAAGACAAAATACATTTCAATTGGTAAAATTGATAAATATTATTATTACAAGAGTTTTAACTTTTAGTTATGTGACAAAAACTCTTTTGTTGGTTAGACTTACGGAAAGCATGCTAAATAATTTTGCTGGCCCGTAAATGTTTATTTCATATATTCTTACCGGTTATAATACCTGTGCAGGGTTTTTAAAATTTCGTTTTAATTATGTATTATTATCGATTAAGAAATCAACCACTTAACATGTTTCAAATTGTTTTACTTGATGGACTAAAAATAAAAGTTCATACGTATATGTTATAACATACCTATTATTTTAGGAGAATGCTTTTGAATTAAAATTTATATTTTATTATTCAAGCAAAATCACATGATGATACTTGACTTGCATGAGATGTTAGTGATATATGCTTTTAGTTTTGCAAACCCGTGCTATTAATTTACGATGTGTTTTGTAATTGTGGTATTTCTTTTACTTATATATCGTTAAAATATGTAACATATTTATATAGCTTTGAAGATTGATTCATTTTCTTAATTATGAATAACCATCATATCATTTTTACTAATGTATATTTTTGTTTGGAAAGTTGTATTTTCATAAGTTTGTGTTATTTACTTCTCATGTTTGATCATAAAATTACCAAATTAGCATAGATACTTAAACTATAGCTTCTTTATTACATAAAGAGAAACAAAAAAAGATGTAATGGGTAGAACTCAAATTTAATCTTACGTTTACGTATAATGTATAAGAATAATTTTTCTCTAAGCCCGAACTATATAAGGAAATTATTATTACTTGTATAAGTAAATTACAAATGCATAAAAAAATGACAAATAGTACATTCACAAGTCTTTTATGATTGTTTGAATCCTTACCAACCTTTCACTTTAATACAACTTTCTTCACAATTGGCCTAAATCATCAAGGTAAAAGACACCCATATTTTAGACCGTTGATTGACACCCATAGTGTTATCAATGACATCAAACACCTGCTAAGTTTTATTAACTCATTCAAAGACAAATTACACTCTGAAAAGAATTCCTACTATAAAATTTCCTATATAGGCACTAAAACACATCTTTGATACATTAAAATATATTTATGTATTATCTAAATCAGCAACTCAATTAAATTAAACATTCATACTTTATGCAGGCGCAGAAAATTCTTTCACGACAATCATGTGTTGATACTTAATCCTTCTCTAAAAAACGCACAAAACAAATTGCATTAAACTTTAGTGTGTGCGATAAGATGATAAAACTGCAAAAACCACTAACATGTTGAATTATAGTGAGGATAACAACAAAGTTAGTCATAACATCAAAAAAGAAAACTTCAGATTAGAACTAAAGGGGTGTTTGGTTATGCTTATTAAAGGTGCTTATTGGCTTATTCAATTACTATAACACAATAAGTGTATGATAAAGCTATAAGCTTTTTTTTTTAGAAGCTTAGTGAAAAACCCCTGAACTCACAACTAATTCTATTATAGCTTAGTGTGTTTATAGTAAAAACACAAATATTAAGTGTAGAAGTTTTCAATAAAACATAAAAAAGAGTTACTAAAAGTTGGTGTGTATAACAAAAAAGTTAAACTATAAAAAATGTTACTAAATACTATCAGCTAGATAAGGCATAAGTCAAAGTTTTGTTGAGGTCTCTTTTGAATTCTATTCAGAAGCAAAAGAGGTTTACACATAAATTATAAGTATAGAGTAATGGTTGTATCTCACATCCGTGATTACCAACTCAATAACATTATCGTAGTATAGTAATGTAATAACCTGATTAAAACTATATATTATTGCTGAATATTTCTCACGTACACACTTTTAATTCGTTTACAACGGCCAACAACTTTTTTTTAGGAGGTGATTGTTATCAAATAAGGATTGTGATGCGTGCATTTTTTTATATATATAATTTAAGAAATACCTTCTATAATAAATAATGACTATCTAACCCATGTGTTTGTTTGTTTTTTAATAATTAGCTTTGTATAATGTTTTTAGCTGATAGACATGTTGAGGTTGAGGTTGATTTTGTTGTTTAACTTTAACTATTGATATCATGTTGTATAAAATGTGTGAATTTAGTAGCACATAATGAGCGTTGATAAAGTTAAAATATGTTTCGTAAAGTTTTTAAAATGTTTTTATGGATATCCATATACAAATTTTACATAACAATTTCATGAGTAGTTGTTATAAGTAGAATCGCGTATATTTATTTTCATATCACAGTATTGTGCTTACCATTTGATATTTATATTACCGTTACTAATAATTTAGCCCTATTTTAAACTCGTGTACGCATAAATTAAACTTTTAAATAGTAATATGAGTCCGTATTTAAAAAAAAAAATATATTCTAATGGATGAAAGTTTAAAACTTACATTAGTTTAAAAAAATATTTGACGTATATTAAAACTAATTCGCATATTTATCAAATTTTGTAATTTTAATGAATGAAAGTCTAAAATCTAATACTAATACTCATGTAATTTTAAACAAAGTTAATATTATAAAGTATAGGGGGTATAAGGTGTAAAGGGTTATTTGTGTTTTTTATAAAGTTGTTAAAAAATATGGAAACTTTTAATTTTACACTTTACTCTATATAAATTATTTAAAATTCAATCACTAAAGTTTTATTAATCACTTCCTCTTCTTTTAAGTTTTTGTTTTCATACATTTAACACCTATATTTTTATACATTTTTTTAACTAAATTTCTCCACCAAATTTATTAAGTTTGACCAAAATCAATTTAATTTTGACTTTCTATTGACCAATCACGTTGCTCGATTTCGCCTACGTGGCAAAATTAAGTTCTGTTATTGGTTCAATTTTTTTTTTAATGAGAAGGGATTTGCAAAAACACTCCGAAATAATGTAATCTTTTATATATGTTACTATGTTTGGGTTTTATTTTCAATTTGATTTCATTTCTACGAAACCCAGCCTCGAATCCTCTATCAAACCGCAACCTAAGCCATCTGGAAGACCGCAACAACTACCCTTATCACCATTAAATTTAGATGCGCCTTTGAAAATCACACCAGAACACCACCGATCGTCACCATTTGACCATATACAACATTTGTTTTTTTTTTTTTTTTTTTTTTTTTGTTTTTTTTTTTTCACTAATTTTGTAATGTATATTTATCCACTTAATTATGTTAAGTTATTGCAAGTTGAAAAGCTGTTGCTGAAATATTAATTATGTAATTATATACAAACTATATGACAACGTTGAATGACAATTATGATATGTAATTTTAGTAATATTTCAAGGTATAAGTAATTTACTCGTGTTAAATTTTCAACATTTCAACGATGATTTTTGTGTTTTATATGTAGAATAGATTTGGTGTCCCTACGTATAAGTTTCTATTACCTTGAACAACAATATAGTCACTAAATAGAGCAAAGATCGGACCAAACTTTTTTTAGATGCGAATAGACTAATCTCCACCCTTCATCTTCTCTCAATCTTTATTTGATTTAATGGATGAGATTAATCCCAACAATTTAAGAAACACACTTTCATCCTTTTTTTTTCAAATATTAATATATTTCAAACCGTTAATCGTTAAACGAAAAAAGTTATACCCTTACGACGGTTATTTAATTATCTTTATATAGATAGGCACTTTGACATATTTTCAACAAAAAAAAAAATTTCATTTTTTTCACGTTTTTTTTCGTGGCCGAAAAAATCATATATGATATTACATATCATATATGATATGATATGATATGTAATATCATATATGATTTTTTTTCGGCCACGAAAAAAACGTGAAAAAACGATTTTTTTTCAAAAGTATATCAAAGTACCCGTCTATAGAAAGATAATTAAATGCCCGTTGCGATGGTGTAATTATTTTCGCTTAACGATTAACGGTTTGAGAAATATTTAAATTATAAAAAATTGGTGAAATATTAAAATGTTTTTAATCTCAACCATTGATTTTCTTTTTAGACGAATGGTGGGATGAGTCCCTTGGTATGTGAGGAATGTTTGGTTTGTAGAATAACTCGATTCAAGTAGATAAATATAAAGTTATATAAAAACTTAAAATATAATAAAAAAAGAATTCTTATAGTTAGATTCGACCACATATTCTTAACTTTGGACATATATACGAATAGTTAATCATTCCGGTAGACAACCAAATTCTAACATCGATTAGTTCAAGACCTTGAATATTTTAATTAATTTCGAACCAATTAAATTTTCTTAATTTTGGTACAAAAGGAGGCACCACCCACTTCATAGTTTCTTTCAAACAAGGCCACAATGATGGAAAGAGCTTTATACACCAAGCCCAAAAGAAGCTTAAGGTTCTTGTTAATACATTTCTATTTTCCTTAACTTGATCTCATGAATTACTTATGCAAGTAATAATGATCATATACGTTTCTTGCTAGGTATCACGAAGGAAGTTGTCTATCAGACCTCTCCTTATGTGAATACGATGATATCTTCATTGGATGCATGGAGAATAATGAGCCGGTCATGCCAGTCGTCATGCCATGTAATGGTGATGCAATGGATGAAGATGGTAAGTTTATGTGGACGCTAAAAGATGTTATGCGTGCATCATTAGGGGTTTTGGGAGAGAGTGCGTTAGGTGTCACCGAGAAAGTTGTTTGTTCTGATCATGGCAGATTATGCGTTTTGAAAAGGTTCAGAATGGTTGGAATGAAGAGGGCGAGGTTTGGGCAGCGTGTAAAACGTTTGGCGGCAATTGGACAATGTTGTGATTATATTGTTCCAATGAAGGGTTATCTTTATTCCAAGAGGTTCAAGTTTGTGGTTTGTGATTACTACCCAATGGGTAGTTTGTATGATTTGCTAATAGGTATGTTAGGTGAGCAAACAACCACTAGTAAACTTTTTTACAACAAACTCGTATAGAAAATCATGGAAACTTTTGTCTTAAGTAACCATATATATTTACATTACACTGTTACATCATAAAGCTTGTTTAAACTAATTGCCCTTTTGTTTTGGCTTGATTGTTTTAGGGGCAAGAGAGCTTGGCCACACCCCACTTACATGGAAGCAAAGATTTAGGATAATCTTGCGCATAGCAAAAGCCATTTCCTTCATCCATTCGCAATCGTCAACAAAAGATAGAAGCATGGTCATCAATGTCCATGGCAGCCTCAAAACCTCCAACATCATGATCGATGTTGATTTTAATGCTTATGTATCAAATTTTGGCTTCACCCAACTTGCAATAGAAGCTTGTGACATTGGTCAACAACGAAGATCATCATCACCACACTACCAACCACCAACCCTACATGAACCATCGTCACAAAAGAACGACATATACCATTTTGGGATCATTGTTTTGGACATTTTAGGAGGAGCAAAGGCATTGGAGTCGATAGAATGGGATTTTGAAAGGAAACAAGAGGTTAAGGACGAAAAATGCGACTTTTTTGAGTTCCCTTTTGAAGGCAAAGATAGAGGGAAAGTGTTTATGGTTTGGAACATGGCCTTAGCATGTACAAATAGGACACGTGAAGCTAGGCCTTCAATTGAGAACATACTCATGCACTTAAACAAGTAATAGTACCTATATTAGCATACATTAAGAAAAATAAACGACCTTATCATAAGGCATAGCATCATTTTTCTTGAATCCAATAAGTGATTAAAACTTAAAACACTTTGATATGATAACTAATAAATAATGGTTCCTAACTATTCATTGTCATTCGCAGTAAACAAAACAGGGTTTGATATATAAAAGTAGGCCTAATTGCTTATCTAATTACTTGCCACTTTTTCTAATTTTGTGTAGCGGAGTTTATTTCCTTTGTTGTAGCATACTTTTGAATTTCGTCTTTTTGATGTATCATAAACTAGTTGTGTGTATTATTTTGACCATTATACCCCTACCTGTAGGTTTTGATATAAACTGTGAATCGTTCTCTTATTAATGATCATAATCCGGTATATAAATACCAATACAAGAATATTCTAGACCTCGGGCCGCCCATACAAAGATACTATGGACCGGGCTGCTTGGAACCTGCCATATGTGATGAACCTGTCATCTGTTGTGAAAGAGAACCCCCCATGACCTGTTGACCCCCCTGCTGTGAAAAAGAACCCCCCATGACCTGTTGACCAGGTTGTGAACCTGCCATGTTATGAGCTGCCATGCAATGACCCCCATGCTGCGAACTACCAAGTTGTGACCCCCTGCAGTTATTGACGGACCCCCTTGGCAAAAGTGAGCCAATTGTTGACCCAGCTGTGAAGTACCATGTGGTTGTGTACCCACGGTATTTGATAAAAAAGTAGGCGAACATGTCAAATTATAGGGAACGTGTTGGGGCATTGACCCAAAACCTGGTGGAGAAGTATAACATGCAATAGGCTTTGTATCAGTAGGAATATTATTAGCTCCCCCATTAACCCCACCTTGAGTACTCATCTTAGCCAAAAGAGTTTGAAGAGTAACTAATTCATGAGATGATAAATTGTTGGAAGCGGGAACAGTAGATGGACGTGTAGAGGTGTTACCATGTATGCCATCATGAAGAAACTTGCAATAAACACCAAACCTACAAGAACCTTTAGCAAAAAGGAAGCATGGCTTGTGTACCTTTTCATTAGATGAAGTGGAACGCCGAGTAGTAGAACCCGAGTTTGCCAACAAAACCATGGGCGAAGAAGAAGTAGAATCAACAAACGAGTCTTGTGCCCGAGACTTCAACCGCATCTCCTCCGTAGTGAGCATAGAACGTACCGTCTTAAGATCGGGAAAAACCTCGCGATGGGCAATGATAGTAGCAACGTTATCAAACTTGGGAGGCAATCCCTCTAGTGCAAAAGTAACAATACCATCATTACTAACGGGAGAGCCTAGACTTCGCAAAATAGTGGCATAGTTTGCAATCTTACGAAAGTAAGCATCAATAGTTAAATCCCCGAGCTTTAATGCACGCAATTCAGCCTTCAACGCAATAGAGCGAGATCGTTTGTTATCATTGAAGATCGAGGCAAGAAGGTCCCATGCTTCTTTAGCCGTTTGAGGATTATCACCAACAAGGCGTGCTTGAAGTGTCGAGGACAATGTCACAAAGATCCAAGAGAGGATAATGGTGTCAATCTTCACCCACTCCGCATCCGGAGGAGGGTTGTCACTAGTCGTAGCTTCATCCTTGCCAAGAATATTGTAACATCCCGATTTTTAAATAAATTAGTAACGGATATATCTATTATTTTAGTGGGTTGAATAGAAAAGTCCACTTTGACGGTATGAATAATATAGCAAGTGGGCACTTGATATGTAAACAAGATATGATCTATTTTGCCAGATATTCTACTACAAGGGACTAATTGTGTTCAAGTGAAAAAGTAATGGAAAAAGACATATATACCCTTTTAGCCTTATCAACATAAGTCGGTTTAGGAGATAAAAATCTCCCTCCCTCCTTGTTTATCCAGACCACGACTCACAAAAAAAAAAAAAAAAAAAAAAAAAAAAGAGAAGCAGAAGAAGGTTTCTTCACCATGAAGAATTCACTAAAAATCATAACCCTTATCAAGATTTAGCAAGGATTAACAAGAATTAATAAGGGTTATCAAGGATTCAATGGTTATGATGAATCAAAGAGCCTCAAAGGTTTTATATGTTCATCCCCAATATCAAGTAAGTAGTTAATTATATCTTAAATCATGATTTCAAGTTATGGGATACATGGGGTTATGTTTGCTAAGCTTATTTCGTGATTTAGATGATGAATTCATGATTTGTGTTTATGGGTCATGCGTATGATGATTATGGGATTTTGTTAGAATCAGATCATGATGTTTAGAAGGTGTTTATTTGATGGTTGGAGTTAAACCAAACACCCCCTTAATGAGATTTTGAGTTATATAATGTTAGATAAGTTGCTGAAATTTTCAGCAATGATTAGTCATGTTTAAAAAATCATATAAAATCGATAGTAGCTCGTATTGAATCATGGCTGGACTTTCTGGAAAGCCTAATGAGTATGCTTCAGTTGTTATGTTTTAAGTTTGTGCTCATTTAGAGGTTAAATGGGTGAAAAACGCGACTTAGTGCAGCAAGGTCTGATTTTGAAATGTGCAGCCAACGGAACTTTAAAAATTCATACTTGATAGACTGTAACTCCGTTGCGAGCGTGCCATACCTTTTCGGAAAGTTAAAATAGCCTACTTTCATGGAAAATTAGCCTTATGACCTGGTTATGTAGTTAAGTCGGTCAAAATCATGCATTTGCAGGCTCCTGCAGAAAATCAGCAAACACCTTGTTTAGTGTTGTGATGATTATGACATGATATGATCTTTTTGCAAGTCCCGGGTGATTATATACTATGATAGCTTATGTTCTCAGCCTATATGATTATAATTCATGTTATGAAAGTGTAGAACCAAGACAAGACTTGGTTAGCTTAGCTCGAGTTCGCGAGCATAGTAATTCATGTTTGGCGAGATTTATGCCATAACTAGTTTATGAGTTCATGCATTATAGTTAGTTTATGTGTGCTTAGTTGCACTTATATTTGGACTATCATGTTATATTCATGCCTAGTTGTTACGTGTTAACATTATACGTGTGCATCTATCATGATATAGGTGTTTGAGGCATATTCAGAATCATTCATCTTGCATTATACGGCCCAGGTGAGTAATGGATTTTCAGTTAACATGTTTAATAGATTAAGCATGTTTAGTATACGTATATATATATACCTTTCTATATCACAAGTATTATGTAAGTTATGTATCATGTTGACCCGTGAGGTCATATTAGTATCATGTTGACCCGTGTGGTCATTTTAGTATCATGTGGACCCGTGTGGTCATATTCAGTATCATGTTGTCCCGTGAGGTCATATTAGTATCAAGTTGACCCGTTAGGTTATATTAAGTATCATGTTGACCTTTTTGGTCATATTAGTATCAAGTTGACCCGTTGGGTTATATTAATTATCATGTTGACCTTTTTGGTCATATTAGTATCAAGTTGACCCGTTGGGTTATATTAAGTATCATGTTGACCTTTTTGGTCATATTAGTATCAAGTTGACCCGTTGGGTTATATTAAGTATCATGTTGACCTTTTTAGTCATATAAAGTATCAAGTTGACCTGTTGGGTCATATTCAGTATCATGTTGACATATTTGGTCATATTAAGCATCAAGTTGACCCAAGTTGACCCGTTTGGTCATATTAAGCACAAGTTGACCCGTTTGGTCGTATTAAGCATCAAGTTGACCTGTTTGGTCATATTAAATGTCATGTTAATCCTATTGGTTATATTCAACTGTCATGTTGATCTGTTTGTCATATTAACTGTCATGTTGACCTGTTTGGTCATATTCATTATCATGTTGACCTGTTTGGCCATATTTAGTATAAAGTAGACCTGATTGGTTTTATTCAGTAGTATGTCGTGGCTCAACCTCGGTATACGCCATAGCAATAGCGATCTCAACATTATACTTGTAGTAGTTCAGCTTTATATTATAGTACAGCTGTAGTATATTAAGTTATATCTCAGCCTTGTTTTATGTTATAGTACAATTTTAGTAATTAATTCAATTTTAGTATCATGTCTTAGTTTAACCTCGTGACCATATTATTGCTCAGTTTCTATATTCAGCTTGGTCTCAGCTCCAGCTCAGCTTAGTATCATGTTGTAGTCAAGCACAAGTATTTAGCTTAATCTTAATTTATATATGAATGTTATATGCGTTTAGTAATGTGTGCAAGGTGCTTTATGCACTTTTGGCCTGCGATGCGTTTATATATACATGTCATTCTATAAGTATATAGTCAGTTATGTGATCACACATGTGTTCCAGACAAAGTTGGAACTTAGACCTCCTTAGTGGAGAATCGAGCCTTAGAATAGTAAATGTTCCAAAATCGGAACTCAGACATCCTGTATGGATGATTAACATTTTTATATGGCTCGTCAGCTATGTATTCAGTCAGTTATGCATTCAGTTAGTATGTGCTTATGCACTCAGCCAGTATAGTACTATACGTACTCAGCCAGTATGTGCTTATGCACTCAGCCAGTATAGTACTATAAGTACTCAGCCAGTATGTGCTTATGCACTGAGTTAGTATGTGTTTTACACACTCAGTATGCTTATGTACTCAGTCAGTAACATGGTGTATAGGGTATTTAATCAGTTAGTGTCGTGCTTATGCACTTAGTCAATATTATAATTCATGTAGTCAGAATAGTACTATATATACTTATTCAACATCATGCTTATGTTCAGTTTATGATTTAATACAGTTCCGTTATCTCACTAAGTCTTATAGACTTACCGTTCTCAGTTTATATTTTTGTAGGTATGCAAGATGAGACCATGAACATGTTAAATGGGGCATAATGGGTTAAAATGGTGTAGCTCGCGGGTTAGGTAACGAGCTTCTCATTTCCATCATTTGTTATCAGATTGGAATGCCCCTAAATCAAGAACCAACTTCTTTACCAAGTTTAAAGAGTCATTATGTATTTTGCAAAATTTAGTATTTTAACGGGACATTTGGAATAAGCCCGTATGATGTAGAAAATACGCTTCCGCTAGTTTTATCAATGTATACAGTTTACAGAATTATATATATTCAAAAAAAAAAATTCTGGGCGTTTCAAGTTGGTATCAGAGCGATGGTTTGAGAGATTTAAGTATCCACCATTTGTAGGGGATGCTTAGACTTGAACCTTTGCTCGGTAATTGCTTTTAGAGTTAGATTGCATCGCACGTTTATACATTTATCGGTTATTCAACCATGTTATTCAGTATGTTGTTCATATTATCAGATTATCAGTACATGTATAGCGATGCATACCAGTTTATGTGATTAGCACAGATTATATGAAATTGCATGTATAGTCATGTAGTGCATAATGCATTTTCAGATATTAGATAAAGTTGCAAACCGTGAATCAGATATTCATGATATAGTAAGTATATAGAATTAGTATGCGTTATTAGTATAACAGTATATAGTCAGCATTCGCATCAGATTATATGCGGTAGATATGTTTTGCTTTAGTGACTTGGGGTAGACTGTGATAACGATGAGTTCATGATTATATGGTGCGACTATTATGACGCCTGATCAACATGATATTCACATGATATGGCATGAACTTATCGAGATCATGAGATACCTCAGGGAGCTTGCTAAACGGTTATGTGTTAAATGAATCATGAATATTGCATTAGATCATGTACAACAGCATAGACAGTCATTATAAAAGATCATAGTTTACGTACTCCGTCATTTTCAGAATAGATTTAGCACTCAGAAAAAGATTATGACTTAGAAATGCTACAGAATCTGACGGGATAGATATGACATATGGTTTCAGCATTTCTAGATTTGTGTAGTTTAACGAAAAAGGGTAAAAGAATTTAAATGAAAACGTGTCAGAACGGATATGGATCCTTCAATAAGAGACATTACATATCAGAGTTATGAAACAGAATTTCAGGATATGGCATTTTAGCAAATATTATGCGAATTCAGGTAAGTAAATCCTTTCTTTTAATGCCAGCTTATGAAATTTTTAGATATTTTCAGGAAATAGTCAAGATGAACTTCAAGAATACAGATGATCACGAACCTATTCTTTCTAGAGGAAAATCAAGAAAATCTTCGAGTTCATATGATCAAGAGAAAGGATTTTAACATGGATAACAGGTACCTATTGTAAACCTGTTGACAAATTTGATCCATAAATAGAGGAAATGAGTCATAGTTTGATCCTTATTATTGAATTATCAGTTTTATATTAGAATATAGACATTATATAAGCCCAAGTGGGGGAGTACTTAAGGATAATCCTGAGCAATATAGAGCATAATTTTACTTACAACAACAGTAATTCGTGAGGACACGAACAGTCCAAGCAGGGGAGAGTTGTAACATCCCGATTTTTAAATAAATTAGTAACGGATATATCTATTATTTTAGTGGGTTGAATAGAAAAGTCCACTTTGACGGTATGAATAATATAGCAAGTGGGCACTTGATATGTAAACAAGATATGATCTATTTTGCCAGATATTCTACTACAAGGGACTAATTGTGTTCAAGTGAAAAAGTAATGGAAAAAGACATATATACCCTTTTAGCCTTATCAACATAAGTCGGTTTAGGAGATAAAAATCTCCCTCCCTCCTTGTTTATCCAGACCACGACTCACAAAAAAAAAAAAAAGAGAAGCAGAAGAAGGTTTCTTCACCATGAAGAATTCACTAAAAATCATAACCCTTATCAAGATTTAGCAAGGATTAACAAGAATTAATAAGGGTTATCAAGGATTCAATGGTTATGATGAATCAAAGAGCCTCAAAGGTTTTATATGTTCATCCCCAATATCAAGTAAGTAGTTAATTATATCTTAAATCATGATTTCAAGTTATGGGATACATGGGGTTATGTTTGCTAAGCTTATTTCGTGATTTAGATGATGAATTCATGATTTGTGTTTATGGGTCATGCGTATGATGATTATGGGATTTTGTTAGAATCAGATCATGATGTTTAGAAGGTGTTTATTTGATGGTTGGAGTTAAACCAAACACCCCCTTAATGAGATTTTGAGTTATATAATGTTAGATAAGTTGCTGAAATTTTCAGCAATGATTAGTCATGTTTAAAAAATCATATAAAATCGATAGTAGCTCGTATTGAATCATGGCTGGACTTTCTGGAAAGCCTAATGAGTATACTTCAGTTGTTATGTTTTAAGTTTGTGCTCATTTAGAGGTTAAATGGGTGAAAAACGCGACTTAGTGCAGCAAGGTCTGATTTTGAAATGTGCAGCCAACGGAACTTTAAAAATTCATACTTGATAGACTGTAACTCCGTTGCGAGCGTGCCATACCTTTTCGGAAAGTTAAAATAGCCTACTTTCATGGAAAATTAGCCTTATGACCTGGTTATGTAGTTAAGTCGGTCAAAATCATGCATTTGCAGGCTCCTGCAGAAAATCAGCAAACACCTTGTTTAGTGTTGTGATGATTATGACATGATATGATCTTTTTGCAAGTCCCGGGTGATTATATACTATGATAGCTTATGTTCTCAGCCTATATGATTATAATTCATGTTATGAAAGTGTAGAACCAAGACAAGACTTGGTTAGCTTAGCTTGAGTTCGCGAGCATAGTAATTCATGTTTGGCGAGATTTATGCCATAACTAGTTTATGAGTTCATGCATTATAGTTAGTTTATGTGTGCTTAGTTGCACTTATATTTGGACTATCATGTTATATTCATGCCTAGTTGTTACGTGTTAACATTATACGTGTGCATCTATCATGATATAGGTGTTTGAGGCATATTCAGAATCATTCATCTTGCATTATACGGCCCAGGTGAGTAATGGATTTTCAGTTAACATGTTTAATAGATTAAGCATGTTTAGTATACGTATATATATATACCTTTCTATATCACAAGTATTATGTAAGTTATGTATCATGTTAACCCGTGAGGTCATATTAGTATCATGTTGACCCGTGTGGTCATTTTAGTATCATGTGGACCCGTGTGGTCATATTCAGTATCATGTTGTCCCGTGAGGTCATATTAGTATCAAGTTGACCCGTTAGGTTATATTAAGTATCATGTTGACCTTTTTGGTCATATTAGTATCAAGTTGACCCGTTGGGTTATATTAATTATCATGTTGACCTTTTTGGTCATATTAGTATCAAGTTGACCCGTTGGGTTATATTAAGTATCATGTTGACCTTTTTGGTCATATTAGTATCAAGTTGACCCGTTGGGTTATATTAAGTATCATGTTGACCTTTTTGGTCATATAAAGTATCAAGTTGACCTGTTAGGTCATATTCAGTATCATGTTGACATATTTGGTCATATTAAGCATCAAGTTGACCCAAGTTGACTCGTTTGGTCATATTAAGCACAAGTTGACCCGTTTGGTCGTATTAAGCATCAAGTTGACCTGTTTGGTCATATTAAATGTCATGTTAATCCTATTGGTCATATTCAACTGTCATGTTGATCTGTTTGTCATATTAACTGTCATGTTGACCTGTTTGGTCATATTCATTATCATGTTGACCTGTTTGGCCATATTCAGTATAAAGTAGACCTGATTGGTCTTATTCAGTAGTATGTCGTGGCTCAACCTCGGTATACGCCATAGCAATAGCGATCTCAACATTATACTTGTAGTAGTTCAGCTTTATATTATAGTACAGCTGTAGTATATTAAGTTATATCTCAGCCTTGTTTTATGTTATAGTACAATTTTAGTAATTAATTCAATTTTAGTATCATGTCTTAGTTTAACCTCGTGACCATATTATTGCTCAGTTTCTATATTCAGCTTGGTCTCAGCTCCAGCTCAGCTTAGTATCATGTTGTAGTCAAGCACAAGTATTTAGCTTAATCTTAATTTATATATGAATGTTATATGCGTTTAGTAATGTGTGCAAGGTGCTTTATGCACTTTTGGCCTGCGATGCGTTTATATATACATGTCATTCTATAAGTATATAGTCAGTTATGTGATCACACATGTGTTCCAGACAAAGTTGGAACTTAGACCTCCTTAGTGGAGAATCGAGCCTTAGAATAGTAAATGTTCCAAAATCGGAACTCAGACATCCTGTATGGATGATTAACATTTTTATATGGCTCGTCAGCTATGTATTCAGTCAGTTATGCATTCAGTTAGTATGTGCTTATGCACTCAGCCAGTATAGTACTATAAGTACTCAGCCAGTATGTGCTTATGCACTGAGTTAGTATGTGTTTTACACACTCAGTATGCTTATGTACTCAGTCAGTAACATGGTGTATAGGGTATTTAATCAGTTAGTGTCGTGCTTATGCACTTAGTCAATATTATAATTCATGTAGTCAGAATAGTACTATATATACTTATTCAACATCATGCTTATGTTCAGTTTATGATTTAATACAGTTCCGTTATCTCACTAAGTCTTATAGACTTACCGTTCTCAGTTTATATTTTTGTAGGTATGCAAGATGAGACCATGAACATGTTAAATGGGGCATAATGGGTTAAAATGGTGTAGCTCGCGGGTTAGGTAACGAGCTTCTCATTTCCATCATTTGTTATCAGATTGGAATGCCCCTAAATCAAGAACCAACTTCTTTACCAAGTTTAAAGAGTCATTATGTATTTTGCAAAATTTAGTATTTTAACGGGACATTTGGAATAAGCCCGTATGATGTAGAAAATACGCTTCCGCTAGTTTTATCAATGTATACAGTTTACAGAATTATATATATTCAAAAAAAAAATTCTGGGCGTTTCAAATATGTTCCAAAAGACCATTACCACGACAAAGGTGCATAAAAAAATACACCCATGACGTGTAGTTCATCTCATCAATGTCTAGCTTTACGGGAATGAGTTGAGTAAGGTTGGTAATCGTCATAAGTTTATCCGAAAACAGGATGACAGGTGTGGAAGGGGGTGGGTTCTGTCCAGTCATGATGAAGGGATAATAAGGTGAATCGTAGCAACAGAAGTTTGGATAATAAGGAGAACGTAAATATTAGGGTTTGTTGTAAAGTAAATAGTGAACGTGGAGTGTAATTAATGCAATATTACAACTGACCAATCAACACGCAGCAACAAGCAACAACAACAAAGAATTCCACAAACGATTTGCCAACAGCAACAAAGAAGCAAATCACAAACACAAGGCGACTGGTTCTCAAATTCAACCAACGATCGACCACTATGAATAACAACGTAAACAAGCCGACTGGTTATCCCGTAATACCAACGATCGACTGAAAAAAAAAACAGAAAATAAGAGGTTTTAAGGATCGATTATTATTTTTAGGGTTAGGCTCGATACCATGTAGGTTTTGATATAAACTGTGAATCGTTCTCTTATTAATGATCATAATCCGGTATATAAATACCAATACAAGAATATTCTAGACCTCGGGCCTTAGCCCATACAAAGATACTATGGACTGGACTCTACTATACAACTAACACTACCATGATTAATTTGAGTGTTTAAATGGTAGGGGTAAAATAGTCAAATAATACACAAAATTGGTCTATGATACACCAAAAAGACGTAATTCAAATGTATGATACACACCACAACGAAAAAAATTTAATACGCTACACATAATTAGAAAAAATGGCAAAGTAAGATATATTAAGAAGCAGCAATTACCCATTAAAAGTAATATATAGACACAATTTGGAATTAGTTAGACATGCAGATTTAAAATAGTATCTGAATCTTATTGTTTCGAAAAGCTAATATTGTATAAGTTACAAATGCATAGTGTTAAGAACAGGTGGTGACAATAACATGTATGTAATGAGGTATAAGGAGATTAGGCGATTATATCAGAGATGAACAACGAAGAGATCAATGCATATATAGATGCACTAACTTTATTACCATCTATATTAAGTTGCAGTTCCTGATAGTGGCTTGTGAACTATTCTTATTTTTATGTTTTGAGTATATTGGGATGAATAAAGTATTAGAACACACCATGTTAATTTAACTTTTAAAAGATGCAAAATGATAGAAGTAATAAAAAGTTTGATCCAAAAGCGACCAACGTTGTCGAATCTGACACAAAGTTCCTAACGTAGAAGAAAGTCAAGAAATAAGCAGTACCCCATGTATCTTACTGAATGTCGCTCAACACTCTTTACCATTGGAACCGAATAGCACAATCAATACACTGACTCCTTGTCCTCCTTCAAGAGCTCCTAACATGACCCAAAACATATCCATGAGATCATGGGCAATGCATGGCCAAAGTTAGAAGCCCTTGAGGGAGAGGAAGCAATCAATGCATCGGAAAGTCTTTCCTTTGGCCTTAAAACCTGCTTTTCTTTTGCTAGACACAAACAACACATTGATTTTTTACCCTCCATCAAGAGGCTTCTAACACGCCCAAAACACGTCCTTGAGACAGGCATTGTCTAACGGCCAAAGTCAGAAGCCCTTGAGGGAGAGAAAGCAATCAATGCCTCGGAAAGTATACATACTGGCGTCGAAAACATGATTATTTTTCTAAATATATAATCAAGACATTGATTTTTTACTCTCCATCAGAAGGCTCTTAATATAACCGAATATATACCCTTAAGTTTAAGGGTATTATATGGCCAAAGTCAGAAGCCTTTGAGGGAGAGCAAGCAACCAATGCATTGGAACCTTTCTTAGTTTCTTCTTATCCCATTGGTCTTAGAAACCATGATAGACCTCATTGGGCAAGAAGCCCTTTTTATAAGCAAACAACAAAGGATAGATTTGATTGCTAAAAAAAGAAATGTCATGTGTTATGTGTTAGAAAATTGATTCAATTTGGTAGGGTATGCATATCTTTGGCATTTTGACATTTAGTGCAAAAATAGATCTTGATAGTACTATAAGATTAGATACCAGCTCTAAAAGTATACCAATCCACAAGGCCACAAACATCAATTAACTCACAATCATGATTAATATATTTTAGCCACATCGGACAAAATTATTAGAGATGCATCAATTCTTGTGGATGAAGAGAATTGGATGCATGAGTCATAATAACATATTGTTTCAAAAGCAATTAAATTGTTTATTCTAAAATCAAGTTGACTAAGTATGTGAAATTAGGTTACATATGATAGTGAAAGTAATGATCAAAATACCAAACGGGGAAGACAATTATCATTTTCGAAATTATTAGAAAACGTCTTAGACATTTGAGTTAAGCCAGTTGTCTTCGATAAACTCTTTATCGTATCATATGTACTCGCGTCTATAAAAAATCACATACGACTATACGAGTGCATATTTTATTTGCTAGTTGTCACATGTCGCTAGGTGTGACAAACTCGACTTCCACTTGATATTAGGAATGCTTTGTATGTATCGAATGACTCCTTACTTAATGACACTTTATCTATCTTAAATCAACGAGAATCATGCAAAAAACGTCTTACTCACATTTAACAATGAAAAAAACATGTCAAAAGTGATTGAACATAGATGGTCGACACCTAATGTGTTAGACATCCATGATCCATCCACCATTAATGTAAATTATTCAATTAGTAGTAACTAAAGTGTGTTATCTTTATAGAAAGGATAAAGGGGAATACAATAGCTGTTAGAAGGTTGGCCTTTGAGATATGGTATAAGTCGACCAATCTTTTAATTATTGAAAAATGATTGCCAGACTTAAAACTTGTGTTTAATTTATTTTTAAGAGGCTTTTACATATATATTCTTGCAAATTTTAAAAATTACATATATATCCTTTTGATGCATTAAAAGCATTGTATTTTATGCATCAAAAATTTGTAAAAAGGATATATATGTAATTATTCATTTAGAGAAGGATATACATGTAATTTTTCCTATTTTTAAAATATGTGAAGTTATCTCATTGGATTATGAAGCAGCGGGCCTTATTGTTACAACCAATAAATTAACGACATGCTACTTTATGGATAAAATTAGCTTTAAATGACCTTATTTTGAGTAAATTGAATTTTTAGTCCCTATGGTTTGGCTAAATTGCATTTATCGTCCTAAAAACTTTGAAAGTGCAGCAATAGTCCTCATTTTTAAAGTTTGAATTGCATTTTTGGTCCTTGAATAAAGTTAAATGACTAAAATACCCTTTGTCTTGTTCAGATAAGATAAGGGTAATTTGGTCATTCACACCGATCGAAGATCAAAAATACAATTCAAACTTAAAAATGGAGACTATACTGCACTTTCAAAGTTTTTGTGACCAAAATTGTAATTTGGCCAAACCACAAGGATCAAAATGCAATTAACTCAATTATTTTGATACGAAGATATAGTATATAGACCTTCATAATACGAAGCATCTCAAAATCATATCTATAATGCATATTTGACATTCTTCAAATATAAAGCTACATGAGTTGACATCCATTACTTGTTCTTATCTCAAAATAGATTTTATACGATTGTTCATGTAATCATTAGAACAAAAGCAAATTTCTTTTTTCTAATATGAAGAGTTATGTTGTGTTTTAGATTTTCTGATGAACCTACAAATTTAGTGCATTTAACAGTGTTTTTTTAGCGTGTATTTTGCTTTTCCAAAAGGGAAGTGATACTTACACCATTTTTTTATGCACATATCACAATTATGCATATAGCAGGTTGTAACATGTGCATTAATAATGTAACATTGTGGTATGTGCATAAAAAAATGGTTTAAGTATCAAACATTCAATTCATTTTGAACAACAGTCACAAAAACATCATTATAAACTATCAAACCTGTTTGCAACTTGTTTGACCGGTTAATGAGGGTAATTTAGACATTTTATGCACTTCATCTTTTTATTTTTTTATTTTATTTTTTATTAATTAATTTATTTATTTTTTTCATTTTACGCACTTAATCTTGTTCATCAATTTTGTTCTTGAATTTTGGTTTTTAATATATAGGAAAGAGTTTAAGAACAATCAATATTTCTTTTGCTTTTGTCTACCTCGGACGATTTTAATCCCCGTTCAACCAGTTTTACTAGCTCATGATTGAAACTAAAATCATACATAAAACGTTATCATATAAATGTATTTAGAGAGAGATCATATCCTTTAACAAGAATCGTAATAAAATGTTGTCGTACATAAAAACTAACGCAAATATAGTGGATGGTTATCAGTAATTAATTGGTAAAGGAAACAACCAATAGGCTCGTGTATTAAGGGGCAATTGCATATATACCCGCTAAAACTTGCATATTTGCATATATACCTAAAACATATTTAATTTGCATTGTACATCATGCATTGAAAACTTGTATCTTGAGAAAATATGCAAGTTTTTGAGTTTTAGTGGGTATATATGTAATTATCCCGTGTATTAATGGTACTATATGTTGTTTGAAATGCTTCTCGATTAAATGGTTGTGAGTTTAAGTCTTTCTTAATACGTGTGAGATAAATAGTTGACCTTATGGCCTATAGGAATCCACATTCTTTTAGAAAATCAAGTGTCAATTCAAAACAAACGACCATCATCCTCTATTATCTAGAAGGAAAAAAAAACAGAGGACGAGAAGAAAGGTAAAGAACACGACGGATTTTCAACAAATCCTTGAATACAAGATCGGTTATTACTAAAAGGATGTAACTATTTGTAGGGAAACGGTTACACTTTTATTAATAAAATCTAAATTATAATAAATAAAATTAACAGTAAATAAATAACAGAAAAATAATACAAACAGAATGTAAGCAGATAAACGATAATTAAATGATATAATAAAATAGTCAAAAGACTTACTTGATCACCAAATAGAGATCAACAAAGAAGCACTAAAAAGCCGAGGCACGTGTTTAACACGCTTCCTTTAAAACAGATTCGCCGTCTGTTTCCCAGGGTACAACAGCCAAAACAGTAAGTTGTACTGTCGGACTTAACTAAACTGCCTGGAATTTCATTTTAAGCGATGCGTATTCCTTATGTTGGAAATCAACAATACTAATTGATTTGATGTATGTCAAACCTATGGAATTAGGGCGTCTATTTATACACAATAGACTCCACCCTAGTTTACTCCTCCTATTGATGTGGGATAGAAAATAAACTATTTTTCCACTTTAGTCATGGTACCGAATGGCTAACTTTGAGACCCGATATCTCATTCACATCAACTCTATTTTGGATACATAAAGGCTCATTGCGGAGCTCTGTTCGAGGAGAACGCAAACCTACAAACTATTACTTATATATATGACACATACATATAAATAATTGTGTCCAAAGTTGGTCAAAAGTCACTTTTGCCAACCAATTTTCCAACACTATTCCTACATTTCTCTTTCGTAATCATTTCTAACACTAAAGCAACAACTAGAGAGACGGGTATGTGCCATGTTTCTTCCGACTTTTGTTGGGTGTGAACTCTATGGGGAAGATGGCAACATAAAGCCACACCAAAAATTTTAACAGGAGGATATAGTATGTGAAGGTTTAGGACCGTATTACTCGAAATGATCATGGTGGTAGTAAACAATGGAATTACGATGCGTGATATTGCAGTTTTGATGGTGCCCGTAGAAGTGAGTTTTCATGGTGGTTGAAAAGGATAAGTTGAGGGTATAATAGTACTTTTCACTGTATAATTCAAAGTAAAAAATGTATGCATGAACTTTTTAAAATTTGTTTACCCGTTTAGAAGGTAACAAATTAACAAATGATTCGTAATGAGACAAAAAAAACCAGGAATACAATAGGCATGATGAGATTAATATTTGTAAGTAGTTCACAATGAATCGAATTCGTAAGTACATAAGCTTTTATCATTTTTTTTAAAAATTTTACTCAGGTAAATACATTACTTTAAAAAACAGTTTATTAGTGCACAATGTAATATTTCAAAAAAAAATTTTACTTGGGCGTAAATTGAGAGTGAATATTTAATTTGAGCCGAAGACAATAAAATTATATAATTCGAGCCGCTTAATTAGTTTGAAACAACGTCTCTCAACTCATATTGTATCCTTTTAGGAAGCCATATCAACTACTAAATATTGTCTTTAGTGAGAAGTCATAGTTAAATACTTTGTTTAAAAAAGAAAATGTTTATAATTAAAAAATTCAAAAGCCAATATAAAGAATTAGGCATATCAAGCGCAATGATCCCTTTTAATATTTGCCCAGCAAGGTATCATTTGGCGCCCAAAAAGCTCACCGGAAAGAATGGCTCCAAAACGCCGGCGAACGGACGGAGATTCAAAACAAACCATAAGTAAAAAACAGTTATTAATAAAAGATAATAGTTCGCCTTTGGACTGGATGATTAGGTTAGTTTATTTCTTTATTTACAATTATTGTACGTAACATGTTTGCATGTGTTTGTAAAAATATTGGTTAACTTTCCTACAATAGCTAGCAGAACTCATAGATTCATTGTTAAAAATGTTAGACAGTTAGAATTAGTATTAGATTAGGATTAGGCCCGTGATGTGTCTTGGCCCATATTATCTCTTTTATATACTCATGTAACTGAACATTATGATTCGATCAATATACACGTTTTACATAATCTTACATGGTATCAGGTTCAGCAAGGATCATCACTAGCCGGTTTTCACCCAGGTCAACTACTAGCATCAGGTTCACAGGGTTCGGGTCAAGCGACTCTTTTACCAAATGCCTTTAATACCACCACTCTTCAGGAACCGGCTGCTAGCAACTGGAATATGGATACAGGTGCGAGCTCTCACCTTAATGATTCTGTACATAGTCTTAGTTATATTCTTAATGAGTGCATTTATCCGTCTGTTGCGGTTGGTGATGGGCGTTTCATTCCCGTCATTAACTCTGGTCATAGTATTTTGTCTACCCCTTTTCGTCCTCTTCGTTTAAATAATGTTTTAATCACTCCTCACATTGTCAAAAATTTAATTTCCGTGCGTCAATTTGTTCGTGATAATTATTGCACTGTTGAATTTGATCCTTTTGGTTTTTCTGTGAAGGACTTCCTAACTCGATGGGTACTCCTCCGTTGTGATAGCACGGGTGATCTCTATCCTGCTACGAAGCCTTCTCCCATTCCTCAAGCATATCTTACCAGTCAGTATACGTGGCATCAACGACTTGGTCATCCAGGGAGTGAAGTGTTGGGGCGTCTTGTGTCTAGTGATTCTATTTCTTGTAATAAAGAGAAGCTTCCCGTTCTTTGCCATGCTTCTCAGCTTGGTAAACATGTGAAGCTTCCGTTTGTTAGTTCGTCTAGTTCTGTTACTTCTTGTTTTGACATTGTTCACTCGGATTTGTGGACATCCCCAATTCTGAGTCTTTCTGGTTTCAAGTATTATGTTTTGTTTCTGGATCATTACTCTCAGTATGTTTGGGTTTATCCATTAATGAATAAATCTGATGTTTTGTCTAAATTTCAGTTGTTTCGTAGTTATGTTCGTACTCAGCTTAAGTGTGAAATTAAATCGTTTCAGTGTGATCATGGTGGTGAGTTTGATAATACTGCCTTTCATAAATTATTTTCCACCCATGGCATCCAATTTAGATTTTCTTGCCCTCGCACATCTCAACAAAATAGAAAATCTGAACGCATGATTCGTACCATAAATAATCTTATTCGTACTTTGTTGTTTCAAGCACACCTACCACCAAACTATTGGACCGAGGCTCTTAATATGGCTGTTTATTTATTGAATATATTACCTTCTCGTGCCATTAATAATGAGATCCCATTTACCCGACTTTTTGGTGCTACACCTGATTATAGTGTTCTTCGTGTTTTTGGATGCCTTTGTTACCCACATATCGATACCAATCATAAATTAGGTCCCCGTGCCACACCTGCAATCTTTATGGGACACGCAGCCAATCATTCTGGCTATCGTTGTCTTGATCTTAACACCAACAAAATTATCATCTCTCGCCATGTTACCTTTGATGAAATGGTTTTTCCGTTTCAATCTCATCCTTCCAAACCCACCCCCTCATATGATTTTTTGGAAGATTCTTCCAATCTCATTTCCACCATTATTCGCACCACCCCAATTGCTTTTGAACCAACACATAATGCTCCTGAACCAATACCAATTGCTCATGAACCAACACCAACCGATATCCCTGCACCACCTACACCTCCACCAAATGATCCTGTTCCTGCACCAACACCTCCTTTACCACCTTCGCCTCCACCCGTTGTATCTACTCATCCCATGGTCACACGTTCTCGTGTCGGGACTACTCGTCCTAATACTAAGTATGCTGGTCATGTGTCTACTGTTTCTCCTTCACCTAGGTCATATAAGGATGCTTTTAATAATCCTAATTGGCGTGATGCTATATATGATGAGTATAATGCACTTATTAAGAATAAAAATTGGAAACGTGTTCCTCGGCCTGAGGGTGTCAATGTTGTTAGTTGTATGTGGTTATTTCGCCATAAGTATTTGGCTGATGGCACTTTGAGTCAGTACAAGGCACGTCTTGTTGCCAACGGTAGCACACAGATTGAGGGAGTTGATGTTGATGAGACCTTTAGTCCGGTTGTTAAGCCGGGTACCATTCGGACTGTTCTTAGCTTAGCTATTTCTCGACATTGGACTGTTCACCAGCTTGATGTCAAGAATGCGTTTTTACATGGAGATTTATCCGAAACTGTTTATATGCATCAACCCCCTGGTTTTCGGGATCCAGAGCATCTAGATTATGTTTGTTTATTACAGAGATATCTTTATGGTCTTAAGCAGGCACCTCGGGCATGGTTTCAGCGGTTTGCTACTTACGTTGCTACTGTTGGGTTTACTCCGAGTCGATGTGATTCTTCTTTATTTATTTACAGACAGGGTGATGATACTGCTTTTCTGTTACTATATGTAGATGATATTGTGCTCACTGCTTCCTCTGATAGTATATTACACCAGATTATTGCATCTTTGCATTAGGAGTTCTTTGTGACTGATTTGGGTGCTCTTAACTATTTTTTGGGTGTGTCGGTTACGCGTGACTCTTCTGGGATGTTTTTGTCACAGCGTAAGTATGCTATGGAGATTTTGGAGCGTTCACATATGGTTGGTTGTAACCCATTTCGGACTCCTGTTGACACTGAGTCTATATTGGGTGATGATGGTGATCCGGTTTCTGATCCTAAGTTATATCGGAGTCTTGCAGGTTCTCTTCAGTATCTCACATTCACTAGACTTGATATTACATAAGTTGTTCAGCAGGTTTGTCTTTATATGCATGATCCTCGTGAGTCTCATTTCTCTGCTCTCAAGAGGATTTTACGGTATGTTCAGGGGACAATAGACTATGGATTACAGCTATATTCTTCTACCACTGAGTCCTTGGTTGCTTATTTTGATGCTGATTGGGCTGGTTGCCCTACTACTAGAAGGTCTACCTCGGGGTCTTGTGTTTTTCTTGGCAACAACTTACTCTCATGGTACTCAAAGCGTCAGCCGACGCTTTCTCGTTCCAGTGCTGAAGTTGAGTATCGTGGTGTTGCCAATGTTGTTGCTGAGACATGTTGGCTTCAGAATCTACTTCGTGAGCTTCATACACCTTTGTCCTCTGCCACTATTGTTTATTGTGATAATGTGAGTGCAGTGTACTTGTCCTCTAATCCTGTTCAGCATCAGCGGACAAAGCACATCGAGATTGATATTCATTTTGTTCGTGATTTGGTTGCTACCGGTCAGGTTCGCGTTCTACATGTTCCTTCTCGGTTTCAGTATGCTGATATTTTTACCAAGGGGTTACCATCCGTCTTGTTTGCTGAGTTTCGTGACAGCTTGAGTGTTCGGTCTCCTCCCGCTCAAACTGCGGGGGAGTGTTAGACAGTTAGAATTAGTATTAGATTAGGATTAGGCTCGTGATGTGTCTTAGCCCATATTATCTCTTTTATATACTCATGTAACTGAACATTATGATTCGATCAATATACACGTTTTACATAATCTTACAAAAAATTATAATTTTTCTGAACTGCAACTTGTTTAAACATATGTGCTTACGGGCATGTTTCAAGACGAGTTTTGTTGGAGCATTTAACTTTTAGAGTTTAAAATAGAGATGCATAGATGGGCTAAAGCTCGAGCCCGGGCTTAGGCTGGTCCTGAAAAACCTAAAAAATATGGGCTCGAAAAAGTCCGGCCCGATGCCCGATCTGGCCCAACAGGCTTAATGGTCTTTATATTTTTCACGAAAGCACGATCTGGCTCGGCCTGGGCTAAACCCAAAGCCTGAAAAAGCCAGCTAAAAAGCCCAACAGCCCGCTAGAAAGTTTGAAAAAGCCCGAAATAGATAGCCATAAAGCCTGAAATCTTGGGCTTTTGTTGTTAGAGAGCTTTTTATTGTGCAATTAGTGTGTATCTTTATAATCTGTAACTTTGTTTTGTTTATTTTTTAGTAATGCATTTACAAATATTGATAAAATATTTTCATATATAATAACTATATTATAATTACGAAATATATATAAAAAAAGCCCCATACAAGCCCAAATCTGGGCCTGATTTTTTTTTTTTAAGTGGTTTAGAAAATAAGTGGGTCTCTTTTCTCTTATTACCCCTTGTTAGGGAAGAGTAGGTTTTTCTTTGCCTTCCTTGTATGAAAGATTTAACACAAATAAGTGGACCCCAACAAGAAAAAACCATTAATATATAGCTTGGGTCCACCAATGTTAACACTAAGGGCTCGTTTAGTTGCGGTGTATGGGTATGAATCTATAACTTTGAAAATCATTAATGTTGTTTGGTTGGTTATGAGGCCCACCATAATAGATTGAGGATACCCAAATGTGAAGGTTTCCTCATATCTTATGTATGTGGGTGGTTTCATCATACCATCGATTACCATTCCACCCTATTCCAACAACAATACCTATTATGATTCATAGCAACAAATCAAAGGCACCCTTAAACTCTCTAACGATAAAAAGAAACAACCCCTAAGCATGGTCCAGACTGGGCCGAAATAGGCCTAATATTTTGGTTAGAGCCTTGGTTTTTTTAGACCGGACTTTTTTGAACTATATAAATCCATGCTTTTTTCGGCCCGATCCAATCCTGCCCTGGGTCGGGCTTTGTGTACTTTTAGGGGGCGTTTGGTTCAAGATATGTAAATGATGCTATTTAAAATTCTAAGCAAATTTAATTGATTCCCAAGTGGAAGGAAATTAAATTAGCCCATTTTTAGCCTCATTAATGCAATTAAAATTTCTGGGCTCACGTATTTATTATAAATCAAATAAGGCTATTTGAGCAATTTTAATTTTAAATTACCTCAATTGCCTTCAATTTACCCCAACCAAACGCCCCCTTAGTTTAAAATACAATGTTTCTATTATATTTATTTGGACTTTGCTCAAATGTTGTTGTTCTAATCATTAACATTTAGTTTTAGACTTTTAGTGTTTAGATTTTACGAAAATTCAAATTTTATAATCGTAGTTACATGTTGTCAAATCTTTTATATAATAAAAGAAAACGTTTTAGACCTTTTTGAAACTTTTCTTATTAGGCGATAATTGAATTAAATTCTTTTTTCTAAACTAAATCGAAAAACAAATTAAAGAGTTCACTTCCGAACCTTAAATAACAAAATCGAAACTTAAAACAACTGAACTCTATAACTTTCTAATGCCAAGGAACAACTAAAATCTTTTAATTTGGACTATTTTAATAAAAAATATAATAATAAATAAAACCTTTTTGATTTTCTTAAAAAAATACACTTTCTAAAAAAAAGAAAAAAAAATCAATTTATATTAGTGTTCTTTATTGTCAAAAAAATTCTATAAAATATTATAATAATTGAACTTACAACAGTCAAATGCTAGCACAACTATTAATATTTAAGCATAAGATTAAATTATGAATTGATCTTAATTATCGATACACAAACACAACATGCGTTAACTAAACTTTGTACATAAATATGAACATATTTATGCAAAAACTATAATTATAAAACAAAAAATAAAATGTAAACTATTTGTATGTCGATAGTTAAAAAAAAAAAACGTAATTGCAAATTTTAAAACAAACTTTATGCCTTGCATAAGCATTATAACCGGTCCCTTTATAAAAGAGAAACAGAGAAATAACAATTAATAATAAAAAATTCTGTAAAACTAACTCATTGACATAAATATAAATATTACGGAGTAATTAATAGGCGACATATATAATTATAGGAATTATAGGAATGAGATCCTCTCAAGTTGAAAGGTACAACTTGAATCAAGTTGAATGATTGTAAGTCATTCAATGATTTAAAATTGACAAAATTACACGGATGGTCCCTGTGGTTTACACGGATTGCAAGTTTAGTCCCTAAGTCAAAATAATTACACCAGACGTCCCTAATTTTGAAACCTGTCACCCTTTTAGTCCCTAATTTGGATGGCCGTTAGTTTATCCGTTAAGTAATTTGCACCGTTAGTCCTTCGTTAATATTTTTTGCACCGTTAGTCCTCATTTTCTAAAAAAGCCCCCATGATTTGCACCGTTAGTCCCTCCATTAATATTTTGCACCGTTATCAATCTTTTTACGTTTTTGTCCATTTTTTTTAACATTCTTGTCCATTTTTTTAACGTTTTCGTCCATTTTTTATGTTTTTTTCAATCTTTTTACGTTTACGTCCATTTTCTTACGTTCTCGTCCGTTTTTTTAACGTTTTCATTCATATTTTTAACGTTTTCGTCAATCTTTTTACGTTCTCATCCATTTTTTACGTTCTCGTCCGTTTTTTTTTAACATTTTCGTCCTTTTTTTTACGTTTTTGTCCGCTTTTTTACGTATTAGTCTGTTTTCTTATATTTTATCCGTTTTATTACGTTTTCGTCCATTTTTTTACGTTTTTATCTGTTTTCTTATATTTTTATCGGTTTTCACCTTTTTTACGTTTTCGCTCATTTTTTTTGTGATTATGTAAGTACACTAAAAGAAAATTAAACATTTGAGAAAAATGTTTCTGTGTCAATTTTAAATCACGATTTTTACCCCTTTCTGGTATGAATATTAAAAAAAAAATCGAATAAATATCTTTTTTCAAAATTTTATTTTCTAATTTTTTATTCAAAAAAATTTTGAAAAAAAATTCAAAAAATAATTATCGAAAAAAAAAATTTTAAATATTCGAAAAATAAATTTTTTTTTTTGGAATTTTTTAGAAAAAAATTTAAAAAAAAATCCAAATTTTTTTAAAATTTCGAATAAAAAAATTTTTCGAATAATTTTTTTTTTCAAAATTTTATTTTCTAATTTTTTTTTTGGAAAAAATTTTGAAAAAAAAATTCAAAAAATAATTATCGAAAAAAAATCTTAAAATATTCGAAAAATATTTTTTTTGGAATTTTTTAGAAAAAAATTAAAAAAAAATCGAATAATTTTTTTTTAGAAAATTAAAAAAAAATAGAAATACTTTTATTTTTCGAATATTTTAAGATTTGAATTTTTCTAAAAAATATTTTTTTTAAATATTTTTTCTAATTTTTTTTTTTTAATTTTTATTCGAAAAAAAAATTATTCAAATTTTTTTTTTAAAATTTTAGATTTTTTTTTAATTTTAACGAAGGACTAACGGTGCAAATTAACGAAGGACTAACGGTGCAAAAAATATTAACGAAGGACTAACGGTGCAAATTACTTAACGGATAAACTAACGGCCATCCAAATTAGGGACTAAAAGGGTGACAGGTTTCAAAATTAGGGACGTCTGGTGTAATTATTTTGACTTAGGGACTAAACTTGCAATCCGTGTAAACCACAGGGACCATCCGTGTAATTTTGTCTTTAAAATTAAAAGAAATTATTTTGATTTGAGCTATTGGATAAAATCTAATATCTCATGATACCCCAACTTGATTCAAGTTATACCTCTCAATTTGAGATGATCCCATGTAGGGGTGTCATTCGGGCCAACCCGACCCGATAAGCCTCTATCGGGTCGGTTCTATCGGGTTTTCGAAAAATAAAAATTAACCCGCAACCCGATCCGATAAGGAATCGGGTTATCGGGTTCGGGTCTATCAGGTTATCGGGTTGGGCTTATCGGGTTATCGGGTCAACCCGATAACGAAATAATTAAGCTTGAAACATGGTTTAGTTCAAAAATTATAAAACTTTTAATGGGTTATTATAGCTTATCGGGTTATCGGGTCAACCCGATAACGAAATAATTAAGACCCGCAACCCGACCCTATAAGGCTATCGGATTTATCGGGTTGACCCGATAACCCGATAAGGTATATTGAACCCGAATCAACCCGACCCTATAAGACCTTATCGGGTTCAGGTCGATCCATATGACACCCCTAATCCCATGTCATAATTATATCGTGACCAAATTGACCATTTTGCATAGCACTTTGTTATTGACAAAAACTCAAAACAACAGCAATGGACTGTATAAATTACTGATAAAAGAATACCAAATAAGTCGTTGTAGTATAGTGGTAAGTATTCCCGCCTGTCACGCGGGTGACCCGGGTTCGATCCCCGGCAGCGGCGATTTTTTTTTTGGCATTCGAGAAAGCCCGAGTCTGATATATTATTGTTGGTAACTATTTGTGTGTGCATTCTAACTAGCTAACTAGGTTGATCGGTAATCCAAATTGTTCTATGAATTCTTAACAATACATCTCTTTGTACTTCTATCATTGATTACGTTTTCTAAAATATCGAATGATACACCAAAATCTCACTCACAAACATAATAACATTACTTCACTCTAATTTGATACACTCATACATGGTTTTCTCGCTACCGCCAATTGCTTTGCGTTAACTTGATGTAGCTGCGGTTATGTAACACCGTGTTAATTCATTGAATCAGGGGCTGTTTACGAATGTAGGCTGTCAACTATATGGAACTCGTAAAAACCTTAAAGGACATGGGTTTCTCCCCGTGCAGCGACCTTACTTTTGTTGTTGCTTTTCATTTCGCTGTTTTCCTTGGTAATTGTTTGTTATTGTTTTGATGTGTCATTTGTTACTATCTAGACGTTCCTGTGCTATCGTTACAAGTCCCGGTTTGCTGTTCTACAAAAGACTTCTTGGCTGCTGGTTCTTGGTTCCGTTAGCTTCTAATATTTGGTTTGTTACAGCCATATAAATTCTGTCTCGTTATGACTCATGTGGTTCAATAATAAGTGTTATCAGAACCGGTAATCGTTACTTTCATGTTGATCTATCTTATTAAATTATGTATTGTTTTGACTTTTGAGCTTTGTAATTAATATTCTTATGCATATGCTCCTGCTCAAAACTAAGTTTGCATAAGAGATATATTAGATGCGATATACAATAGTGAAATGGCAAGGTAGTATAGAAACTGGTGTTTTTATGGCTTTATGGATAGTTTGCATGGGTATTTCCATGCACACATTATGTTTGTTATCCATGTACATAGCAATTACGTACCATGCCATCTGATATTATCCATATACTACATCTTTACATAATTACATCTTCTTATCCATGCTATCTCATGTTAATTCATAGTTGTAGCAACCCATGTTAAAATTACCCTACTAACCCCATTAATGAACAACCAATTA
Source organism: Artemisia argyi (assembly GCA_030686995.1). Lineage (NCBI taxonomy): Eukaryota > Viridiplantae > Streptophyta > Magnoliopsida > Asterales > Asteraceae > Artemisia > Artemisia argyi. The sequence continues at coordinate 161,914,712 of CM060687.1, read as the reverse complement.
GAAAAACGTATATATAGAGATGCAAAAATGAAGAAATAACTTTATTACCATCTATATTAAGTTGCAGTTCTTAATAGTGGCTTGTGATGTATTTTCTTAGAGTATATTGGGATGAATAAAGTATATATGAGACCACAAAATGTTGATTTAACTTTTATGAGATGCACAACGATAGACGTAAAAAAAAGTTTGATCTAAAAGTGACTAACGTTATCTAATCTAACTCAAAGTTCCTAACTTAGAAATGAATCAAAAAATGAACGCCCCATGTACCTTACTAAGCGTCGTTCAACACTCTTTACCATTGGAATTAACCGAATAGCGCAATCAATACACTGACTCCTTAACCTCCTTCAAGAGGCTTCTAACACGACCCAAAACATATCCTTGAGATCAAGGGCAATGCATGGCCACAGCTAGAAGCCCTTGAGGGAGAGGAAGCAATCAATGCATTGGAAAGTCTTCTCATTGGCCTTAAAACATGCTTTTCTTTTGCTAGACACAAACAACACATTGATTTTGTTTCCCTCCATCAAAAGGCCCCTAACATGGCCCAAAACACGCCCTTGAGATGGGTATTGTCCAATGGCCAAAATCAGAAGCCTTTGAGGGAGAGAAATGCAATCAATGCCTCGGAAAGTATACATTTTGGCCTTGATAACTTGATCTTTTTTTAATAGACACAATCAAGACATTGACTTTTTACTCTCCATCAAAGGCTCCTAACATGACCGAAAACATATCCTTGAGATTAAGGGTATTATATGGCCAAAGTCAGAAGCCCTTGAGGGAGAGGAAGCAACCAATGCATTGTAAAACTTTCTTAGTTTCTTTTTATCCCCCAATGGTCTTGAAACCATGATAGAACTCATTGGACAAGAAGCCCTTTTTATAAGCAAAAAACCAAGGAAAGATTTGGTTGCTACAAAAAGAAATGCCATGTGTTAGAAAATTGATTCATTTTGGTGGGGTATGCATATCTTTGGCATTTTGACATTTAGTGCAAAAATATATCTTGATAGTACTATAAGATTAGGTATGAGCTCTAAAAAAATACCAATCCACAAGACCACAACACCACAAACAATCATGATTAGAAAATTTTAGCCATATTGGACAAAATTATTAAAGATGCATCAATCCTTTTGAAAGACAAGTATTGGATGAGTCATATTATCATATTGTTCCAAAAGCAATGAAATTGTTTATTCTAAAATCAAGATAACTCAGTATGCGAAAAATCGTAACATGCGATATAGTGAAAGTGAAAGTATGGGAACAAACATTCATATGAAGTTACAGAAAAACACGTTAGACATTGAATTAAGCAAATCATCTTCACGCGCTAAACTCTTTATCATGTCACATGTGCTCGCATCTAATAGAAAATCACATAAGTAGGTCGAACTCAAAGTTCCACCAGTTTTTTTTTTTTTTTCATCACGCAGAAACTCTATGTATCCTTTTAATTACTGTAACTAGATTAATGCAAAAGTTCTTATTCAGATAAACTATAAGATATTGATCGAACATAGGTCCTCGACACCTAATGTGCCAGACATCAATACCCCACTAATGTAAATTATTAAATTTATTTAGTACTAACTAAAGTGTGTTTATCTTTATAAGGAAAAAGGGAATACAAGGACTATTAGAAGGTTGGCCTTTGAGATAAAGAATCAGTCAACCAATCCTCTAATTATTTTGATACAAAGATACAGGGAATGGAGCATCTCAAAACCATATCTATTATGCATATTTGACATTCCTAAAATATTAAAGCTAAATGGGGTGCAACCATTACTTGTTCTTGTGATCTTGTCTCGAAACCTAAATCTTATACACCAATAATTGTTTATGGAATCTTTAAAACAAAAATTCTATTTTCTAGAGAAGGAAATCAAGGATAATAGGATACCCATGTTTTCAATGTTTTAAATGTAGGTCACTCATTTATTGAAATAAACTTATAGGTTGACAAACTATGCGTTTTCTTTTTCTTTTGCACAAATATCGGCCGAATTTATGCCGAAAACTATAAAGCATCAATAAAAAACCAACCTCTTACTTATCAAAGAAGTATGGATGAAAACTGAAAAGTTTGAAGTGAAAACCAATTATACCCTTGTTTCAAATGCGGCTTATAACGTTTGTAAGTAATTTAGAAGGTAACAATGAAATTTCATGATTAGCTTTTTTATTTTTGTAATTTTAATATGTTAGTGTTTGATTCATTTTGTCTTTTGATAAAATTAATTAAGTTTGATAGAAATTAGTGTAAACAAAATCAAATATATAATTGAGTGGCGTACAAGTTCATTTCAATACACATGTACATGCAACTTATAGGAGAACAACTTAAATGTATGGTGACCTCCTCAAACATTACCATACATTATTTTGAAAAGAAACGATATCTTAGATTACAAACAAGTCTTTGAAATGATGTTAGTTCTTAGTCTCTGCTACTTATAATGCATACATAATTATTCTTAAACTTGAAAATCTTAAAATTGAGTAAATGTATAATATCTTTTTAAAACTTCAATTTCCCACTATCATGTTGATAAATGTATTGAATTTACATAGTGGTGGAAGGCAAGCGAGCAACAAGCTGCGTCGCTAGCCCTTTTTAAATGGCAAAACTAATTATCTTAAAAACAATATTTGAGGATTTAGGTGTTACAACATTACTATGCATAGCACATTGAACTCTGTTGAGTAGCTCCATTGTCTCAGGTGCAAGAAAACAAAAAGTATCAAACGCGAAAGAAATAAAAATATGCTGATTTTCAATGCACGCTTTCTCGTGTTTTGCCACTTTGTACGTGGCGACTTTCAAAGCAGCCTGTCTCACTGTAAAACCCCGGCTACTCAATCCCAAAAGAGGAGAAACCCCGGTTAGATCCACACACGCATGTTCCCTCCAACCCATCCAAAAACCAAAACGTCTGCCGGTCTAAGTGTAGATCTTTCATCCATCGGGTCAGTTAAAAAAGTTCACAGGTGCTTCTTTCTTGATAGAGATCCCGACACGTCTAAATATGTCAAAAAGGACGTCCCTAACCATATCATGCATGTACTTGAAACCCGGGAGCTCCTTACAATGAACCGCATGTTCCCCAAAGGAATCTTGATGAGGCAAAAAATGAATCACTTTTAGGGGGTCATTTAAGCCCGGAATTGAATTTATTTGATCAAATATTACCCTAAATCGTTCCTTTTGTGATTTTAGGTACTTTGGGAGTGAATTCTGAAAAAGGAAGCAATTCGGACGTTTTTGGAGCATAAAAGTGAAGAAAACGCTAAAGACTTAATTTTCTATGCTGAGAACAGTACCTGACGGCATCAAGAGGAAGACCCTGACGTCGTCAAGAGTAAAATCCATGACGACCCAGTGCAAACCTGATGGCGTCACAACAAGGGCGTCAAGAGTTAATTTGGTGACGGCCTGTATAAGGTGTATACATGACAGCGTCAGACCCAGATCTAGGCAGTCCGAGGAACTATTTGGCGGCGAGATGACGGCGTCAGACATTTGTTTTTGACGCCGTCACCTATCAAACTCTATATATAGTTTTCTATTTTTCATTCATTAGAGAGGAACTTGTGTGGAGAAAACTAGGGCCGAACTTTGTAAACCCTATGTCATATTTTACAGTGTTTTCAAGGGTTTTCACCCCTTGAATCCTTTCATATTCAATTGAGATAAGTCTTCTCTTAATTCATTCAATATATCTATGTGTTGTTTGAATATATCTTTTGCTTGTCTTGATTTCAACATGCTAGGCTAGATCTATCTTGTGTTTGCTTAGATCTAATGAAACCTAGAGGTTAATTATGTGTTGATTACTTGTTTATAGTTGTATTGGATGAATGATTTCAATGTTAGGCTTAAAAAAACTGGCAGATCTCCATTGTGTAACATGCTAGAACGTCTTAGGAAACATGAACCAATGTGTACTAGGTTTTGTTGGTTGTATTTAATGCATGAGCAAATTCTAGTGATCCCATGTTAGGAACTTCTTAGCCGGCTCGACATAGGAGTGAAGTAGGCGCTCATAGGATTGGGGAAGTAAGTACGCCACCCCATGAATGGTATTAAGGAATACAATCCGTCATCCACGCAACTATAACAAGTAATTAACGTGTAAAAGATATATAGGGAGTAGTGAAATTTAAGTAAACACAATTCTCCTACATATTGCTCACAACTTTAGTTTAATATAGTTTATTTTCATTTCTAGTATTTTATTTTGATTGCATCTTAGTATTGGGTTAGTTGACTAGCAACTAATTCCGCCAAACTCCTTCAAAACCGAGATTTTTATTTGCTTTCTAAAAAATATAAAAAAAATACAAAAAGAATCATCCCTCATCTCCAGAACTAGTCTTTAGGTTTTCTAATCCTAGCGACACTATTCTTTGCTGAACGATCAATCCCCCGATACTTGTCATTATACTATACTACATCGATCAGGTACACTGCCTGGTGGGGGTTGTAAGCTTCTCGAGATCCCTCGAGAGGTAAAGCCTGGTGCAATTCCCACGCATCAAGTTTTTGGCGCCATTCCGGGGAATAGTTATTGTCTAGGTTAGAATCTCTTTTTATTAGGTCTACTTGCTAGATTCCTTTCTAGCAAGATTTTATTTTTATTTTTAGGTTTTCTTTAGTCTATCTTATTTCTTCGTGTTTTTGTTCGTAACTCTTCACCATCCGACATCATGGACGATGGTGACATCTTTGAACCCGTCATCCCACCACTAGAACCTCTTAGGCCCCGAACCTTAGGAGAGTATTCCCGACCTAGCCACCAAGGCTATCGAAACACCATTGACCTCACCGGAGCCAATGTGACCCCCTTGCGATCCGACACTATCCGGTTGGTGCAAAGTGGATGTGCATTCCATGGACTTCGTTCAGAAGATCCAAATCAACATCTCAAGGACTTCCTTAAAATCGTAGATTCCATAGACCTTGATGTTACAACTAGAGAGTCGACCCGATTATGCCTATTCCAATTCTCTCTACGTGATCAAGCTAGCCAATGGCTTGAACGTTTACCCGCGGGATCCATCACCACATGGGATAATCTCACCACTCGCTTCTTTGCCCAATTCTTTCCACCAGGGAAGACTGTGATGCTTAGAAATGACATTTTGATGTTTGAACAACATCAGGGTGAAACTTTCTACGAAGCATGGGCTCGTTTCAAGGATCTCCTCCATAAAGTCCCTCATTGATGCGTAGGGATTGCACCAGGCTTTACCTCTCGAGGGATCTCGAGAAGCTTACAACCCCCACCAGGCAGTGTACCTGATCGTTGTAGTATAGTATAGTGACAAGTACCGGGAGATTGATCGTTCAGCTAGGAATAGTGTCGCTAGGATTAGAAAACCTAAATACTAGTTCTAGAGATGAGGGATGATTATTTTTGTATTTTTATATTTTTTTTTTAGAAAGCAAATAAATATCTCGGGTTTTAAGGATTTTGGCGGAATTAGTTGCTAGTCAACTAACCCAATACTAAAGATGCAATCAAAATAAAATACTAGAAATGAAAATAAACTAAATTAAACTAAGGTTGTGAGCAATAAGTGGAGAAATTGTGTTTACTTAGATTTCACTACTCCCTAGATATCTTTTACACGTTAATTACTTGTTATAGTTGCGTGGATGGCGGATTGTATTCCTTAATACCATTCATGGGGTGGCGCACTTAATTCCCCAATCCTATGAGTGCCTACTTCACTCCTATGTCGAGCCGGCTAAGAAGCTCCTAACATGGGATCATTAGAATTTACTCATGCAATAAATACAACCAATAAAACCTAGTGTACGTCAGTTCATGTTTCCTAAGACGTTCAAGCATGTTACCATTTGGAGATCTGCTAGTTTTCTTAAGCCTAACATCGAAATCATTCATCCAATACAACCATAAACAAGTAATCAACACATAATTAACATCTAGGTTTCATTAGATCTAAGCAAACACAAGATAGATTTAGCCTAGCATGATGGAATTAAGACAAGAACAAGATATAGACAACCAACACAAAGACATATTGATTGAATTAGAAGAACACTTATCTTAATTACACATGAAAGGGTTCAAGGGCTGAAAACCCTTGAAAAACCTGTAATATTCGTAATAGGTTCGGCCTTAGGGTTTCTCCAAAAGTTCCCTCCTTTTATGAATGAAAATTAGAAAACTATATATAGGAAATTGAGGCTGACGGCGTCAAGACCAAATAGGTGATGCCGTCATCTCGCCGCCAAAATACTTCTCGGACTGCCTTGATCTACATCTGACGCCGTCATGTGTTATGGTCTTCCAGGCCGTCACGTGTTTTACTCTTGACGCTCTACTTGTGACGCCTTCATGTTTGTACTGGGCCGTCATGCAATTTCCTCTTGACGCCGTCAGGATGTTGCTCTTGACGCCGTCACCTACTGTTCCCAGCAAGAAAAATTAAGACTTTGGCGTTTTCTTCACTTTTATGCTCCAAAAACGTCCGAATTGCTTCCTTTTCCAGATTTCTCTTCCAAAGTACCTAAAATCACAAAAGGAACAATTAGGGCAATATTTGATCAAATAAATTCAATTCCGGGCTTAAATGACCCCCTAAAAGTGGTTTATTTTTCGCCTCATCACTCATCATGGTATAAACCTTTGGTTATTAGTTCAGATTTTCTATGATCATGTCGACTATCACACTAAACGTACAATCGATAGGGCCGCGGGAGGTAGATTGCGTGATAAGAACGCTGAGGAGTCCTGGGCAATTATTGAAGAGCTTGCCGCCGATAATCAAGAGATTTGGGAGTTTAATCATACTATAAAAGCAGCCATCAACGCAATCTCAACACCTGAATGGACTACCGAAATCCCTGATGAACTCCTATGCAAACTCGAGGCAAAAGTTGACTCTTTTGAGGAAAGGCAAAGGAGACCCATGAGTCTTAGGCGGGCTACTGCCAATTCTGTCTCGAAAACGACTTCAACGCCGTTATCAAAATACAAATGCGCTTGTCCTCAAGCAAATGCGATTTTATTCTAATCAAAATACAAGTTAGGGGTCATTTAACACTAATATAAAAGTAATTACAACAAATAATCGTTCCACTAAAGACCAAAGACAAGCACGGAGGTCATACACAAGCACCTCACAAATAGTGTTTAGATACTCACATCTCTCGGGTGTAATAAAGTATAAATTACAATATGGAAATGGAAGATATCTCTCACTACCTGTCATAGCAAAATAGATTACCATAGGCTTGGAAAAGGATCAAACCTCCACCACATGGCGTAAGCACCTAGGATAAACTATCAAAGAGGTCTTTTAAAGGGTTGTAACGTTAGGTGTAAGGATATGAAATACACGGTTTTGTTAGATAAAGGAAGTTTTTACTGGAGACGAGTTAACAATCTTGGTTAATTACATGTACAATATGGCGTTGCTAAGCCAAGACTAGACTCGACTTAAGCTAATAAATGGAAAATAACAAAAACATAAAATGAACATAGAATGAAACGGGATGGTAGTCCGTATGTTTTTTCTCTTTTTCTATTTTTTTTCTTTTTTCTTGATTTTTCGATTTTTTTTTTCTTTTTTTTTTTTTTTTTTTTTTTTTTTTTTTTTAACATACACTCTTACCCTACCATCCAAAATAATACATATAGGGAATGGAAATTCCCCTTACACTTGAATTTTTACATACTTTACAATAAATTAATCTAATAACTCGAATTAAGAAAATCAAAACACTTGGAGTACTTTTAAGATTAACGCACATACGGGGGTAATAAATGATGTTCTTCCCCATTACTCCATAAAATAAGTACTTTACTCATGAGTCCCAATCGTCCCAAAACAATATGTACAAGGATATGACTCGACTTAGCAACCATGTAATCAATTAGATAGTTAACTTAGGGTTTAACAAATAACAATAATGCACAAAAAATGAGCACATACACGGAAGGCTAAGGCGATTTGGGTGTACATTTAAGTGGGGTGTAACAAATTCTTCCTTTAAGTAATATGCTTAATGTTAAAAACGAAAAGATTGGCTCGGAGGGGTGTACTAGGGGTATCGTGTACTAAAAATGAGTACAACGCTAAGGGTGTGGGAAAAATTAGTTGACTTAACTAGCCAAGTAATATGACTTAAATGGTCAAGTAATTATGATACGGGTTTAACACAAGGGTGATCCTAATGCCTCTTATCATGTAGTAAATCCTACTACACGAATGTTGTCTCACTAGCGGTCTCGGGATGCATCACTAACGCAAGTTCTAGAATCTACATGCTACCGGTACACTCATAAGCACTAATAATGAATGTTTTTCCTATCAAATCTAAAGGCGAACCTCACATATTTGGGTGGAAAATTTTTCTGAATGATACGGTTATGTGCTAGTCATACAATCTCCTATCCATGAGACGCTTGCTATGGCTAAAGTTTCACTCCTAAATGTTGTAAAAAAAATTAAATTTGGCGCTAAAATTGCACTAACAAGTATCTCTCATAGTTTTATTATACATCTACCATTAAACAAAACAAACTCAAGCGAAAGTGTACATGTAAGGTATCATCATTTTACCCTCCCCTTACACTTAAGATGAACATTGTCCCCAATGTTCAAGTAAAGAATGTAAAAGTTAAATAAGTAAAACAAATGAAATCAAATACTCCCTTGATTCGCTCGGTATGGATAATAAGGTGGCCAGGTTAAATCTTCCTCCAAGAACAATCAAAGCTTCCCTTCCAGAATATAAATCATCTTCTTGTCATACATAACCTGTAAATCCTGAGAAAACAAACAAAGCAACCTCGCATAAAATCGGCGGCAATCTATATAAGTTACTAAATCCTAGAAAACAAAGTAAGATATAATGCTTGTGGAATGAAGTTTGCAGATTTCCTGGAGATTATAAAACTTAATAATTCCCAAAAACTTTAAAATTCCGTTAGAAAAACAAAACCGGTAAAATTTCCAGATTTTTACACGTGACGCCGTCAAGAGTTATCTCGTGACGCCGTCAGAAGTGATCTGCAGAAATTCTTACGTTAAGTTTCCGGAAAATTTCTGGAAAAACTTGGTCCTACTTCCTGGAAAATCCTGCAAAACTTCATTATGACTCAATACAAGCATTTGACTCTAACAAATACGAATATACATGTTCACTTAATATTGTGGAGAATCATGATCGGTTTGTTTCTCAAAAACATATTTGGGGTTTCCCCTTACACTTATCTTTTGCAAAAATACTTTTAGGTGGAGTTAAGACTAGGGCAAAACAACAAAGTAAAGTATTTCCACTGTTTAATTTAGAAACATGATCTACCAACAATAAAAATAAAGCATGGATACGGAAGCAAATAACAAACAAACAAAATAAAATCACACAAAGCATGGGTTGCCTCCCAAGAAGTGCTTTTATTTATTTACGAGTCTTGTAGCTAGACTCAAGGTCATGGGTTACTACGTGACCTCATTATTGGCTCCACTCTCTAGGTCGTCTTCTAAACCAGTTTTGTATTCCGGACCTAGTTGCAAGCATTCTTTGTAGAAACCAAGCATCATATTTTTCACATACTCTACTCCTCTACGTCTATCCTCATCATTCCTATAATAAGCCGCTTGCTTATGTTCCTTTTCTAAATTAGAGAGGAGGCGGTATTGCTCAATCTTGTAGGGCATTTGGTAGGCAACCTCATCATTCTCTTCCTTGAATCTAACTATTCATAGAGTCGGATCATAACTCATCCTAGTGGCCTCAACAAATGGTTTTCCAAATATTATTTGGCTTAGGCAAGCATCTATCACCGGGCGAGTGTCTTCTACTATCATAAAATCGATCTCATAAGTGAGATTGCCTATAATCACATTTAATCCCTTCACTCTTCCTACAAAATTACTTATCAAATTCCTATTGGGCATCATCCTAAAATCGAGTTGTTTCTTCATCACCCAATTGTAATAAGTCCTAGTCATAATGTTAACAGGAGACCTAGGATTGATGTAAGCTTTCCATATATGCATATGCCCGATATTGCATGGTATGTTAATGTTAGAGGGGTCTCCCATTTTGATAAGGGGTGTGCCAAGGATATATGGTCTCTCGGGACTATCGAATAAATCCTTATGGTATTCCCGTTCTTCCTTGGTGGGCAACTTATCAAAATACTTCTCTATAGTTTCTACTTCCTCTAACTCCTTTCCCTTATTAACCTCAACTCCCCTACTCTCATCCCTAGTTTCGGTTTCTACTCCAACTTCATCCTTGTCACTTTCTTCTATCTCCTTATCTATTGGCTTAATGGTGACAACATTGACAAAGTGGACATGTTTAGATGATGAGGGGTCCTTAATTTGGATTCCGTTATTGGTGTCCCTAGCGTCCTTCCTAGGTGTAGTTAATGCTTGGTTGTTGAGGGCTTTCAACAAGTTATCAATCTTGTTGGTCATCTCCGTTTGTTGTTGGTTGAATTCGGTTTCAAACCTAGCTATGCGAGCTTCTTGAGTTGCCATGAACTTTGACATCAATCCTTCAAGATTGTTGGTACTACCATAGTTGTTAGAAGGATTGTTGTTGAAAGTACGGTTGGAGGGTGGACCGTTTGGTTGGTAACGATTAGGCGGATTGGAAGAATTGGGTTGATTTTGTTTTCACCTAAGGTTTGGGTGATTTTTCCAAGAGGGGTTGTATGAATCACCGTAAGGGTTTGGCTCGGGCTTGAAAGTGTACCACTTATCTCCCGCTTCATCGGTACGCGTGGATGCGTAGTCCGCAAAAGCTGTTCCGGGGAGTTCCACACAATCACGAGTGTCATGGGGACCACTGCATAATTCGCATGAAGAAGTGATTTTGTTCACTTGGCTTGAAGGCTTAGGAGCTTCGTAGGATTTCATGAGAAACTTGACTTGGTCCTCAAGTTCCATGATCCTACGGTCGGGAGTGCTAGAGTTGTTCGAAGGAAAAGATATTGCCTTGAACGTTTTGTTCAAATCACGGGGATCATTCCAACTTTCGTTGTCATAGAGAGCAAGATCTTCTATGAGTTCCAATGATTGTTCCGCACTTAGATCACGTAGCTTACCACCGGCCGATTGGTCAATGGCTCGCCTCGTGGAGAGATCGATATGGTCATAAAAGATTTGGACTTGGAGCCAAAGATCTATGCCATGATGAGGGACTTTTTGGAGTAAGTCCTTGAAACGAGTCCATGCTTCATAAAGAGATTCATTTTGACGTTGTTGGAACATCAAGATGTCATTTCTAAGCTTAGTAGTTCTCCCCGGTGGGAAAAATTGAGCAAGGAAACGAGTGGTGAGATCTTCCCATGTAGTGATGGATCCCGCGGGTAAACGCTCAAGCCATTGACTAGCTTGATCTCGTAGAGAGAATTGGAATAGGCGTAATCGGTTTGTCTCTCTAGTTTCAACATCTAGGTCTACGGAGTCTACGATTTTAAGGAAGTCCTTAAGATGTTGGTTTGGATCTTCGGAACGAAGTCCATGGAATGCACATCCGCTTTGCACCAACCGGATGGTGTCGGATCGCAAGGGGTTCACATTGGCTTCGGTGAGCTCAATGGTGTTTCGGTAGCCTTGGTGGCTAGGTCAGGAATACGCTCCTAAGGTTCGGGGCCTAAGAGGTTCTAGTGGTGGGTTTTGTTGTGGTGGGATGATGGGTTCAAAGATGTTCCCATCGTCCATGATGTCGGGTGGTGAAGAGTTACGAACAAAAACACAAAGAAATAAGATAGACTAAAGAAAACCTAAAAATAAAAATAAAATCTTGCTCGAAAGGAATCTAGCAAGTAGACCTAATATAAAGAGATTCTAACCTAGACAATAACTATTCCTCGGGCTGCGGCGCCAAAAACTTGATGCGTAGGGATTGCACCAGGCTTTACCTCTCGAGGGATCTCGAGAAGCTTACAACCCCCACCAGGCAGTGTACCTGATCGTTGTAGTATAGTATAGTGACAAGTACCGGGGGATTGATCGTTCAGCTAGGAATAGTGTCGCTAGGATTAAAAAACCTAAATACTAGTTCTAGAGATGAGGGATGATTATTTTTGTATTTTTATATTTTTTTAGAAAGCAAATAAATATCTCGGGTTTTAAGGATTTGGGTGGAATTAGTTGCTAGTCAACTAACCCAATACTAAAGATGCAATCAAAATAAAATACTAGAAATGAAAATAAACTAAATTAAACTAAGGTTGTGAGCAATAAGTGGAGAAATTGTGTTTACTTAGATTTCACTACTCCCTAGATATCTTTTACACGTTAATTACTTGTTATAGTTGCGTGGATGACAGATTGTATTCCTTAATACCATTCATGGGGTGGCGCACTTAATTCCCCAATCCTATGAGTGCCTACTTCACTCCTATGTCGAGCCGGCTAAGAAGCTCCTAACATGGGATCATTAGAATTTGCTCATGCATTAAATACAACCAATAAAACCTAGTGCACGTCAGTTCATGTTTCCTAAGACGTTCAAGCATGTTACCATTTGGAGATCTGCCAGTTTTCTTAAGGCTAACATCGAAATCATTCATCCAATACAACCATAACCAAGTAATCAACACATAATTAACATCTAGGTTTCATTAGATCTAAGCAAACACAAGATAGATCTAGCCTAGCATGATGGAATTAAGACAAGAACAAGATATAGATAACCAACACATAGACATATTGATTGAATTAGAAGAACACTTATCTTAATTACACATGAAAGGGTTCAAGGGCTGAAAACCCTTGAAAAACCTGTAAAATTCGTAATAGGTTCTGCCTTAGGGTTTCTCCAAAACTTCCCTCCTTTTATGAATGAAAATTAGAAAACTATATATAGGAAATTGAGGCTGACGGCATTATGACCAAATAGGTGACGCCGTCATCTCGCCGCCAAAATACTTCTCGGACTGCCTTGATCTACATCTGACGCCGTCATGTGTTATGGTCTTCCAGGCCGTCACGTGTTTTACTCTTGACACTCTACTTGTGATGCCTTCATGTTTGTACTGGGCCGTCATGCAATTTCCTCTTGACGCCGTCAGGATGTTGCTCTTGACGCCGTCACCTACTGTTCCCAGCAAGGAAAATTAAGACTTTGGCGTTTTCTTCACTTTTATGCTCCAAAAACGTCTGAATTGCTTCCTTTTCCAGATTTCTCTCCCAAAGTACCTAAAATCACAAAAGGAACGATTTAGGGCAATATTTGATCAAATAAATTCAATTCCGGGCTTAAATGACCCCCTAAAAGTGGTTTATTTTTCGCCTCATCACTCATCATGGTATAAACCTTTGGTTATTAGTTCAGATTTTCTATGATCATGTCGACTATCACACTAAACGTACAATCGATAGGGCCGCGGGAGGTAGATTGCGTGATAAGAACGCTGAGGAGTCCTGGGCAATTATTGAAGAGCTTGCCGCCGATAATCAAGAGATTTGGGAGTTTAATCATACTATAAAAGCAGCCATCAACACAATCTCAACACCTGAAGGGACTACCGAAATCCCTGATGAACTCCTATGCAAACTCGAGGCAAAAGTTGACTATTTTGAGGAAAGGCAAAGGAGACCCCAAAGTCTTAGGCGGGCTACTGCCAATTCTGTCTCGAAAACGACTTCAACGCCGTTATCAGAGTCACCCTCTAGAGAGAATGTCGAGAGTTTTCAAAACTATGCCCCACCTTATTCCCCTTCCGAAAAACTTAGTTCGGAGTTTGAAGCTAGAATGAGAGAATACATGGCAACTCATTCAGATCGGCTCGCTAGATTCGAGGAAGCAGTTTATAAGCAAAAAGAGGAGATGCAAGAGAAAATGAATGAGGTGATGAGCCTGATGGAAGAGTATGCCAACCAGAGAACCCCCGAAAAGATGTTACTAAGGAAAGAAAGCGTCATCCCCACTACCCGATTTGTTAATTTGATTGGTCCCGAAACGGTCAGATATTATTGACCAAGGTCAATAAGTCAAAGACAGCTCCGTTCCAATTCTCCAGTGATAGTATAGTGTGTCCCCGGGTCGTTATGTCCCAGCGAGATTACAATGGTGTTTTTGGAAAACGTTTATGGGAATGAGTGGCACTGTAGACAGTAGCCAAGATGATTGGGAATTGATTTTGCTACTGATATTTGGTATTTTGGACAATGATATAATATTCACAATAACAAATATACAGATATATTCACAAATGCACAACTTGAAAATTAGGTTACAGACAGAAAAAGTAGGTTTTAGCAAATTGCAAACTACAGGGGGTGCAAGTGAAACTTTTGAAAATTTAAGATTAAAAGAAAATTTAAAATGAAAATGAAACGATAAAAATGATTATTTTAATATTTAAATATTACTTAATTAATTAAAAGTATTAAAATCTAATTTAAACCTAATTTAAATTAACTAAAAATTATAAAGATTACAAATTAAACTAAAAACTTACAAAACTAATTTCTAAACCTTAAAATGAACTTGAAGAAAGTATAAAAAATAAAAATAAATATTTTTGTCTTTTTATAAGTTTTTTATTAATTAAAAACTAATTATCTTAATTAAACTAATTAAACTATTTTAAATTACTAATAATTCCTAAATGACTTAGAAAATTTATGGAAAAATTTATAAAACTAATTAACCATCACAGGAATCCTACAAAATTATAAAAAACTTCTAAAAATTATTTTTAGACTATTTTACTAATTATTTACCTTTTAATTAATTTAAATCTAATTTAATTAAATTAAATAGGAAAATTGGAAAATGAACAGTAGAAATTAAAAATCTATTTTCTAAAAGTCTTAACTAATTTATAAAACCTAAGAAAATTATAAAAACCTACTGTTGTTAATTAAAATTTAAGAAAACCAATTAATTACTAATATTACCTAATTAATTAATTAAACTATTTTTAATTCTAATAAATAGTAAACTGATTAAGAAAAATCTAAGAAAATTATTATAATTACTTAAAGGTAAAAGGAAATTAAGAAAACAATGAAAATGATAAAGTGCTTATTAATAAGCTGAAAAGAAAAATGAAAAAGATAGATTCTATTAAATAGAAGCTATCACTAATTTTATGTTTGGTTTTTTGGTGTTTTTCTTTTTGACAGCTAAAAATAAGATGAAAATAAGAAACTTTTGTGAAATGACTTTTGTTTTAGCTTAAAAATAAGTTGTGTGCACCCCATTATGTTCAAACAGTTAACTTAAAGCTTATTAGGACTTAAGCTATGTTTGAAAAGGCAAGCAATTAACAAAATAAGCACTCACAGATGATTATTAACAAGAAATAAGCAAAATGGAACAATTAAGCACACTGAATAAGCAATTAATCACAAATAAGCACTTATGCTTATACTCAGACCAAATCAGGCCAAATCTAATGATTTTGGACCTCTGTGGGGTCCACAAAAGCTAAGGGGGGTCCAAATAAAGTCCTGAACCTTGAAGGTGGACTGGAAGGCTTCAAAATAAGCCAATAAGCAGGGCTTATGGCTTATTATTGAGGACTGTGTAAGGATTCGAAGTTGGGGTCTTACACTGAGTAATCAGTGTTGGCTCAGAGAATGGCTACACTTGATGGGGCTAGCAGCCCTATCAAATAAGCTCAAAAATAGAAAATAAGCATTGAGGTATCAAGATGGGTTGTATGGCTTTCCAAAAAGCCAATAAGTCAGAGGTAGGTCCCACTAATGAAGTATCTAAGGGCTTGGGAGTTTTGCTCAAAACCTGTGCACAGGGCAAGTGTTTGCCCTGCAGGTTGAAATAAGCTAATGCACAAGCTTATAGAAAATTCCTAAAAATAAGCTGACTATGAGCTTTTGTACACTAGGTGGTAGACTTTAACTTCTGAAAAGGGCAAGGTCTCAATGCTAACACAAAAATCACAAAAATTCCTCCAAAATATGGTTTTCTGAAACAAAGGCACTTTTTGACTTTTTGAGTTTCAAGCTTAAGTTGACTAAAGTGAACTTTGATTCTGATTTTCTGATTGAAATTGATTATTTAAGCTATTATAAGACTAAATTAAGCTAAACCACTCACAAGTGAATGGATTTGGGGCATAAGCCACTCTTAATCCAACACAGAGGGTAAACTAGGCCAAGTAATGTTTGATTTTGACTTTTTTATGAATAGCACCTAGATTTTATGGTTGTTATGAACTATTATGAGCCTAGGTAACTTGTATCAACCAGAAACAACAACACTTAAACACCACAACACCTAAGAATTCCCTGATCCAAACACACCTTTTAAAAAACTATTTTATGATTTGAGAAGCAAATGGCTACTAGGGCTTATGAAACAGGTTCACAACAACTTATTATGATAAAGTAACCTTGAATAAGTACTTAAACACAGAAATTAACAAAAATTACACAAGATTACAAGATGTACTAATTCAACTGCCAAAATAAGATTACAAAGCAACTAAGGATTCCAATAAATAAGCTACTGATTTTATGCTAGATTATCACTATCTAATACTAAATAAGCACAAAGAAGCTGATTAAGCAATGAAATGAACAATGATACAGTAGAAACACAGAAAATGATTTAAGAGCTTACAATGTGCATTCCTGCTAATCACCATGAACCAAGAACCATAGAACCAATCCTAACACTCCCCTTGGAGTTCTAACCCACAGCCATCCCAAATTTACTATGCTCCAGCTTATTCTTCAACAAAACCTGCAACTTTGATTTTGTTTAACTTTTTATGATTTTTGATTTTCTTGTTACTAAACTGAGTTTTAATGTTACTAATAGTTTTAATAAGCTATCTAGGAGCTTATGTGAACCTAAGAGTCCATATACTCTATTAATAATAACAACACAGTTACTTAAGAAATTTGAAATAAAATTAAAATTGCACAAACTGAGATATGGAATAAAACTTGGAATTGATTACTGAAAAAGTTGATGTTACACTTAAATTAACTACAACAATGCTTAAAAGCT
The DNA here is from genome assembly GCA_030686995.1 of Artemisia argyi. Classification (NCBI taxonomy): domain Eukaryota; kingdom Viridiplantae; phylum Streptophyta; class Magnoliopsida; order Asterales; family Asteraceae; genus Artemisia; species Artemisia argyi. Next base: position 161,897,710 of record CM060687.1, on the reverse strand, counting down.
TTAAGATTACACTGAAATGCTAGATTACAATTAAAAGCACTAAATTTTAACTAAAAATGGAAGCAACTTCTTTCCTTGCATCTCTTCCCTTTTATAGCTGAGCATTAGGGTTTGGGAGAGTCTTCTGATCATTTCCCACTTGAATTTGAGCCGTAGGATGAGAGAGAGAGATGATCACAGCCTTCCACATGTTTTTGGCGCCAAAATTTGTTTTTGCAATTTGGCTTCTGATAACTTGCTTGGAGGGGGAGCATTTAATGGGGTTTGTTTGTTAGGTGAAAGTGGTGAGGGTTGGTGATGATGGGGTTGCTAGTGGGGGGTGGTGGAGGTGGTGTTTTGCAGGGTCAAGTGGTATGGTGGGGGAGGGAAAGGAGAAGGGTAATGTTTGGTTTGACTGGGTTGACTCAGGGTCAAAGTTTGACCCTGGTTTTATATTAAAGGGGTGTGTGTTGGGCTGGTGATCATATGGGACAAATGAAAGGAGTGGGCTTGGGTGTATTTTGGATTGGATTTGGTTGTGGGATTTATTAAGGGTCCGGTTTGGTTTTATAATAACACAAGGACCATATTTGTAATTTGCCGAAAGTTTGAGGGTGAGACTTGGCATCTTTCCAAAGTTTCCATAAGGGTATATTATGCCATATGAGAATATTACAAGGACATGTTTTGAATTTTTCACATATAAAACCCCAGGGACTAATTCTGCCAATCTTTGAAACTTCAGGGACCTGTATTGCAATTTCACCAAACTTTTCGACCAAGGACCAATCCTGCCATATATGAGAAGTACAAGGACAAAATTTGTTTTTCTCAAAGTTTTAATATCCCAGGGACCATTTTTGACAATTTTCCAAACTTCAGGGACTAAACTTGACATTTTGTGAAACTTTGCACCAAAGGACTAATTATGTAACTTTTTGATTTAAAAGGGCCTTTGGTGACTTTTTCAAGTTTTTAGAACAACTAGGGACTAGATTTGACAACTTTTGAAAGTTGAGGGACTGAAACTGCCAGTTTTGCAAACTTTTTACGTTTTTCATCTGTTTTTTGATTATTTTGCATTTGAAACATATAAAACACATTCCTGGGATATTTTCACTATTTTGATACAATATTGAGTGTTTTTAGATATTTTGGTAGCTCAGAAAAGGTAAAAATGATGAGTATCTACACACTCATCAATCCCCCACACTAAAATATTGCTAGTCCCTAGCAATCTTTTGAGAAAAACTTGATGGATTTGAAAAACTCTTTACCAAAAGCCATCACTTCTGGAGTAGCCAGATGTATCGATTCAAGTAAGAACTATGGTCGACCTGATAACCATGTGATTTTGAGCAAACCACCAGCTGTCAACGGATTTGATTAGTCTTTACTAAAAGTCGTTTGCTACTGGACTAGCCAACTCTTGATGGACTAAGTCAACATCTTGGTGAGCTGATTACCAATTATGGATTTTCCATGGCCTTTATCACAAGCCAAAATCTTGCGGGCTAGCCAACTCATTCACTTTATGGGATATGGCGAGTTGATTTACCATACAATTTTGGGCAAATTGCAAGCCATCAATGGGTTTGAAATATCTTTACCAAGAGCCGTTTGCTCCTGGATTAGCCAATACTTTTGTCGTTTAGACATGGCGGACTGATTACCACAAAATTTTTGAAATAAAGTGAAAATTTTTTGAAAAATTTAGGCCAAAATGGGGGTACTTAGAAAGTATTTTGTGATAAAATTCGCAAGAATTCCCCCCCCCCCCCCCCCCCCCCCCACAATAGAATTGAATATTGTCCTCAATATTCAAAGTCCCGACTATTATGCCGAATCTCTGAACGGAAAAAGCTAATATTCGAAACTAACTGTGGAAATATCGATTTTATTTTTCACTTTATTTATATGTACATAGAAACATTTTCATTCATTTTTTTTTACTGAGACTTATATACATATTTACTTTTCAAAAGGTGGGGGACGGCCACTCCCCCACACTAGAGTGGTAGAAAGTAGAAAGAAGTCAGAGATATGGGTGAAAACCCATATTTTGCTAATTTTTGTTCACCGAGTCACTAGCTTGACTCGATCCCCGAATTCATTGGTCCATGGGGAAAGTTTGGAGATCTGGGACATCCATGGATGGTATGTCCTCTCCAAAATAATGTTTCAAACGATGACCATTCACTTTGAAGTTGGGACCTTCGGGTTGAGATAACTCAACAGTCCCGTATGGATATACTTTAGCAATAGTGAATGGTCCAGTCCATCGGGTTTTTAATTTCCCCGAGAAGATCTTTAACCTCGAATTCAAAAGAAGGACTCTGTCACCGACGTTGAAAACGCGGTTCTTAATCTTAGAGTCGTGAATCTTCTTTGTCTTTTCTTTGTAGATCAAGGAGTTCTCGTAGGCTTGATCAAGAAGTTCGTTTAATTTATTGAGTTGAACCTTACGCTGATCACCCGCTTTATGAAGGTCGTAGTTTGCATGTTTCAAGGCCCAGTAGGCTTTGTGCTCGAGCTCAATCGGTAAATGACACGCCTTCCCGTATACAAGCTTGTAGGGAGTACACCCGATGGGTGTTTTGTAAGCTGTACGGAAGGCCCAGAGTGCATCATCTAGTTTATCCGACCAGGAAGCACGGTTTTCACCTACGGTCCTCTCAAGAATCCGTTTAATACCACGGTTGGAAACCTCCACCTGCCCACTTGTTTGTGGGTGATACGCGGTAGAAAGACGATGAGTAACACCGTACTTAAGCATGACTTTTGCGAATTGATCATTGCAAAAGTGTGTACCGCGATCACTAATGATGGCACGGGGAGTTCCAAAACAAGCAAAGAGGGATTTCAAGAATTTCACAACAACTCGGGCATCGTTAGTGGGTAAGGCTTTTGCCTCAACCCATTTTGACAAATAGTCAACAGCCACGAGAATGTATTTGTTTCCACGATAAGATGGGAATGACCCCATAAAATCAATGCCCCAGACGTCAAAGATTTCACAAACTTGAATGGCATTTTGTGGCATTTCGTTCTTATGTGAAATATTCCCGTGACGCTGACAAGCATCACAAGCTTTGACTAACTCATGGGCATCCTTATAGATCGTGGGCCAATAGAAACCGGAATCAAACACCTTTTTGGCGGTGTAGTTAGGACTGTGGTGGCCCCCGGTGGGTCTAGCATGGCAAGCCTTGAGAATATCAGCGGCTTCCTGTCCTTATACACATCGCCTGATGACTTGATCGGCACAGATTTTGAAGAGATAGGGGTCATCCCAGAAGTAATGTTTAACGTCTTTGAAGAATTTGTTCTTCTGTTGGGACGTCATCCCCTTCACGATGAAGTTACCCGCATGGTAATTTGCAAAATCGGCAAACCATGGGGTAGTAGAATCACCACGAAAAGCAACCGCATTGAGTGTCTCGAGAGGAAATGTTTCATTTATTTCCTGTTTCTCGGACACATCCTGGTGAGGGTTTTCTAATCGTGAGAGATGATCAGCAGCAAGGTTCTCAGCTCCTTTTTTATCACGGATAATGATATCAAGTTCTTGGAGGAGGAGAACCTAACGGAGTAGCCTCGGCTTTGCATCTTGCTTTGCAAATAGGTACTTCAAAGCCGAGTGATCCGTATACACTACGCATTTGGTCAAGATTAAGTATGGCCGGAATTTTTCAAAGGCATACACCACAGCTAGGAGTTCTTTTTCAGTGGTGGTGTAATGACTTTGAGCCTCGCTCATAGTTTTACTTGCGTAGTGTATAGGCTGAAAGTATTTTGCTTTTCGTTGCCCCAAGACCGCACCTATGGCAAAATCACTAGCATCGCACATAAGCTCAAAAGGTAGGTCCCAATCGGGGGCAACAAGAATCGGTGCCTCGGTAAGCTTTTTCTTTAATGTTTCAAAAGCTTCGATGCACTCAGGAGAGAAGATGAAATGAGCATCCTTCTCGAGGAGATGGGTCATAGGCCGGGCAATCTTAGAAAAATCTTGGATAAACCTACGGTAGAAGCCGGCATGACCCAAAAAGCTCCTGACATCTTTAACGGTGGTGGGATGAGGTAGTTTAGCAATGACATCAATTTTGGCTTTGTCAACCTCAATCCCGTTTTTTGAAATTTTATGGCCGAGGACAATGCCCTCTTTAACCATAAAATGGCTCTTCTCCCAGTTGAGACTTAAATTCATTTCTTTGCAACATTTAAGCATCTGTTCCAAGTGGGAGAGACAAGACTGGAATGAATCCCCGATGACTGAAAAGTCATCCATAAAAACCTCCATGGTTTTCCCGATCATGTCAGAAAAGATAGACATCATGCACCTTTGGAACGTGCCTGGTGCATTACATAAGCCGAAAGGCATACGTCTGTAAGCAAAAGTTCCGTAGGGGCAGGTGAAGGTAGTTTTCTCTTGATCCTGTGGATCAATGTGGATTTGGAAGTAACCCGAGAAACCATCGAGGAAGCAGTAGTATTCATTCCCCGCTAGTCTTTCGAGCATCTGGTCCATAAAAGGGAGAGGAAAATGGTCTTTACGGGTGGCTTCATTCAACTTACGATAGTCAATACATACACGCCAACCCGTGACCAAACGAGTTGGAATCAACTCGTTTTCCTCATTGGTGACAACGATTATGCCACCCTTTTTAGGAACACAATGAATTGGGCTAACCCAAGGACTGTCAGATATAGGGTAAATCAATCTCGCATCAAGAAGTTTTAGAACCTCTTGTTTGATAACTTCGTGGATTTTGGGATTCACCCTTCTCTGTTGTTGCACTGCTGGCTTAAAGTCATCCTCCATTAAGATTTTGTGTGTACAAAAGTCCGGGCTTACGCCCTTAATGTCAGAGAGTTTCCAAGCAATTGTTTGCTTGTTTGCCTTAAGAACCTTTAGGAGTGCTGCCTTTTCCTCATCTTTTAAGTCTTTAGCGATAATGACGGGTAATTTATTATCACCCTCCAGAAATGCATATTCTAGATGAGGAGGCAAGTCCTTGAGCTCAACCTCGGGAAAGTCTTCAGTTATTTCAACATTTTTGACTTCCTCTTTATGAAGTATTTTTGGAGACGGAGAGGGTGAAGGATCGTCATTTAACAATCTTTCAAGAAGAAGAATGTCCCCCTCCGGGTCAAGATAGTTTTCATCAACCCCATGAGGAATTGAACTATCCTGAGCAAGAAAAGCCTCGACCTCTTCCAGAAGGAAGTCACTTCCCTCAAATGGAGTGAGAGAAGGGGAAGAGTCGGAAATGATAGGATCAGTAGAAAGAGTGGTACTGACACTTGCTGAGAAACCAAGGACTTCTTGAGAATACTCCTCTGACACAACATCGATGATGTCAATTCGGTTAACCGTTTCAGCGTCATAGTTGGAGGAGTATCTTGAAGTCTGATCAAGATTGAATGTGATGGCTTCACCACCAACACGTAGAGTGATTTCTTCTTCGAATACATCGATTAGAGCACGACCCATTCTCAAGAATCCCCTCCCGAGAATGAGAGGAACTCTTGGGTCAGCATCGAAATCAACAATCACGAAATCTGCCGGAAAATGGAACTTTCCTACTTTCACGAAGATATCTTCGGCAATGCCTAGAGGACGAGATATAGTACGGTCTGCAAGCTCGAGAGTCATGCAGGTAGGAGTGAGAGCAGAAAGAGAGAGTCTTTTCCAGACTGTGTAAGGCATCAGGTTAATGCTTGCACCAATATCGGCCAAGGCAAAGCATTCAACCATCCCAGGGAAAATGCAGGGATGAGAAATTTCCCGGGATCTCCAAGCTTTTCGGGAAGCTTTTTCAAGAGCACTGCTGAGCAATGCTTATTAAGTGGAGTTTTTGCCATCTCATAGAGTTTTTCTTTGCTGCTTATCAGATTTTTGATTGTTGAAGCAAATTTAGACATGAGAAGAAGAGCATCCACGAAGCTAATATCGAAGTCTAACTCTTGGAAATTTTGATAAAATTTTTCCATCTGATGATTAGCTCTTTCGCGGTTCTTTTGATCATTCATACGTGAAGGATATGGAATTGAAGGCTTAGGATCGTTCTTTGGAATTTCATCAGAACTTACAGGAGGATCAAATACAACTTTCGACTTACGAGTCGGGACCGGGACAACTTGAGGGTGGACGTTGTTGGTACCTCCGTTATTAGTAGGAAGTACCGTGTCCGTGGTAACCTCAGGTTCACGTTTCGCTACCTTGGTAGGAGGAGAAGAAGAGGTAGAGGGAATCGTGGGTCCATTGTGTGATACCCCACTTTGGGTAGTGATCGCTTTGACATCGCCCCTCGGGTTAGCGATCGTGTTGCTCGGTAGTGTACCCGGGCCCGAGGGTCGATCATTTAAAGACTTCTGAAGCTCAGAGATCTTGCTGATCAATAACCGATTCATCTCCTCTTGTGCTTTCATGAATTGTTTTAGAACTTCATCGGTGGAAGACGAGGGTGGAACAACGTTTTGATTTTGATTAGGAAGATTTTGAACACGGTTGTTTTGAAAATTCCCTTGATTTTGATTGTTGTTACCCTGAAAATTGTTTCTCTGATTGAAATTACCCTGATTGTAATTCCTGTGATTTTGGTTTCTTTCAAAATTTCCTTGAAAACCTTGATTTTGATTGCCATTTTGAAAATTGTTTTGATTAAAATGACCTTGATTTTGATTCGGGTTTTAGAAATTTGGGTTTTGACCTTGGTTAAAATCTCCTCGATTCTGATTCGAGTTACGGTTTTGATTTTGGTTAAAACCGGGAGGTCCGAGAAAATTGTTGGAACGATAGCTCAAGAGATTACGGTCCCCTTGTGGTTGGTAAGAATTACCCCCCATGTTGTAGGAACCTTGAGCAGCATAAACGTTCTTTTGAGGAAAACCAACAGTAGCTGGACACTCGGAATAAAGATGTGGGCCCCCACAAGTTTCACAACTTCGGGCCACGGCTTTCACTTGTTGATTTTGAACCTGATTTTGCATCGTTTGGTTCATTCTTAAGACAGCCGTAGAGATATCATCCATCTTTTTGGTGAGAGCAATTATTTCAGGAGATGATGATGAAGGAATAACTGATTTACATGACTTATCCCTCTCCGCAAAGGAATCCCAAAAGTTATGGTGGGCATTCATGTTCTCAATCAAGTCATAGCATTCTTCGGGACGCCTTTTCATAAAGGTCCCACCACCAGCAGCATTGAGAATATCCCGGTGCCTCAATGTCAGACCATTATAGAAGGTATCTATGATAGTAACTTGTAACATATTATGGTTAGGGCACCGATCAATAGCTAGCTTATAACGTTCCCAAGCCTCAAAAAGAGACTCATCGGGACGTTGCCGGAAGTTGCTGATATCATTTCGTAACTTGGTAACCATGGAAGGTGGAAAATATTTTGCTAAAAACTTGCTTATCATTTCATCAAAGGTACGAATAGAATTCTTTGGGAGTCGGTCAAACCATGTAGTGGCATGATGGGTGAGAGAATAGGGGAAGAGATACAGCCGGAGGGCATCATCGGTGACACCATGCTGTTTCATGCTTTGGGTGACGGTAAGGTATTTATCAAGATGCTTGTTAGCATCGTCACCCGGTAATCCGTGAAATTGACATGAATTCTGGACTTGTTGGATCATGTGGTGCTTGAGGCCAAAGTCCGTAGCCTCAATAGTGAGTGGTGCAATAGGTCCGCCCCTCCCTTGCATGGTAGGCTGGCACAACTCCTCCATCGTTATGAGATCGGGAGCTGGCTCATCCCTGGGAGGGTCAGGGGGTGGTGGTGGTGGCCCATCGGCCATTTCGGTTTTTGGTTCTTCAATAACAGTACGTAGCTCGGGAATGTTTTTCTGATTTTTACGTTTTGTTTGTGACCGAGTGCGCATGCACTAAAAACAATTTTTCAAAACAAGATCGAGGCAAAACCACAGTGAACTTAAATCCAATAATCACAAGTGAATGACTTCTTTAAAAAAGGTACACCACTCAAAGGGATATAAAGACAAGTTTTAATCTTAAGTTTGGGAACTTATTATGTCCACACCCCCAGTTGGTAGGTGTTTTGCCTTGGTTTGCGGTGGTAAGATTTTATGTATTTATTAATCAGAAAAATTGTTTTTGGGCTTATGGGTGTGTGTGCAAAAAACCTTGGGAATTATATTTTTGGAACTGATTCGTTAATCGAAATCGTTCTTTTAAGATTACTCGCAAGCTGGCGGGAGGAAATAAATGGATTCCTCTTCAGTTCGCAATTTAATGTCAGAACTTACCTTGTATCAACTGTTTCAGGTTGTAATCTTAAAGAAAACGAAGTAATTTAACTTCACAGTTTGTTTTATTGTTTTTGATTTTTTTGGTGTTGTTAACACTTCAGGAAAAGTGTTAATGAACTTATTGATATAATTATATTTTTACAAAAACTTTTTACAAATTGTGTGAAATTTGTATAGGGAGTGTTTTGAAAACTACTAAACTTAAAACGATTTTGAAACACGCAACAACCTCTCCGGCAGCGGCGCCAAATTTTGATTGGTCCCGAAATGGTCAGATATAATTGACCAAGGTCAATAAGTCAAAGACAGCTCCGTTCCAATTCTTCGGTGATAGTATAGTGTGTCCCCGGGTCGTTATGTCTCAGCGAGATTGCAATGGTGTTTTTGGTAAACGTTTATGGGAATGAGTGGCACTGACGACAGTAGCCAAGATGATTGAGAATTGATTTTGCTACTGATATTTGGTATTTTGGACAATGATATAAAATTCACAATAACAGATATACAGATATATTCACAAATGCACAACTTGGAAATTAGGTTACAGACAGAAAAAGTGGGTTTTAGCAAATTGCAAACGACAGGAGGTGCAAGCGAAACTTTTGAAAATTTAAAATTAAAAGAAAATTTAAAATGAAAATGAAATGATAAAAATGATTATTTTAATATTTAAATATTACTTAATTAATTAAAACTATTAAAATCTAATTTAAACCTAATTTAAATTAACTAAAAATTACAAAGATTACAAATTAAACTAAAAACTTACAAAACTAATTTCTAAACCTTAAAATGAACTTGAAGAAAGTATAAAAAATAAAAATAAATATTTTTGTCTTTTTATTAGTTTTTTATTAATTGAAAACTAATTATCTTAATTAAACTAATTAAACTATTTTAAATTACTAATAATTCCTAAATGACTAAGAAAATTTATGGAAAATTTTATAAAACTAATTAACCATCACAGGAATCCTACAAAATTATAAAAAACTTCTAAAAATTATTTTTAGACTATTTTACTAATTATTTACCTTTTAATTAATTTAAATCAAATTTAACTAAATTAAATAGGAAAATTGGAAAATGAACAGTAGAAATTAAAAATCTATTTTCTAAAAGTCTTAACTAATTTATAAAAACCTACTGTTGTTAATTAAAATTTAAGAAAACTAATTAATTACTAATATTACCTAATTAATTAATTAATTAAACTATTTTTAATTCTAATAAATAGTAAACTGATTAAGAAAAATCTAAGAAAATTATTATAAATACTTAAAGGTAAAAGGAAATTAACAAAATTATGAAAATGATAAAGTGCTTATTAATAAGCTGAAAAGAAAAATGAAAAAGATAGATTCTATTAAATAGAAGCTATCACTAATTTTATGTTTGGTTTTTTGGTGTTTTTCTTTTTGACAGCTAAAAATAAGATGAAAATAAGAAACTTTTGTGAAATGACTTTTGTTTTAGCTTAAAAATAAGCTGTGTGCACCCCCTTATATTCAAACAGTTGACTTAAAGCTTATTAGGACTTAAGCTATGTTTGAAAAGGCAAGCAATTAACAAAATAAGCACTCACAGATGATTATTAACAAGAAATAAGCAAAATGGAACAATTAAGCACACTGAATAAGCAATTAATCACAAATAAGCACTTATGCTTATACTCAGACCAAATCAAGCCAAATCTAAGTATTTTGGACCTCTGTGGAGTCCACAAAAACTAAGGGGGTCCAAATAAAGTCCTGAACCTTGAAGGTGGACTGGAAGGCTTCAAAATAAGCCAATAAGCAGGGCTTATGGCTTATTATTGAGGACTGTGTAAGGCTTCGAAGTTGGGGTCTTACACTGAGTAATCAGTGTTGGCTCAGAGAATGGCTACACTTGATGGGGCTAGCAGCCCTATCAAATAAGCTCAAAAATAGAAAATAAGCACTGAGGTATCAAGATGGGTTGTATGGCTTTCCAAAAAGCCAATAAGTCAGAGGTAGGTCCCACTAATGAAATATCTAAGGGCTTGGGAGTTTTGCTCAAAACCTGTGCACAGGGCAAGTGTTTGCCCTGCAGGTTGAAATAAGCTAATGCACAAGCTTATAGAAAATTCCTAAAAATAAGCTGACTATGAGCTTTTGTACACTAGGTGGTAGACTTTAACTTCTGAAAAGGGCAAGGTCTCAATGCTAACACAAAAATCACAAAAATTCCTCCAAAATATGGTTTTCTGAAACAAAGGCACTTTTTGACTTTTTGAGTTTCAAGCTTAAGTTGACTAAAGTGAACTTTGATTCTGATTTTCTGATTGAAATTGATTATTTAAGCTATTATAAGACTAAATTAAGCTAAACCACTCACAAGTGAATGGATTTGGGGCATAAGCCACTCTTAATCCAACACAGAGGGTAACCTAGGTCAAGTAATGTTTGATTTTGACTTTTTTATGAATAACACCTAGATTTTATGGTTGTTATGAACTATTATGAGCCTAGGTAACTTGTATCAACCAGAAACAACAAAACTTAAACACCACAACACCTAAGAATTCCCTGATCCAAACACACCTTTTAAAAGACTGTTTTATGATTTGAGAAGCAAATGGCTACTAGGGCTTATGAAACAGGTTCACAACAACTTATTATGATAAAGTAACCTTGAATAAGTACTTAAACACAGAAATTAACAACAATTACACAAGATTACAAGATGTACTAATTCAACTGCCAAAATAAGATTACAAAGCAACTAAGGATTCCAATAAACAAGCTACTGATTTTATGCTAGATTATCACTATCTAATACTAAATAAGCACAAAGAAGCTGATTAAGCAATGAAATGAACAATGATACAGTAGAAACACAGAAAATGATTTAAGAGCTTACAATGTGCATTCCTGCTAATCACCATGAACCAAGAACCATAGAACCAATCCTAACACTCCCCTTGGAGTTCTAACCCACAGCCATCCCAAATTTACTATGCTCCAGCTTATTCTTCAACAAAACCTGCAACTTTGATTTTGTTTGACTTTTTATGATTTTTTATTTTCTTGTTACTAAACTGAGTTTAAATGTTACTAATAGCTTTAATAAGCTATCTAGGAGCTTATGTCAACCTAAGAGTCCATATACTCTATTAATAATAACAACACAGTTACTTAAGAAATTTGAAATAAAATTAAAATTGCACAAACTGAGATATGGAATAAAACTTGGAATTGATTACTGAAAAAGTTGATGTTACACTTAAATTAACTACAACAATGCTTAAAAGCTTAAAGATTACACTGAAAAGCTAGATTACAATTCAAACGACTAAATTTTAACTAAAAATGGAACCAACTTCTTTCCTTGCATCTCTTCCCTTTTATAGCTGAGCATTAGGGTTTGGGAGAGTCTTCTGATCATTTCCCACTTGAATTTGAGCCGTAGGATGAGAGAGAGATAATCACAGCCTTCCACGTGTTTTTGGTGCCAAAATTTGTTTTTGCAATTTGGCTTCTGATAACTTGCTTGGAGGGGGAGCATTTAATGGGGTTTGTTTGTTAGGTGAAAGTGGTGAGGGTTGGTGATGATGGGGTTGCTAGTGGGGGGTGGTGGAGGTGATGTTTTGCAGGGTCAAGTGGTAAGGTGGGGGAGGGAAAGGAGAAGGGTGGTGTTTGGTTTGACTGGGTTGACTCAGGGTCAACGTTTGACCCTGGTTTTATATTAAAGGGGTGTGTGTTGGGCTGGTGATCATATGGGCCAAAAGAAAGGAGTGGGCTTGGGTGTATTTTGGATTGGATTTGGTTGTGGGATTTATTAAGGGTCCGGTTTGGCTTTATAATAACACAAGGACCATATTTGTAATTTGCTGAAAGTTTGAGTGTGAGATTTGGCATCTTTCCAAAGTTTCCATAAGGGTATATTATGCCATATGAGAATATTACAAGGACATGTTTTGAATTTTTCACATATAAAACCCCAGGGACTAATACTGCCAATCTTTGAAACTTCAGGGACCTGTTTTGCAATTTCACCAAACTTTTCAACCAAGGACCAATCCTGCCATATATGAGAAGTACAAGGACAAAATTTGTTTTTCTCAAAGTTTTAATATCCCAGGGACCATTTTTGACAATTTTCCAAACTTCAGGGACTAAACTTGACATTTTGTGAAACTTTGCACCAAAGGACTAATTATGTAAGTTTTTGATTTAAAAAGGCCTTTGGTGACTTTTTCAAGTTTTTAGAACAACCAGGGACTAGATTTGACAACTTTTGAAAGTTGAGGGACTGAAACTGCTAATTTTGCAAACTTTGTATGTTTTTCATCTGTTTTTGATTATTTTGCATTTGAAACATATAAAACACATTCCTGGGATATTTTCACTATTTTGATACAATATTGAGTGTTTTTAGATGTTTTGGCAGCTCAGAAAAGGTAAAAATGATGAGTATTTACACACTCATCATAATTCCATCGCAATTGTCCACAAGGATAATGAGAAGGTAGAAACCCCTACTGAACAAACCGTAGAAGAGCCGCCCAAATCCCAATCTCTAAGTTACTACCTGAAACATGATATAACCGAAAACACTATAACAAATTGGATAAAGGGTGACGGGTGTAACCAATCTTCCAAACAGGGTTCTGAGAAGGAGGAAGGGGGAAAAGATGAGTATGATATGTTACCTGGGGGACCAATATTCGTGAAACTATTGGTACAAAAAGTGGCTACTAAGCAGATGGCGTGTGGGAACTTTGAGATACGAGCTAGCATCGGGGATTTGAAATATCTTAGTGCTTTCGCCGACCAAGGATCAGAAGTAAATCTTATGCCCCTAACTATTTACATCCAACTAACGTCAAAAATGCCAGCCCCCACTCGTGTTAGGTTATCCCTCGCTGGACACTCTTACGTATACCCCCTTGGAATTGTAGAAGATGTGTTGGTTAATGTCGCCGGGTTCATGTACCCTGTTGATTTTATGATCATCGATAATAAGGGAGATGAGTGCATGCCAATAATCCTTGGGGCACCATTCCTCACCACCGCTAGAGCTATCATTAAGTATGAAGGTAGGAAAATTGAGCTTAAATCAGGAAAAAGAAAGATTAGCTTCCCCATAACCCCGCGATGTGGGCATGAGAGTTTGGGTTGGAGAAAGCTCAAAAACAACATTGACACGTCACCTATTCGTGTTCAAGAGAAAATACTTGCATGGGAGGCAAGAATCAGAAGCTACAAGGAGGCTAAACATGAAAGAAGCAAAAGCAATGAAGTTCATGTCGAGTTCGAACACAATCGACTAGCAAGAAGCCATGTACCATTCGAGGAAGGGAACTTAGTACTCTTAAGACACTTGGAAATAACGATACCACCCGATAAACCGAATCCCTGGTGGTATGGGCCTTTCACAATTGAGAGCATGAGCCAAGATGGGATGGCTAACCTGAGAAGTAAAGTAGGTGGAGAGGTGATTGCAAGTATTGACAGATTGAGGCACTACCACCACGATAGTGATGATCACAACTAAATGGGGTACATCATCTCAAGGGATGAGGTCACGTAGTAACCCATGACCTTGAGTCTAGCTACAAGACTCGTAAATAAAGAAAAGCGCTTCTTGGGAGGCAACCCATGTTCTGTGTGATTTTTATTTTGTTTGATTGTTAATTGCTTTCGTATGCATGCTTTATTTTTATTGTTGGTAGATCATGTTTCAAAACTAAAATAGTCGAAATACTTTACTTTGTTGTTTGGCCTAGTCTTAACTTCACCCAAAGGTATTTTTGCAAAAGATAAGTGTAAGGGGAAACCCCAAATATGTTTTTAAGAAACAAAACCGATCATGATTCTCCACAATATTAAGTGAACATGTATATTCGTATTTGTTAGAGTCAAATGCTTGTATCAAGTCATAATAAAGTTTTGCAGGATTTTCCAGGAAGTAGGACCAAGTTTTTCCAGAAATTTTCCGGAAACTTAACATAAGAATTTCTGCAGGTCACTTCTGACGGCGTCATGAGTTTACTCTTGACGGCGTCACGTGTAAAAATCTGGAAATTTTACCAGTTTTGTTTTTAACGGAGTCTTAAAGTTTTTGTTGAATTATTAGTTTTATAATCTCCAGGAAATCTGCAAACATCATTCCACAAGCATTATATCTTATTTTGTTTTCTAGGATTTATTAGCATATGTAGATTGCCACCGATTTTATGCGAGGTTGCCTTGTCTGTTTTCTCAGGTTTTACAGGTTATGTATGACAAGAAGATGATTTATATTCTGGAAGGGAAGCTTTGATTGTTCATTTTCTTGGAGGAAGATCTAACCTGGCCACCTTATTATCCATACCGAGCGAATCAGGGGAGTATTTGATTTCATTCATTTTACTTATTTCACTTTTATATTTTTTACTTGAACATTGGGGACAATGTTCATCCTAAGTGTAAGGGGAAGGTAAAATGATGATACCTTACAAATACACTTTTGCTTGAGTTTGTTTGTTTGATAGTAGATGTATAATAAAACTATGAGAAATACTTGTTAGTGCAATTTTAGCGCCAAATTTAAATTTTTTTTACAACATTTAGGAGTGAAACTTTAGCCATAGCAAGCGTATCATGGATAGGAGATTGTATGACTAGCACAAAACCGTACCATTCAGAAAAATTTTCCACCCAAATATGTGAGGTTCGCCTTTATATTTGATAGGAAAAGCATTTACTTTTAGTGCTTATGAGTGTACCGGTAGCATTTAGATTCTAGAACTTGCGTTAGTGATGCATCCCGAGCCCGCTAGTGAGACTACATTCGTGTAGTAGGATTTACTACATGATAAGGGGCATTAGGATCACCCTTGTGTTAAACCCGTATTATAATTAATTGACCATTTAAGTCATATTACTTGGCTAGTTAAGTCAACTAATTTTTCCCACACCTTAGCGTTGTACTCATTTTTAGTACACGAAACCCCTAGTACACCCCTCCGAGCCTATCTTTTCGTTTCTAACTTTAAGCATTTTACTTAAAGGAAGAATTTGTTACACCCCACTTAAATGTACACCCAAATTGTCTTAGCCTTCCGTGTATGCACTCATCTTTAGTGCATTATTGTTATTTGTTAAACCTTAAGTTAATTATCTAATTGATTACATGGTTGCTAAGTCGAGTCATATCTTTGTACATATTGTTTTGGGACGATTGGGACTCATGGGTAAAGTACTTATTTTATGAAGTAATAGGGAATAACATCATATATTACCCCCATATGTACGTTAATCTTAAAAGTACTCCAAGTGTTTTGATTTTCTTAATTCGAGTCATTAGATTAGTTAATTGTAAAGTATGTAAAAATTCAAGTGTAAGGGGAATTTTCATTCCCTATGATGTATTATTTTGGATGGTAGGGTAAGAGTGTATGCAAAAAAAAAAAAAAAAAAAAATAAAAATAAAAATAAAAAAAATAGAAAAGACATACGGACTACCATCCCTTTTTATTCTATGTTCATTTTATGTTTTTGTTATTTTTGATTTATTAGCTTAAGTCGAGTCTAGTCTTGGCATAACAACGCCATATTGTACATGTAATTAACTAAGATTGTTAACTCGCCACCAGTAAAGACTGCCTATATCCAACAAAACCGTGTATTTCATATCCCTACACCTAACGTTATAACACTTTTAAAAGACCTCTTTGATAGTTTATCCTAGGTGCTTACGCCATGTGGTGGAGGTTTGATCCTTTCCCAAGCCTATGGTAATCTATTTTACAATGACAGGTAGTGAGAGATATTTTTCGTTTCCATAATGTGATATTACTTTATTACACCCGAGAGATGTGAGTATTTAAACACTATTTGTGAGGTGCTAGTGTATGACCTCCGTGCTTGTCTTTGGTCTTTAGTGGAACGATTATTTGTTGTAATTACTTTTATATTAGTGTTAAATGACCCCTAACTTGTATTTTGATTAGAATAAAAGCGCATTTGCTTGAGGACAAGCAAATCTCAAGTGTAAGGGTATATGATGAGGCGAAAAATGAACCACTTTTAGGGGGTCATTTAAGCCCGGAATTGAATTTATTTGATCAAATATTACCCTAAATCGTTCCTTTTGTGATTTTATGTACTTTGAGAGTGAATTCTGGAAAAGGAAGCAATTCGGACGTTTTTGGAGCATAAAAGTGAAGAAAACGCCAAAGACTTAATTTTCCATGCTGAGAACAGTACCTGACGGCGTCAAGAGGAAGACCCTGACGGCGTCAAGAGTAAAATCCATGACGACCCAGTGCAAACCTGACGGCGTCACAACAAGGGCGTTAAGAGTTAATTTGGTGACGGCCTGCATAAGGTGTATACATGATGGCGTCAGACCCAGATCTAGGCAGTCCGAGGAACTATTTGGCGGCGAGATGACGGCGTCAGACATTTGTTCTTGACGCCGTCACCTATCAAACTCTATATATAGTTTTCTATTTTTCATTCATTAGAGAGGAACTTGTGTGGAGAAAACTAGGGCCGAACTTTGTAAACCCTAGGTCATATTTTACAGTGTTTTCAAGGGTTTTCACCCCTTGAATCCTTTCATGTTCAATTGAGATAAGTCTTATCTTAATTCATTCAATATGTCTATGTGTTGTTTGAATATATCTTTTGCTTGTCTTGATTTCAACATGCTAGGCAAGATCTATCTTGTGTTTGCTTAGATCTAATGAAACCTAGATGTTAATTATGTGTTGATTACTTGTTTATGGTTGTATTGGATGAATGATTTCAATGTTAGGCTTAAGAAAACTGGCAGATCTCCATTGTGTAACATGCTTGAACGTCTTAGGAAACATGAACCGATGTGTAAGGTTTTATTGGTTGTATTTAATGCATTAACAAATTCTAGTGATCCCATGTTAGGAGCTTCTTAGCCGGCTTGACATAGGAGTGAAGTAGGCGTTCATAGGATTGGGGAAGTAAGTACGCCACCCCATGAATGGTATTATGGAATACAATCCGTCATCCACGCAACTATAACAAGTAATTAATGTGTAAAAGATATCTAGGGAGTAGTGAAATCTAAGTAAACACAATTCTCCCACATATTGCTCACAACTTTAGTTTAATATAGTTTATTTTCATTTCTAGTATTTTATTTTGATTGCATCTTAGTATTGGGTTAGTTGACTAGCAACTAATTCCGCCAAACTCCTTCAAAACTGAGATTTTTATTTGCTTTCTAAAAAATATAAAAACAAAAATACAAAAAGAATCATCTCTCATCTCTAGACCTAGTCTTTAGGTATTCTAATCCTAGCGACACTATTCCTAGCTGAACGATCAATCCCCCGGTACTTGTCATTATACTATACTACATCGATCAGGTACACTGCCTGGTGGGGGTTGTAAGCTTCTCGAGATCCCTCGAGAGGTAAAGCTTGGTGCAATTCCCATGCATCAAATCCAAACATGCCTTGTGACAAACTGGCCATATCTCATCAACCGAAAATAAAGGAATCATAAGGCGATACTTAAGGATAGTACGATATTCCACCGGCGACGTATGTTGACCTAGCCCGTCTATGGGGATAGCTAGAAGAAAATCCTTGGCATGTAGTGCCCGTAGACACTCAAAAATTGCTTTATGTCTCATAGTCATGTCGAAGTGAGCTTCCATATCCTTGACCATTTCACTAAAAATAGCACTCGCCAATGTTTGTTGGGGTTTAGAGGGGGTGGTGTCCTTATTAGTGAAACCACTAAAATCAAAGCTTGGAATATATCACGAAGATGATGCGTGGAATTGCATCCTCGCAAAAGGTTTTACCTTTCAAGAGATCTTGAGAAGCTTGCAATCCCGACCAGGCAGTGTACTTGTTCGTTGTAGTATAGTATAGTGACAAGTACCAGGGGATTGATCGTTCAACTCAGGAAGAGTGTTTGCTAGGATTAAAAAGTCTACTAAACTAGGTCTAAAGGTGAGGGATGATTCTTTTTATATTTTTATATTATTATAAAAGCAAGTAAAATCTCGAGTTTTGAAGGAGTCGGCGGAATTAGTTACTAGTCAACTAACCCAATTAACTAAAGATGCAATAAAATAAAATATACTAAAACTAATTTGTGGTGTAAACAATAATAGAGAAAATGTGTTTACTTAGATTTCACTACTCCCTATATATCTTTTACCGGTTGATTAGCTTGTTACAATTGCATGGACGACGGGTTATATTCCTTAATACCAGTCGTAGGGCCGTGTACGAAATTCCCTAACTCTATAAGCTCCTACTTCATTCCTATGTCGAGCCGACTAAAAGCTCCTAACATGGGATCACTAGAATTCGCTTATGCATTAAATACAACCATTAAATCGTAGTACACCTCCGATCATGTTTCTTAAGACGTTCAAGCAAGTTACCAATTGGAAGTCTGCCAGTTTTCTTAAGCCTAACATCGAATACAATCATCCCAAACAACTATAAACAAACCATCAACCAATAATCAACATCTAGGTTTCATTACATCTAAGCCAACACAAGAAAAACCTATCCTAGCATGTTAAAAAGAAGACAAGCATAAGATAGAATCCAACAACACATAGACATATTGAATGATTATTGGAAAACTTATCTTCAATTGAACATGGATGGAACAAGGGTTGAAACCCTTATTATTATAGAAAATTTGTTTAGGGTTTGCACAAAGAAGTTCTCTAAAAGTTCCACACTTAATGAATGAAAATTAGAAAACTATATATAGATTTTACACCTTGACGGCGTCACGTTATAGCTTGTGACGCCGTCAACTCGCCGCCAAGATAAAATTCGTATTGCCTAGATCCACTTCTGAAGCCGTCATGTGTAATTTTACTCTGGGCCGTCACATGTATTTTAACCCTGACGGCCTTGGTGACGCCGTCAGGCCAAATTGCCTTGAAATTGTTCTGGGCCGTCCTGTGTATTTTCGACATCCACCTCTTTTGCTCAGCTTGACGCCGTCATTTGTGTAGCCTTGACGCCGTCAGGTACTGTTCCTAGCAAGGATTTTGAGACTTTTTCGTTTTCTTCACTAAATTGCTCCAAAAACGTCCAAAATGCTTCTTTTTCCAGATTTCTCCTCAAAAGTACCTAAAATGACAAAAGGAACGGTTTAGGGCAATAATTGATAAAATAATTACGAATTCGGGCTTAAATGACCCCCTAAAAGCGGTACACTTTTTGCCTTATCAGAAGACAATCCAAAGCATAAACATAATCACATCCATACCACGTATGCCACTGTCACATAAGATGTGGTCTTGTAGCACCCAAGATTGGGCACTTGAGGCCCCAAAGGCATTAGAGGAAACCACCTTTGCCGAGTACAAACCCAAACCACCAAATCAAATGGGTAAATAAGCGAGTCGCCACTGTAAGTCTCCAAAGAAAGGCCCTCCACAAACCACTATCTTATCGATCGACTCACGTAACCCTTTGTCAAAGAACAAGGTTGCATCCTCCATGTGTACAGGTTGACAAGTCCTTAATCCAAAAAAAGTTCGGCAATACCTATACATGATCGAAGCAAAAGGAGCTTACTCTGCGGGTCGTGTAACTATGGAAGAAGACTCATCAAATCAACATTGTTCGCAGCTCTCCTCATAGCCAACCCACTAATAAAATCTGCGTCTCTACTAACCGCTCCCCCAAGAAGCTTCACACCCAATGATGTCCTTCGAATATCAATAGGGAATAAACCCTCACGAAGCTTCATACCATTACACGAGGGCCAAAATATCTCTGTTTTCTTGATATTAAGTTCAAGACCCAAACTTGGTCCATTTTCCCTTATAATGTCTAACACCCTAGCTACCTCTTCTGCATCTCCAATAACGGTCCCATCGTTAAGATACCAAGCATGAAGAAGAAGCTTACAATTGTCCCTGATCTTATGTACTAGCGGGTGCAATACAAGAGCAAAAAGAAGAGGTCCCAACGGGTCACCTTGTTGCACCCCAGTGGTAGACCATATATGTGTGTCTCCTATATATAACCTCGTTGCCTGCCCATATAAGAAATCCACCCATAAAGAAATAGAGGGGCACCTAACCCTAACCTCGTGGAGTAGTGCTGATCTATCCACAAGGTTAAATGCATTCGAGAAGTCCACTGTAAGCATAGCAAAAGACCCATCATTGTGATATTCACTCAACACCCTATTGGCGCTATGTAAGCGCCACCCGACACTCCAACCCCAAACAGAAAATCACTGAGGTACTTGGCCATTTCTTTACCTACACCTTTCATAGCAACCTTGGAAACCAAACGTTGCCATATAGTGCCTACTGCAATAGGCCGAATCCCGTTATCTGGTTTAAGGAGTGGTGTGAGAGGAGCAAATGCAACAAACTCCACTAAAACAGGTGGACACCTTCCCGCTAACCATAAATTAACGACTAAAGTGATTGCCTTTAAAAGATCTGTAGAGGTAGCAGACCCGTCTCCACATAAAGCATCTAAAATATGTTGTGCCCTCAAACCATCTCGTCCACATGAAGTACCTTTAGGGAATGATTTGATACAACTAAAGACACTCTCAACTTCCGCTACAAGGGGAGGCTCAGAAAATGTGTTTCTCGGCCTGGATGGGGGTTTTTTGTAAGGATGCTTAGCCTCCAAGGCTTTAATGGTATCATCACAATATGGAGCAACTCTGGAGGAGGATAGAACTTTCACTGCTCCCGTAAAATTCCCATCTGCAACCTTGCGAAGACACTGTCTGATGTTGGTGTTACTCATTATCCCTCTTTCAGAAAATCATCCCCACCCTGACCTAAGGGCCCCAACCCAGAACCATCTAACATAATTTTAATTAGCGTTTTAATACCGTCATCTTCCCCCATGTAGCCAGAGACTTTAATATAGAACTTTGTTGCAAGGATTTTCTATTCCCAGATCTACGTTCTTGTCTATTCTTGGGCTTACATACCTGCAACGTACAACATGGAAAGAGTAACAACCTAACACATGCATCGACAAAGCCAGGCTGGGCAACCACCTTGTAAATAACTGTTTTCAACGCTTAAGGGAAGGCGAGACGACAACCATGAGGTATAGATTTGACTGTAATGATAGGCACTTTAAAAACACGATCAAGAAGATCAGCATCCAAAACCAACCCCTCGGTACCTTTTGTCTCGAACTCCTTAATACTCGATTTGGAAATGCCCACGATGTATCCACTCATGTCGTCGGACCCTTTAGAAAAACGGACAAGACCATCCGGGTGATGACAAGTGCGACTCAAAGCATGTAAAGTCATACAGTTCTCACATAACCATTGGTCAAATGCCTTCAAAGTTTCCGTCAATGCCATAAATAATCCACGATCCGTAGAAATAGCCTCACATAAGACACATTTGCGTTCATTGGTCGGAAGGTGTAAACTCTTGAGATGAGAAATTAAACGAGCAATCCCTTTATTACCCACTTCATCATCCGGGCAACAATGAAATCCCCGAAACGGACACGGTCAAATTCCTTCCGAAGAGGTTGAGGAGGGTGCCATTTTCGCCGAACAATTTTACTTATGGTAATTGGAAATAAAAGGTGGATTTTTGTGTTAAAGGATTTACAAGAAGAATAAGAGTTGTAAAATTTTCTTTGGGGCATTTTGTCAAACACGTTGTGGGTTTTGCAAGGTTTTAAAATTTTACTTATGGTAATTGGTAATTGGATTTGAGTGTAGGGTTTTGCAAGGTTTTAATAGGAAAGGAAGAATAAAAGTTGTAAAATTTTCTTTGGGGCATTTTGTCAAACACGTTGTGGGCACTAATAGTTTAGTAAAAATTTGAGCACTTTTTCATTTGTTAATTGAGAATAAAATAATGGAATGTAGTTTTTCTTGGATTGTTGGAATAAAATAAAGGAGATTCACCATTGGCGCCTTACATTTTTATAAAATTGGGTGTTTTGGTATTGGGGGGAAGAAAATGCATTGTCTACTTTCGTTCTCAATAAACACAATTATCTTACGCTTCCTAATGTATCCATTCTGATTGTAAACCTTGAAAAGCACAAATATGAAATCATCCAAAGACTTGGGACATCATAAATTTCCAAAATGTTAGTTAATATTCCCACTTAAATTTTCAAAAAATATTGCCATATAAAACATGCCAACTTTTTGTTTCTGTTTAAATGGCAAGTTTAAACATGTCAACGGTTTTTTTATACATGTGTGCTTGCTCATGAATTGGGTCAATCTCTATGCTGCAAATATTTAAAATTAGTTTGATTTTCACATTGTTTTTTAGTGTAAACATCTCAGTTCAAATGTTCCAAATATTTAAAAATATAAAATGAAATCCTTCATGATCAATGTTGCAAATATTAAAAAAAAAATTAATGTAGTTTTTAAATCAAAAGTGAGGACTCTTTTTTATTTAATTCTAACATTAATAGTTTTCAAAAAAATCTTTCACATCTCTACTATATAATACACTATAAACTTCTTTTTACTATTGTATTAATAAATAGTTAAATTGATTGATATGGTTCATAAGTTGATGGAAATGAATGATTGAAAAAATGTTGATGTTATTAAAAAAGTTTCAAACAAAAACTGAGGTTAGTATTAGAGTGCTCTTGTCGAGAATTGCTCTTGCTCAATCTAAAGAAGACATGTTCTCTTTCAAATTCAAGAGAAAACATTTCCCTGTACGTCTTAGCTTTGCGATAACTATCAATAAATCTCAAGTCCAGACAATTCCAAATATGGGTGTCTATTTACCGGACTTTGTGTTTTCGCATGTTCAGCTTTATGTTGCGTTGTCTAAAGGATATCACATAGAACTATAAAGGTATTACTAAAAGCCTATCCAAAAATTCTGTCAAGAAGGTGTGTACACCTCAAATGTCGTGTAGCAAAAAGTTTTACGTGAAGAATAACGTATATTGTTAGTTATTTCATAATTGATGTAATGTTTTTGTTAGTGCAAATATTATGATATTTAATCTACAAAGTCTCGTTTGTTTTGATTGATGACAAACATATAACTTGATATATAACGTAAAATGTACAAGTTACTTGTAATCTTATTTTGTCTCAACATACATTCAACACCTCTCAACGTCTCGAGTCGTATGCTACAACACAGGTTCGCACATGTTTGTTATGTGGCATTATGATCAAAGCCCTTGACCAACCATTTAGAATGTTTAAATTACTTTTAGAGTCTTTAAGTATTTTAGATGTCAAAGTGCACTTTAGGTATAAAATAGAATAAGTGCCACATTAGGTGTCTAGATAATATTAGTAAGTTTACAATCTATAAAATATGTCTTTTAACAACATAAGTACATAAAACATTTTTAGTAACTTACTAAATATCATATAGCAAACTAATATATACATTTTCTAGTAACTTACAAGTTTATTTTGGTATACATTTTAGTCAAAATGAAAATTGCATAATTACATCATTCCATGGATCATTATGTTTTATAATGTGAATCTTATATGTTGACTTTAGAAGATTTGATATATATCTTAGGTAGATTTACACACCAGAATCTATAAAAAGATTGTGTAAGATCTTGGATAAATATAGAAAGATATTTGAAAAATATTGTTGTTAGTTTTGGAAACCTTTTTACTTGTTTTCCTTTAAATAGTAGCCCATGGTTTTGTTATTAGTTGATGAACTTGAAAAAGAAAAACACACATTCTCTCTACACTTTGCATAGATCTTAGATTAATAGAAAACCATGTAGAAAACACAATTAATCACCCTCATTATCATGATCATAATGTTTCTAACATTTATATTTGTTGTAACCATATCATACATCTTGATCCACCAAAGAAGCTTGAAGATCTTGCCATCATCGTCCACCACAAGCATACATATATGAAGATCCATCACAACAAGATTAGAGAACTTGTGATCTTCATTCATTGAAGGCTTTCTATAAATGGAAGTTCTTTTAGATTAGTTATTCATATCTATTTTGACATTTATGTCTTAGATCATCAGTGTACTCATTATTATAGATTAGATGGTTTGTGTGTTTGTGCCATAAAACAGAAGGTTCCTATGTTGGGCCACAAAACATAGCGGGAGTTATTGAACCCTTGTAAAAGAAAGCGGAAGTGGTTGTACCCTTGTAAAAGAACTCGGTTTTTAACTTTGTACCGGAAAAAGTGTAAGCGACGATTGTAAGGTTTTCTCCGCCAAGAATGGAGCTTGTTGATCTAGTGAAGTAACCCTCGAGTTGGGTACTCGGGGAGTGGAGTAGGGCGGAAAGGAGATCTGTGACCGAACCACTATAAATCCTCGTGTTCGGTTTGCTCTTTCCTTTTACTCACTGTTTTACTTTTATACTCGCACTATATTATTGTTTGTGTTGTGACTTGATGTTTATGCTTGTGCAACAACTTGTTATATTAGTCATAAGACTATTATTAGCATTTCTCATATTACAACAAGTTTGATCGGAAATTGTCATATGGATGTTTTTAGTAAAGAAAAACAAACTGGACTAATAATGGCGAAACTTGACACAATGGTTTATACTATATTTGATACAACAAGTTTAAAGATTTTTTAAACGGAAACGTATTCACACCCCCCCCTCTACGATTTCATAGTTTTCTTTTTACTTTCATTACGGTTTTTATATGTTGTTTGATACAATTTAAGAATTTATCTTTGAGTTGAATTATCGCATGTTATAATTTTTTTCAATTACATTTTGATTATTTTATGTTTTATTCATAAACGTTACATGAAACATTTAACCACACTATCGCAACTATAACTGTTTGTCATTAGAAAATTCCTTTGCTATGCGCAGATACTTGCCTAGTAGTTATCTAATAAACTTATCGATAATCAATGGTGACCTGATTTGTAAACTTCAAAATTTACAAACCAGCTTGAAAGATCCATAAAGCCTAATAAGCCACTAGACCTTTATAGTTAGAGCGTGTGGTCCTAAGAAATTGAATCTTACCACCCATTCAATGCATTTGGAGGTGTTGTTTCAAGGAGTAATTTATTTTTCAGAAATCATCAAAGTTATATTCGTTTTAGTTTTTTCTTTTGTCGTCTTTGATATATTTGAAAAAAGACATATATTGAGTGACCAAATAACGGGTGTTTGTCAAAGCGATATTTATAAAAACTAGAACGGTACTCGCGTAATACAGCGGCGGGTACCTGTGACTACATTTTGCGTTATTCAGTTATTCGGTTACACATTTAGTTGTCTTTATGCTTTATAAGTAGAGATGGTTAAACCAAATAATTTTAGTTTGAACAACCAACCTGCTTCCTAACAAATTTCTAACCAACTTGCTTCCTAACCAATTAATTTTGAAATTCTTCCATAATAAGTAAGTAAAAGTCTGAATTTCAAGTCTTTCTAATTATAGAATAGTCGCAAAAACATTATATAGTAGTATAGATAATCTAACTAAATGGTTGTAACTTCGAATCTAACCCAAAACAAGTGTGAGATTATATCTAGTATAGTGAGATTAATTATTTTGCATTTATTAAACGTTAGTAAGTGACTTAAAAAAGGTTAAAAACTTGAATATGAAGTAATTAGTAAAGAAAAGTTTATTAAAACTGCTTGTAAAAAGCCAATAAAAACTCTTAATATTTCAATTTTAATTTGTTATATACCAATAGTATATCTTTGTATTACCCTCCTTAATTGCCCTTACTTTAAAATGAAAACTTAAATGACAAAAATCACACGTTCATTTTAAAATGAAAACTTAAATGGTGCTTAACAACACATACGTTTGTCAACTTTACTTATTTGGAAATTAGATAGCACAAATGGAAACTTAAATGTAAACTTAACACATACACGTTTGAATATTTTGTTATAAAAACATATTTGATACTTTGATTTGTCAACTTAAAAAATATATTAACTACATATTTGATACTTTGGTTTGTCTATACTTGCAGCTAGGGGTGAGCAAACGGACCGGCTGGACCCGACCGACCGAAAAAACCGACCGGACCGACCACATTCGGTCCGGTCCTCGGTCTAGACTTTTTGGTTAATTCGGTCTTTGGTCCGGTCTGGACCGACAAAAAACCGAAAAAACCTTGCCAAATTTTGCCTATTTGGACCGGACTGACCACATTCGGTCCGGTCTCGGTCATGGTTTTTTCTTAACTCGGTCTTCGGTCTGGTCCGGTCTTGGCCGGTCCGGTCCGGTCCGGTTTTTGACCGTCATCACCCCTACTTGCATCTATAAATTCTTCCGCTATGCACGGATACTCGTATAATTTAAAAGAAAATGCTAACAAAAACCCTTAAAAAAAGGTTAAAATCTTCATAAAATTTGTTGATATTAAGACATAATCAAACACAAGTTTCTTATTTTTCACTGACACAACCAATAAGAAAAGTTTATTGTATTTGTATTTGAGATATTTTAATAAATTATGAGTTGATTAAATACATTTTATTTGATCATTGTTAACATAAATTTGGGTAGCTAGTTGTTTACAAGTTAGTAAAAGACTTTCTTAACTCTCTTTAGTATATTTACAATTGGACCGAACACAATCTACAAATTAATGCACCCTTTATTAATATTTGGCGCGCAAAAGGCAATAATTTGGCGCCAATAAAACCCACCGGAAAAAATGGCTCCAAAACGGCGAGGACAACGGAGACTGAAAACAAACCAGCAGCAAAGAAAGGTCCTTCTTCAAGGCTATCAAGATCCCAAAGTCAACCACTAACGGTCAAAGATAATAAGAAAAAGAAAAATAATAATAATTCGCCTGTGGTTGTTTTCGCTCACGGTGCCGGTGCTCCGTCATCTTCCGACTGGATGGTTAGGTTAGTTTACTTTTTTAATTATTGTTTTCTAACATCTTTGCATTTATAGGGTTCAAACCTCACCAATATAGGTATATATTTGAACCGGTCGGTCACGAGGGACGGAACGAGGGTGGGTCCAGGGACACGCATGAAGTTTTGCGTTGTACCGTTATTTTTTTGGAAAAAAAAAAAAACATTGGATTTTTTTTAAATGCACCCGATCTTAAAAAATTGTGTTACTCGTTTTGTATAATTTTTTGTAAATATATCTGGTCAAATTGTGTCTTGGTTCCGTACTACGGTCATGAGATACTACCTAATCATCCTTCTATTGTTATCTTTGCGTTTATATTTAAAATAATGATTAAATTTCATAGAATAGCAACCTTGTACATTTTGATGTTTTATGAACTATGGGTGGTGTTTGACGACAAGGTTTTTGGAGGGTCAAGTATTTAACTTTCAAAAACTCAAAACAATAGGAATGGGATATAGGAATTGCTGATATAAAAATGTCAAAGAAGTCGTTGTAGTATAGTGGTAAGTATTCCCGCCTGTCACGCGGGTGACCCGGGTTCGATCCCCGGCAGCGGCGCTTTACTTTTTTGCTTCTATTTTGGTATTCGCGAAAAACCAAGGCTGATATATTGTTGGTAACTAGTCTACTTTTAGTGTGCATTTTAACGAGGCTTATCTGTAATCCTACTTGTTCAATGATTTCCTAACAGTGCATTATACATGTCTTATGTACTTCTATCAATGGTTGCATTTTTTAAAAATATTTACTAATCACATTTTTGATTTTATGCAGATGGAAGAGCTTGTTAACTGATGCACTAAATGCTGTTGAAGTTGTAACTTTTGACTACCCATGTGAGTTTTTTTAAGAAATTTAGATTGATTTCACGATTTTGTTAATGTTTGAATCGTTAAGTATTGCGAGGTTGTCTATTGTAAGCTGTGTTGTAATTTGACCTCAACAACAAAGCTTAGAATCTAGTATACTACAAGAATGTCGACACACTCAAGACCAAGTAAAGTCGAAAAAAGTACTAAAGACACGCAATATTTTCCTCACACGCTTACCTCGTTATTAACCAAGAAAGGCGTTGAGTTTTCTAAAGAAAGAATATGTCAAAAGAGAATTCTAAAACTGGCTTAAATTGCTACTTTTCTAATATTAAACAGCCTAGGATTAGCTTATCCCTAGGCGATTTACTCCTTTTGCTTATTACCCAAGTTTACTTAATTACCAAGTAAACTTGTATCCTAAGCTAACTAAAACATTTACTTAGTCCTAATCCAATACACTGTAAAGATACGTTTTCAGCTGCTAATAATGACTAATTGCAGACATTTCTGCAAGAAAGCCTCCTCCTAAGGCAGAAAAATTGGTCGAATTTCACGCGGGTATTGTCAAGGAGATTGCTAACAAGTACCCGCAACATCCTCTCGTCTTGGTTGGTAAATCCATGGGTTCAAGGTAAAGGTTGTGTTTGGAAATCACATTTTCAAGAGGTTATTAGAGTATTGTGTTTTTTAGGAGTGTTGCGGTTAGTTCTTAATAAAATAGCTTATGTTTCTGAAATAATCAGACAAGTAAGTTGAAGTTAGGAACTCACAATTTGATTATGCAAACTGTTTATATATCTTCTAATCCCGAACACCTATGAAAATTTGTTGTATCAAAAACAATAAGTAGATAAAGAATTTTAAATTTCCAATCCCAATCCTTAATAATCAGAATTTTCCTAACATGTGTCACATTAAAACTCTATTTCCTGCAGCCCGATTTGTTGCAATTGGTTATCTGCATCTGATTGTTTCATATCACATACCCATTTTACTAACAGAATGCCATACATGATACACCCCTCAATAATCAAGTCTGGGATAACGATAACAAAAAGTCTTACTATTACATGCAGAGTTAGTTGTATGGTGGCTGCGGAGGAGGGTATCGAGGCTTCTGCTGTAGTTTGCTTGGGGTACCCTTTAAAGGTTTGCTGATCACTATATCCTAATGTTTCCATTTGTCTTTACACTTCCTTATATACTTGCTTCATATTAGAACAGTCTCTTAGTATGAGATTGGTTCCAATATTGTTGTAATGTTTTGCAGGGCACAAAAGGAGCCATTCGAGATGCACCCCTATTGCAACTTGAAGTTCCTACCATGTTTGTTCAGGTATATAATGTATTGCGGGTCGACTCATAAATGTTCATATTGTTTCATTTTCATTTGTACTATTTAAGTCGCAACCAACACAATTTCATGGTTTTTATGTATATCTTGCTCATATATTAAAGTTGGTCGTACAACTAGCCGTTATATTGTTAATGTTACTTACTCTAAAGACATGCTCCATGTTTTTTTTGTTTGATCAAGGGCACCAAAGACGGGCTATGTCCATTGGCATCGTTAGAAATGGTTATGAAGAAGATGAAAGCTAAGAATTCACTGCATATTGTCGAAAATGGTGACCACTCATTCAAAATCGCAAAGAAGAATCTTGAATTAGCAGGAATCACTCATGAAGAAGCTGAACAATCCGCTGTTCAAGCAATTGCAGTGTTTGTTTCCCAAATCATCGGTACAAAGTGATTAGCTACAACTACTACCCGGGCCCCTAAGCAAGTTTATATTTGAATATATTACATTGCAGATTTTGTCTTTAATTTTGGTCATGATTATCTTAAGTTCTATGTAGTGACGGATACATGGTTTTGTACCGTATGTGGCACGATTTCGGCTCGCTTCGCTACGCGAATAGTTTTAAATTTTAGTGCTTTATTGATTAAGGTAAACTAGGGCCGAGCAAACGACCCGAACGGATCGAAGGATCAACCAAGACCGGGCCGACCACATTCGGTCCAGTTCTCGTTCTTGGCTTTTTGGCTAATTCGATCCGCGGTCTGGTTTGGTCCAGTCCGGACCATAAACCGACTATTTGTCCTTGTTCTTCGGTCTTGGCTATTTTGCTAATTCGGTCCGGTCCGGTCCTGTACCGATGCTCACCCTTGGTAAACTAGTCGTTTTTTGCGTTTTTAGATCTCGAATCCGAGTAACTTACACGAGTACATATTGAAACAAAAGAGATCTTTTTAATCATAGATAAAACCATAAAATTAAACATTTTGTAACTATAACTTTTTAGCAAATAAAAGTAAAACACAATCGCAAACTACTGAAATACATTTGAATGATTTAATATAGAACTAGTCAACTAGTGTTATTTTAGTGGATATAATTTGTTTACGATTTTTTTACCATTCATTTTGAATTTATTTAATAATATTATCAAAACTAAATCATGGAACAAATCCTAATGCACTCCAAACAAGTACGGTACTTACTGAGCATTACTGTTAATTATCTTCCACGATCAAGCTCCACATTTTTACCTTTTCTTTAAAAGGAAAACTCAAAATCACTTCTCTCTTTTATTTTTGTTTGTGCATTTTTCCAAACTAGGTGTAGCACTAAAAAAGAAAAAAAAAAAAAAAAAAAAAAAAAGCCTTCAAATGAAAATACATTTTGTCAAATTCGATCGTATGTGGCACGTGCTACCGGTGGCTCGCACATATATCCGATTACTTTTAGGTATTGGGGAAATGTTAACTTATTATATTAAATAATGTGAATTAGATGTTACCATAAGTGAGTGGGCACGGGACGCTGATGGAATCAAAGGCAGAATTCTAAGCCACGTACACAAATTCTTTTTACGAGTATAAAAGAAAATAAAAATGAACTAAAATGTACGATTTTATTAAAACTTGTAAACAAATTAAGAAAACACAGTATTACTTTTACATATGGATTAAGGGGCTGTTTGATAAAACTTTATTATTTAGCGCTGAGTGAATCAAAGATGCTGAGTGAAAATGCTTCTGAATGAAAATTATTGTTTGATAAATATTTGAGTGTGCTTTTTAAATAAAAGAAGTGACTATTTTAACCTCCGATGTAATTACGAAATATGTTGATTTATAAATAATGTTTATTTATAAAATTCATAATATATAATATGGATATGAACAAAATAAGCTAACATAAATAAAAATAATTTTATCATATGTATATAAATAGCTTCATACTCTTTCCGTTTCAAAATATTAGTTCATTTTTTTTAAAGTCTTTTCATCCTCACTTTGACCTTTTTTTTTTTTTTTTCCATGTTATATAATATTTGATGAAAAGTAACCAATAAAAATACATTTAAAACACAAATTTATTTATATATTTTGCTTCAAATATTATATAACATGAAAAAAAATAATTAAGGTCAAAGTTAGAATAAAAGGATTTAAAAAAAAAGTTAAAATGAACTTATATTTTGAGATGTAAGTAGTAATATTTTATCACCGAATATATATAATCAAATACATAGCCCAAATCAAATGTTATTTAAATATATAGAGGATAAAACTGATCCACGTGGTTATGTAATGGCTCTTTTATGTTGAATAACCTGTAGAAGAGATCCACGTGGAGGGAGACATGAGAGGTTTTAAGGCATTTTAGTAAATATGCAGCCACTGAATCGTTTGGCATACCATACGAAGCAAAATCGCTCAGCGCATTGTGTGTCATTTAGTGGCAAGTTTTATATTCATCAAACATACTGACCGATTGAGTTTGTAGAAATCAGTGCTGAATGATGTCATTAAGCATTAATCAAACACACCCTAACTAAACAAGACATGCATGTATTCGTGTGCCACAAATTTTCAGAACCAAGTTTATTTTGAAAAAATTGATATTTTTAACGAAAATTTAGATTAGGTGATAAACATCCATCGGGTCCGTCCTGTAAACCCCAAAAACCCCCTAGGTCTACGGACCTAGGATGGAATATTAATTCTTAATGCTAGTTTTCATAAGAAATTCACCTATTTTTAAATGCAACCGATTCCAAAACATTATTTTATAGTTAGCCCAATAGGTGAAAATTAAATCTATTTTTTAGTTAAATCAATCATTTCAATGAATTCACAAGTTTTTATAGTTAGCCCATAATAGGTGAAAATTAAATTTATTTTATAGTTAGCCCATAATAGGTGAAAATTAAATTTATTTTTTAGTTAAATCAATCATTTCATTTAATTTCTTTGTAATTGTCCTAGCTCCTTACTATGTTCTAATAAAGTTGCCGTTAAAATATATATATATATATATATATATATATATATATATATATATATATATATATATATATATATATATATATTTTTTTTACAATTCAAAATAAATTGTGCATCCTATGGCATTTTGTCATGGTTCCGCAACTAACATGAGTCGATAACTATACCAAACATTCATGCAATTGCGTCATCGATAACCTCACAATGTCAATTGGGAATTTCAAATAACTTTGGTCATGGGACCAAGAGTCTTTTTCTATCAAACAACCTATAGATGCTTGATTTTCTTCTAGCTAGAAAGAAAATACTACTTGTATGGTTTGGACGGTATAAGGATGAGAAAGTTGACAACTTGAGCAATTTTAAATTTTAGAAGAGAATTAAGTCGATATTTGTTTGCACCTCTTTGACTTATTATTTTGTGGGTCATAATATGTCCCAGTAATTACATTCTTATGTCTTTATGTACAATATAATGCCAAATGAATTTTCTGAATTTCTGAATGTTCCAAACAAAAATGTTTCGACCCATTTTTGACTATTTTTGTGGTGTTTGATTTGGCTTCGTCTAGGCCTCTAGAAGAAGATAGGACTTTGAGTTTGGAACTTATCTGTGACGTCTAATATCTTGATATATTCATGCATGTATCATACTATCATGCACACACAACCAAAAGAGGTTTTGGGTGCAGAGCCATCTTTGAGATTTTTGGGGCCTGGGAGAAAGCTCATAGTAAGTAAGACCTTTAAAAACCTAATGTTATATAAAAAGTCTGCGCGTTTTATAC
This sequence comes from Artemisia argyi, assembly GCA_030686995.1. Classification (NCBI taxonomy): domain Eukaryota; kingdom Viridiplantae; phylum Streptophyta; class Magnoliopsida; order Asterales; family Asteraceae; genus Artemisia; species Artemisia argyi. Next base: position 161,864,704 of record CM060687.1, on the reverse strand, counting down.
GAAATAAAGCAAAGTAGTCATTTAGACCTTCCACATATGCCAATTTAAGATGTATTCTCACATAATTGCTTTTTTCTAGAAAAGTATGTGTACACATTTATATAATTGTTAACGGAACAAAATTTTGGGGCCTGCGCAATCGCCCACCCTCAAGTACTGCTCTGCCTAAGTGTTTCTGATTTTTGTAAAATACACATCGTTCAAAAAATTTATCTTACAAGTCGTCTATAGTTATAATGAAATGCATCTGGTACTGATGAATCGCAGCTGTGCACTCATATTTTCATACAGATAGCTTGATACATTGTTTATAACCTTACAAAGTTTTTGTATATGAATGCTAACAAGAATAGAAAGATTCTAAAGACGAGCTAAAAAAATATTCATGTTTTGTATTTTAACATTATTTTTGGCTGGATACCGTTTAAGGTTGTTGGTGTTTTTATTTTTTTAGTACAAGACTTTCTGTTATTCCTTTCACATGTCTTTTGTCTAAGTGCATGCATTAAGATTAAATAAGGGTCCTCTGGTTTTTGATTTTCGCCCGGTATGACACTCTCAAAAATTAATTATAAATTTTGTCATTGTTGTTCATATTTTGTAACACCATGCATCCTTTTTGCTAACGCTCGTCAAATATTGTCGTTAGAGGCAGTGCGTTTCACGTGAGGGCATTTATGTTCTCGTCTTACCACTTGCGTTTATCTTCCCAAGAAACCTGATTCACAGGGACGAAATTTGCAATCAAACCTTTTCTTATGTATTCCCTACCACACATTTTAGTCAAACACAAAACACACACCGATTAAAAACACACACCAAACTTGAGAAGATGGTGATATGTAGTTATGGTAAGCAAGCTTGCATTCGCAATTCTTGGACCGATCACAACCAGGTCGAAGATTTTACTGTTGCTCCGTAAGCCTCATTTGTATTTCGTAGTTAGTTGATCGTTATATCTACACTCATTTTGTCTTTTATGATTTTATGATTTAGGGTTCTAAGTGTGGGTTCATCTGACGGGTTGACCACCCATGTGCCACCGTGCATTGGATGTTATACCTTGGTTGCTGAGGGCTAGGAATGAGCTTGAAGAAGATCTTGCTGAGAACTGTATGATGGTTAGGAAACTGAAGAAGTACCTTGTGATCTCCAAAATTTTGATATATGATGTCTTTAAGTACATCTAGGTTGTTTCAAGCAGTGTATGTTGTTTGTAATAGTTAAAGGTCTTTTTTTTTTTTTTTTTTTTCTTGGTGAAGGATTTAGTTAATTCCCTTTGATGAAGCAAAAAGTGTACCGCTTTTGGGGGGTCATTTAAGGCTAAAGTCGAGATTATTTGATCAAATATTGTCCTAAATTGTTCCTTTTGTCATTTTAGGTACTTTTGAGAGAAATTTTACAAAAGGAAGCATTTTAGACGTTTTTGGAGCGAAAAAGTGAAGAAAACGACAAAGTCTCAAAATCATGCTGGAAATTGCACTTGACGGCGTCACATGTTGCTAGTAACGGCATCATGATTTGACAAAGAGGTGGATAAATCAATTACACGTGACGCGCCAGAATGTTTTCTGAAGAGCTCGTGATGGCGTCACGTATTAAGATGCCAAGGCCGTCACGAGTAAATGCAAAGAGAGACGGCCCAGAGTCCATAAAGAGTGACGACGTCAGAAGTGGATCTAGGCAATACGAGTTTATTTTGGCGGCGAGTTGACGGCGTCACACCTATCTCTTGACGCCGTCAGGATTCAAAATCTATATATAGTTTTCTAGTTTTCATTCATTGTGTGCAACTTTGAAGGGAGTAATTACAGATCTTTTAAGGGTTTCAACCCTTTGTTTCATCCATGCTTAATTGAAGATAAGTCTTTCATCAAATCATTCAATATGTCTATGTGTTGTTTGATTATATCTTACGCTTGTCTTCTCTTTAACATGCTAGGCTAGGTTTTCTTTGTGTTTGCTTAGATGTAATGAAACTTAGATATTGATTATGGGTTGGTTGTTTGTTTATAATTGTTGTGGATGAATGAATTCGATGTTAGGCTTAAGAAAACTGGCAGACTTCCAATTGGTAACTTGCTTGAACGTCTTAAGAAACATGATCGGAGGTGTACTACGATATTTTGGTTGTATTTAATGCGTAGGTAACTACTAATGAGGCAATGTTAGGAGCTAGTAGTCGGCTCGACATAGGAAGATGTAGAAGCTTATAGAGTTAGGGAAGATCGTACACGGCCCTACGAATGGTATTAAGGAATATAACCCGTCATCCATGCAATTGTAACAAACTAATCAACCTGTAAAAGATAGTTAGGGAGTAGTGAAATCTGAGTAAACACATTTTCTCTCATTATTGTTTTCGCCATAATTTAGTTTAAGTTTAGTTTATTTTATTTTGATTGCATCTTTAGTTATTTGGGTTAGTTGATTAGCAACTAATTCCGCCTACTCCTTCCAAAACCGAGATTTTACATGCTTTCATTTAAACTATAAAAATACAAAAAGAATCATCCCTCACCTCTAGACCTAGTTTTAGTGAGTTTTAACCCTAGCGAACACTATTCTTTGAGTTGAACGATCAATCCCTCGGTACTTGTCACTATACTATACTACAACGGTCAGGTACACTGCCTTGTGGGGATTGCAAGCTTCTCAAGATCCTTTGAGAGGTAAAACCTTTTGCGAAGGCGCAATTCCACGCATCACTTTTTTTTTTTTTTTTTTTTTTTTTTTTTTTTTATTTTAAGAACTTTATTATGTTAATGAAAATGTATAAGCTTTTGCAGGACTTCTTATTGTTTCAGTAGATCTTGTAATGGCAAATCCAAACAAAAAATGGTTGAATGATAATGTTAAAGGATTTCCATAAAAAGGTTTATTTTGATTAAGATCATGATCTAAAACTAGTTAAATGAGCATCCAATATTGCACAAGAATGGGTAAATTTGAGTAAGTTTGACTAACAAAGTTAATGCTTAAAAGAATGTGGAATTTTGACTAAAATGGGTCATTTTGCATAACAAAGTATGTAAGTTTCACAAAAATATTTGACTTATAAAAGTCAACAGATACCAAAAATGTTGTAAAATAGTGCTAAGAGTATATCCACAAATGACCATGTTTGACTTATAAAATTCGAAAGATACCCAAAATGTAGTAAAATGGTGCTAAGAATATATCTACAAGTGACCATGTTTGACTTCTAAAAGTTAACAAATACCATCATGTTTGACCCTGTTTGACTTCTAAATGGTGATAATAAAGTATACAAATACCAAAATTTGCCTAGCGTTGAGGCTTTTATAAGCATAAGTAAGTAGCTGTCAAACAACCATACAAATATTAAAGTTATGCAGCATAGTACTAGGATAGTAATTGTTTAAATATCATCATATGTAATACAACAAAAGCAAATTGTTTGTTTCACACATACATAAAAACCATCAGACCATTGTTGCTTTTCAAGGTTTTCTTCCACTTTTCCTCCTTTGGTTACTTTATCAACTTCACTTGGTTTCATATCTGGCACACCTTCAGATCTTGATGCCCTCTTCCCTTTTCCAGTTGGTTGCTTGTTTCTTGGACCAGTGCAAGCTCTTTGATTATGTCCCTTTTCACCACATTTACCACAAGTAACAGTCTTACCCTTCCTTGAAAACTTCCCATTCTTAACAATCACCTTCATTATTTTCTCAACCTCTCATCTAAATTCACTCACCTCTTCTTCCTTGATCTTCCAATTAGCACATGGTGGTTTAGGGGCAACAAAAATCTAGGGATCCTCCAATTTACCCAAAAGGTACTACCACTAACAGGTTCAACCTTATAGTTATAAATAGTCATCCAAGTATTTAACCAGTAAGCTTGATGCACCCAATCCTCTAGTATCTCTACCTCTCTATCATTAGCTCATGTATTATAAATTGTGAAAACAACATGTTTACATGGAATGCCAGTTAGTTCCCATTTCCTACACGTACAAGTCCAAACCTCATATGCACTACACATTGGTCCATCCATGGTCCCTTACAATGATAAGTATCACCACTATTCC